>JADLZK010010892.1:0-202366 GCA_015847255.1 Hyparrhenia diplandra
AGGTGTGTGGATATGATCGGCCGCGTCTCATGGAAAAAAAAATACTAGTATACTAGTACTATATGGAAAGGCTGCGTCGGTAGTAAATGGCGGCGCCCTAAATTATGACTTCTTCTTGGCGTTTCACCGGTGAGGGGTCCGTCCATCTCTCTCGCCTTACTCATACTAGTACTAGGAGTACTAAAACCCGCATTTTTACGCCCACCAATTTTGATCGGCGAAATGACTGTTCATCTTTCTTTTCCCCGGACCAAGAGCGGCGTAGAAAACCGTGCCCGGCTGGCCTCGAGCCATGGAGAACCTTCGCGGGGAGTTGCTTGAGCACATTGCGCTCAGCGTCGCCATGGCCGCAGGAGCATCCTATGGAGGGGCCTCATGAATCTAAGGGCTTTTTGTGCCGGGACACGAGGGCGTGCCGTCATTTTAGTGGGATGGAGCATCCCTGGGACTGTCTTTGGACGGCGCGAGGCAGCATTGGGGGGCGCCGCACTACTCGTGCGAGTTTCGTGCGAGTCTCATCACCGACCTCGCCAAGTTCAGCAACACGGGGCGTGTTTGAGCAGGCATGTCTGCGCCGTGTTCGTGGAAAGGCAGCGGCACCATCTCGCCGCCCGCTCGACTTCTTTGGAACAAGCCGCCAACTTCGGGGCATGAACTCGCTTCGGTATGTGCACGCTCTTGCGCTCTGAGGCGAACGCCGCCGCCCGCCAATGATGACCATGCGAGAGGTGTTGTGGGAGGTGGAGCCCGCGACCTGGCGGCGCGATGATGGCCCCCGGAAGACCGGAAGCGTGCCTTTGCTCAGCGAGCGAGGGCGGTGGCGATCTTACGCGACGATTTGGTGGTGCCCCATGCGGTGAGCGCATCTTCCTCCTCGCCAAACCGGCGCCTCGCGGGAAGGACATCGATCTGAAAGCGCGGAAGCGTGCGGCGCCATCGATGCGGTGGGTGGAGGGCGTGGCGGCAACACTCCTTGTCTTTGCGGCGAGTGTAGGATCGCGACGAGTGTAGGAGGTTGTTTGTGCAAGCGGGGTGGGCATGAGAAGCGAGTGGACTCGCATGAATCTATGTATATGTTGATGATAGCGACAATGCACCCATGCATTGCATTATGTGATCTATCTTACTTTTGGTGCGTGATGGATGATTTTGTGGTAATTCATGTTATATTCATTCATGTTTTGCGATGACCGCCGCCAGCGACCATGCAGCCATGGCCGTCGAGCACCTCGGTGTTGCTAGCTATGCGTGCCGTTGGCGGCGCCTTGGGCGCCTTCTTTGTGTCGCGGTTCACGCCGCCCGGCGTTCAATCTTTCTCCCGGCGGCAACCCCTCTCGGGGACCCGTCCCGCATCGCGGAGAGTCTTCAAAAGCGTCGTCTGCTGCGTTTCGATGCTTTCCATCCGTCCATTTAACCTCGGCCGGTCCTCGTCGGCCGGGTGTCGCTCCAGCTCCGCCCCGTGCCGCCCGCCACCGTCGGCGTCAAACTTCGGTACCGCCTAAACCCGCTCATCCGATAGCAAAGATAGGAACGCTAGGTTCTCACAGGGGATCACGGTGGTGGTCCTCCCGTCGCTAGAGGCCTCATCTCCGGTGACATCCGCGCCGCAGCCGGTGTGCCGCCATGTCGGAGACCTCCGGGGCTCAAGAACCCTAATTTTTCTTGTTCTTTTTTATTAATCTATGGTTACAACTTACAACTTGTGGCGGTCTTTCTCCCTCATCGTAACTCCGGATGTGATGATTTTTCTTTCTATGATTTTGTAAAATAATGATGTGTCAACCTATTGTATTCTTCTTTGTTAATCCATTCCAAATTGTAGGTCATTTTACTTTTCAACCCTAACTTTGACCACTTTCGTCTTATTCAAAATTTTATGCAAAATATCACTTCTTTTTTGTTGTGGCATGCTTTATTATCAAATGTTCTTTAAGAATGACTTAAACTTGATTTTTGCACAAATTTTTTAATAAGGCAGTGGTCAAACTTGAGGTAAAAAAAGTCAAATGAACTATAATTTGAAGCAATTACTACTTTTGTCACGTTTGGTGGATATTATTTAAAAGTTGAATTTCAAATATTTGAAGAGTTAACATTTGAAATTTGAAGTACTAGTATGGAGATAAGTAAGATGCAAAACCATGGGGCCATGGGGCCATGGAGTACATTATTAACGGGCGGGTGCCCATGGGGCCATATGGTGTCCGAACACTCTGTAGTAGTAGTACTACTACTAGTACACATATATTCTCTCTCTCTGTTTCTCTCATGATCTCTCGGCCTCTTCCTTCTCCCATACTCCAACTTACTAGTAGTAGTACTACTACTCTTCTCCCCTCTTACGCTCACTTCCAAACTCTTTCGAGAACCAAACAAGAGTAGAGAGCGGTCCGACCACAGTGTAATGCCTCGCCTTCGCCTTCGTCTCCATCGGGTGCACCTCTTTTATCACATCCATTTAGCTAGATTTGGTTTTCGTGGTTCTAGAAACAACAAATACGAAGTTTTTGTTCGGTGGTTGCGAGATCTTGGGTCCGTCGCGGGGGCCTCTGGTGGGAGGCTCTGGCCAGGTCACGCCATCGTCTTGACTTCACGACCGGGGATCCCGGCCGGCGTGGGGAGCTTGGCGGTGAAGCGGCGTTTATCTCGGCGTTCGGACCTGCGAGATCTCTGGGTGTTCTGGCGCGGAGGCGAAAAAGATGTTGCAAGAGAAGCACATCTTCTTGGGTAAGCACCGAAATCTAGATTGTAAAGTGCATTATCCTTCCTTTTTTTGAAGGTTTTTTGAATGGCTCTAAAAAGGTTTTTGTTTTGTCCTGCATATCGTGTGACTCGTGCTATCTATAAGCTTGTACAACATTGCTCAATAATTTTGTTGTCTTATACCTTTTCGATTCATCCTAGGACACCTAGGTACAAACACAAAGACCTACGCGGGAGATTATAAAAGGATGGGGAGGAGGCGAAGAAAATGTCCACATCTTCTTTGGTAAACGCCTCATCGGCTCATCTGGTTGAGCTTGGCAACCAACGTGGCGTGTTCATTCATGAGCTTGGCAACCACGGCGGTGTGCGCTCTGGTTGGCATACCGGCTCGCTTGCTTGGAGCTCATTCTCGACCTCTAGCTTGGCCATCTTCATCCGGTTACAGCGGGGTGAGTTATCTTAAATTTTTTTAAACAACTAAACAATCAATATGAGCCAAGACAAAAGCGTAGACAAAAATGGATCGATGAAGAAGAATTTTTATTTCCACATCGTGCGGGGCATCTTCTTGGGTGAAGAGGCGGCGGCGGCCTTTGCTTCGAATCGGCGGAGGCGTATCGGACGGGCTTGAAGTGAATCCACCCCCGGGCTTGCCTTTCTCAATGCGAGATGTGAAACAAAGCAATATCGAATGTTGTGCGGATATTGAAGGTATGCAAGATGTTGATATCTACTCAATGGTGCACTTCTTCATGCATGTAAACAACTATGTCTTGATCTGAAATTTGTCCTTTGTGTTAGCTTGAGTGACCATATGTATTGCTAATGGACAGTCATTAAAAGTATTGCATCTAAGAATATTCCAAGGCCATATTTTTACGAGCCATACCATACAAAGAGATTGCTTTTTAGTTTTTCTTTTTATTCTATCTTCAACGACTTAGTTATCTAGGATTAAATGTGGCAAGTATTGAAACAATTGCATATTACTGGGGTATTGGCATTTAGGATCTTGATAAAAAGTTGGTCCTATGAAAAATGCCGGCTAAGTGGATGTTTAATTCAACATTTAGGCGGGCTTTCATTTTTCATATGTATGCCCCTTGTTCATTAGCATTTTTGCTTTGTATTTACGTTTATAGCGAAGAAATCTAATGTCCAATTCATGAATTGGTGTCAACTCTTTTGTAGGTTTTTCATGTGAGTATTAAGAACAATTCATGAATTGGCATTAGCTTTCTGAGAACACTCCCATTTCAATTTAAGGTTGGTTTGCAACAAGGTAATAACTGAACATTGTCACTTTTCGTGGTTGGATTTGTAGTTACCTATGAATTAACCTAACATAGCATTGCAAAATATGACAAATTTTAGTTGCCTAATATAGCACGGCAAAATATATGCCGGATTACGCTATTCTTATATAGCTTTGGGTGCGATTTTTTTTTACGTGTAGTTACCTAATGCTTAAATCTCGGCTTTGAAGGGGATTCAAGGGGGTGCTACATCTATGGTGTGGAGGAGCTGTGCTAGGCCTACATTTGTGTACTGCCGGTATGGTTCCTCTACGAGTGGCGAGTTCTACATATAAGCTGAAGCTTTTAGTTATTAGATTGCATTTCTGTTATGCGCATTTCTGGTTTAGTTGAGTTATTTTTCGGTTGCTTTTTCTTTGGTTAGGTATTGTAAATTGGGTTCAAGTTAGTTTTTGTTTGTTGCGGTGGGGAATAGTTACATTGGATGGATTTGGTTATGTTTATGCCAATTAGTTTTATTCGACCCTTGGTAAATTTACCACTAAGCTTATGAAAATGGCTTAATTCAGAGTTGCAAGCGGTGACAAAATTATAGTCCTTTCACATGGGCGGTTTTTGGCTTTTGCTTGCTTTTTTTTTTTGTTGGGCCGGTAAGTATTAGCAAAGGCAGGTTAGCAATAGCAGCAAGGAGGTGTTTGGACAGTCTAGCAAAGCAATTCGTCATGCATTGTTTATTGAGATGGAATAGTAGCAAGGTAGGTTAACTATAGCGGCAAGAAGTGGGTTTAATAGCACAATGACAATTATAAGTTTATTTTGCTATACTTCATACATAATGATTTACATACATGGAAATTTGTCGAAGCCGACAATATTCGGTGTTGCATAGATAAACTATGTCTTTGGTAACTGAGACACTAGGTCCTCAATTTTAAGACATCTTTTTTACTCGTGTGGCTTTCCTTTACGACAATTTGTGAGCATTAGATTCACGACAACGAGGCAAAAAGCCATATGGTTGAACCTCATTTGCCCGGTGTATATTTGCGAGAATTAGCTTTTCACATATATATCGTATCCATGCGTTAGTTACATGTCTTCTCTAGAGGTAGTCAAACCATTTTTATTCCATTTATTTCCAAGCTGAATCGATAATTTTGGTGAGCCGTCCCTGTTGCTTGTATTTGTGTTATGCGCATTCTGTGGTTGCAAAAATAGAATCTTGTGTTTCACGGCGCACGGGACACAAATAGCTATATTTAATTCTATTGTATATTTAATTCTATTGTTGCATACATGCCTTTTTCTTGTTTTACATCGCCCGGTGATGCATCATGCATGTTAAGATGAAAATTATTTACATACTAATTCGAGAATTGTAATGTGCTATGACAGCCTACATTCTCTACCATTTATAACATACTTTTAATTTGGTTCTATGCAGGTAGATCCGTTGCTTGGTGCTTGAGAAAAATGGCTCGGTGCAATGCGGTATGGTAAAGAGATAGCTAAAAAAATCCTGGAAGTGTTTCGTCTCCATTTGTGAACTTGCGCGGTCGGGTTATGTGGGTGTGGGATGCTTCATGGTCTACTTTTTGTATGCCTGAGAAGAAAATTGGGCCCTAGATTTGTTTTTCAAGGACTTGATTACGTACTTTTGCCTAGCGACACTTGCTTCATCTTCACGACTACTACCTAACACGCTCCCTAAAGCGAAGATTCTTTTTTTGCATCGAGTTGTCATGTGAGGGATGCCCCATGAATATGAACAATGGTATATTGTTTGCTTACGAGATCAATGTATCTGTAATGTATTATATTTTGTATCAAGTTGGTCGTATCCATCCCGGCATTACCAATTGGAGTTGCAATGATTTCATGCCCGCATGACTTTATCCTTTGTTGTGGTTTTGCTAGATTTAGGTTATGCAAGAACAAAATGTTGTATCATCATGCGCGAGGGTGTGCCCTAAATACTATTGTGTTGAGGTGAAACCGACTTAGCCCTTACGTATGATAGTTGTGTTACGGCGTTTGGGACCTTAGCGATCACGGTTTGTATTTTTTATGTATGCATAATATCAATGCTTTTGGTGGCACCCGGCTCTATCACAAACCCGGTAAGTTCATGTTATGCAAGAACAAGAACTATTACTATGGCATGTCTCGGACTCGGTGCCATTTTTGTCGGTCCATTGTGGACTTTGGCATAGCGCGCGCCTAGCACTAGTATATATATATATATATCGGCGTCATAAATCGCCTATCTTTGCCGGCTCCTTCATTCCGCCTCTCCACTCTGCGCTGCGCGGGGGGCCTTCAGCGTCATGCGCGCCGCCCGCGCTCTAGCCTCTTCCGCCCGCGGCGCCGCCACCTCCATTCCTCCTCGCCCTCTCCCTCCCCGCCGCCGTCGAAGATGAATGGGGGGGGAGGTTCCTCGCCCGGTGGTGAGGACCGCCAAGGTTCAACAAGGGCGTCCGGCCGCCTCCATGGGGTACAAGCAAGGCATCCCGGCCGCCTCCCACGGGGTACAAAAGCAAGGCATGTGGCCGCCTCCCTCGGGCATCTTGGGACGGCTTGAGAAGGAGTATCGTCGGGGAGCTTAAGCGATGGAGGAAAAGAGGACATGCCAGATTCTGCCTTGAACGGCGTCGTCGTCGGTCCTCCTTCCTTGCCCTCGAAAGCGGCGTCGTTGAGTCTGCTTCCTCGCGCTCGGAAAGGCGTCGTCTAGGCGCCTCGGCCGGGGGGGCGGCGGGGCGGAGGGCGAAGGAGAAGTCCTCGGCGGCGGCGTCGCGAGGCAAGGAGCGGGAGGCGGGAGGAGGAGGGTGAAGGAAGAAGTCCTCGGCGGCGGCGTAAATGGCAAGGAGCCGGAAGGCGTGGGCGACGGCGAAGGAGATGGAAGCAAGATGCGTCATTGGCGCGGTACTAATGCCACATGATTCTAGATTTTTTATAATCGACCATCGTCATTCTAGAATCTAGGGTATGTTTGGAAGCTACATAGATTTTTTTTTCTCAAGGATTTTAGAATCCTCTTGGATCCAAACGGGGCCTTAATTAGTATACCCGGTAGCTTCGGTTATACTACTAGTTTGAGTTTCGATAGCGACGAATTGAGAAAACCCATTTTGGCTTGGCCAAGGCCCAACTGTTTTGGCATACTTCTAAGAATGGTAGTTCGGCGGCCAGTTTTTGCGAGTTTTGGCATAGTTCACTTACATGCATGCTTTGTTTAAATTGAGAAAACCAATTTTGGCCAGCTATTTTGGCATAGATGCGTGAATATAATGGTAGTTCTCACGGCCACCAGTTTTGGCATAGTTCACTTTGCATGCATGCATGCTTTATTTCACTACATCGGTTTCTCAATGACCAAATATATGAGCGATGCTTGTGATTTGACGGCGCGTGACTTGTTTTTGTCGAACGATCTCATCCGGATCCCTCATATATATGTTCATGCGCGAAGCTCCTTGAAGTTGTTTGGGCTGTTGAGGATCTCATCAAGAGGAAGGGCGAGAGCAAGACGAGAGGCTCATGATGCATAGGCTCGCTTGCCGTGGGGTGTTGAGGCTGGTGTTGAGTACGAAGCGAGGTGGCATGCCTACGATGCGACAACACACTAAATAATGTGATTGATGTTATCTTTGTCTTGACTTACTTTTGGTGATCATGTACTAGCTAGGGTAGTGCTAAAACAATGTGATGATGCAAACTCGATGACTGGTTGTTCAGTTTGAGAAAATATATGATGACTAGAAGCATGCGTACAACTTGTTAACCACACAAACATATGCCATTGCATATGTAGGCGACTAATAAAAACCGGTTGCACAACGCTTTTTTTTTTTTTTTTTGAGAAGGAAATGTATTTATCTCAACGCATTACACCGGCCCATTTACAAGCGGGATCCACAAGAAAGAAAAATTACGGAGAAGTAGAAAGCTCCTGTTCATCTTCCTCGTAGCCTTGAGGAGATCCGTTCGTTACGCCAATCGGCCGCTTTCCAATCGTCGTCGGGCACGAGAGCCAAACTCCACGGTGGAGGCCGGGGAGGAGGGCTTACTTCTAGGTGACCTTTTGCCTCCCGGGCGCATCGGCCAACTCTCGTACCCACGACGCATCCACAACAAAACCACGTCTAAACTCAAAAAGCGGATGCACCATTGCATCAATCCGTCATTTGAACTTCCACAATGATTAATGGATTGTTCACAAGTTCCAACGGATGCCCAACTCAACCGAGCGAAACCATTCGCGGGGCAAGCGTGCCGTTGGAGACCCCATCTACTTAAGAAGCGCCTTTGTTTCTTCCCTCGGCAAAAAACACGAGAGAAATGGAGTCATCTCACAAAGAAGCTGGCGGCACCATGCCCGAGACCGCCGGCGCACTTGCCGCCGAGATGTGGTCGTCGTCGCCCGACGCGATACCCGGACATCGACCACGGCGATCCGCGTGCGATGCCGCGGTCGTGGAGGACTTCATCAATGAAATCCGAGGGTAACCGTGTCCAAAGTCCAAGCGGTTGCGGGTATGCTCGTTGGCCTCGACTCGGAGTGGAGGATTCTTCCTCCCCAACGAGTTTGGCAAAAAAGTAGTTCGGGATTGTATTTATTCTGGTGTGTGTTGGCCATCGATGCCTTGTATATCAAGTGCACCCGGTGGGGGCGGTTACCCCAGGTTTTGAACCACTTTCTTCAAGATGAGGGCCATGTGTTCACTAGGGCGGCCATAGGCAGGGCGTGGAACGCCTTGAAGTTGGCTGCAGGGTCCGCCTCTCAATCCACGCGACTTACAACTTATTGTGCCGCTCTTGATGTTAACGAGTACAAGAATCGGCAAAACCGAGTGTCTCCCTCATTTGGATACTCTAGCGTCGGCGGTTCTCTGATTCCTCGTCGGCCGAAGAAGAAGAAGAAGAAGCGAAGAGAAGAAGGGGCGACTTCATCGATCACCACCGATGGGGGATTTTCGGTTGTCGGCGAATCGGATTAACTACGCCCGGCATAGATGCCTTCGTCCTTTGAGATTGCTAATCGGGTTCGGATCAAGCATGGTTATGACTTCCTTACGAATGCTAATGTACCATAAATCGTAAGTAATGTCGTGTGCTATAAAAGAACATTCGGCTTTGGGTAATGTATTATATAGAACTTTTTGTCTTTATCCAATGTGCGTAGGTGAGATACTCTAGTTACCGACACATACCACTACCAATCGTGCGCACTCATACAAGCGTCGAGGATCGAGGCGGGCATACGGTCCAATCGTCGTAACAATCCGTATATGTACGATTTTTGTTGCTATAAACCGTCTCGACAAGCGTGCGGCGTAATGGGCGTGATAGTTTCTGGCGCTGTACGCCATAGCGTCACGTATATTGACACAGCGTGCGCAATATTTCGAGCGTTACGAGACACTGTCGAATTCGCGCGTCTCTACACTATCAGCGTCACGTAAAACGGTTAGGTGTATCCGCGAACACTGGTGATACAAATCGTCTCTAACAAATGCTTGTATTTGTATCGCCCGTGCGAGTTCTGACGCGTGCACCATACGCATCGTTTACCGGTCAATATGCGCAATAGTTTCAAGCGGTATAGGCGGGTTGTTTGACTAAGCAGCGTCGTAATTCGCCGTGGCGTCGGTAGCGATGCGGATCTGGGGGGGCGCCTTACGGTAAAAGCGCGTGCGAATCTAAACGCGCGACTTTAGCCTGCGTGGCCGTTACGGACCCTTCGCACATTCCAAGCGTGCGTGAAGAGGCGGCGTATGCACGTAACACTCGCTTGGCTATGCTGTGGCGGGTGGCACCAAAGAGTGTGCGTATACAAACACGCGTGCGAATTAGTGTTCGTATCCCTGACGGCCGGCTCCAGAATGCTGTGCGTGCCTAAGCGCGTGTCTAAGATATGGTGAATCTTGCGGACACTTGGTTTGAAAAGGCGTCTGTTACAGCTGCGCGCGTACGTATCCAGAGAACGAAAAAGCGTGCGAGCGGAAAAATCACGACGCTTTCGGTTAGATCTTGGCGTCTATAATTACCCTTATTTCAGACAGCGTTTTTGGCGGGTGGGACCGGCCGACACCTATCTTGGCGCTTCGCCCAAACCGTGGCGTCGATAATATAACGATCTGAGCGCCGCGTTATAGCGGCGTCTGCGGGCGCCTTGGCGGTTATTAGCCTTTTACATAGTGAGTAGGGACTATCGGAAAAATCACTCTGCCGGTCTCGCCGGAAAAGACCCCATCCACCCGATCGAGAGAACATCACCTTCGGCGTAGTGGACATGTACTACAACAACAACTTATTTGTTGGCGGTCATTAACCATCATTTCATACCGCCAACTCAGGTCCATTTCAAGGGAAATAATGTCAAATAAACCCTTACTACTAACCCCATTCCATGCATATGTGTAGAAGATCTATTCTTGCAGGAATTTTAGCGAGAAATAGTGGAAATGCCCAAAAGAAGCGCATTACGGGGAAGTACAAAAGGCCAAGAGGAGGGAACCGGCCATGACACGTTACAAAAAAGGCCGGAGCACCAATATTCCCCACACAAATGTCCAAGCCCAAGCCTACAAGAGTGGAGGCCCAAATCCAACATGAAATCATCCAGGGGCGTAGGACATGGGTTCAATGTTTTGGGCATAACTTTCTCATACGAAATCGGATTTCAGCGATCCACCACTCGAAACGAAGCTTACTCCGAGGCCCACACACTCCTACAAAGTTTCAGCCCAAACGGAGCCAATTTGGGGGCGGCCGGTGCAAGGGGGGCGGCCGGCCCGAAATGAGGCGGTTCGGGCCCATCTTTCTCTGGCGGTTCGTCCGGGTCCGTAGCGGCGGTTGCATGCGGTGCGTTTCGGTTCCCGCCATGTTTTCCGCCAAAACACCACGAGTGGAGCATGACCACCCATTTTCACCTCTCCTCAACTATAAATATAGGGGCACCCCCTCCATCTTTACACACACCATCATAAGGATCAAGAGCACCACTACACACTTGAGTTTCCACTCCTATTAGCTATAGAGTTGAGTAGTGGGGAGATGTGAGGAGAAGCACGGGGAAGTACCGGACTTGTCGGTGTCTCCCCGCTCTTGTACCTCGGCGAACATCATTCTTCGGTGAAGCTCAGGCTCTGCTAAGTGAGTGTTCGTGTGTTCTTATAGTTTTATTGTCTATTGCTCTAACTTTACTTTACCTTTACTTATCTCGCGGGTTCGTCGTTTGCCCTTGTGGTAGATGCTCTAGTAGAGGGCCCCTGATGAAGACGGGATACCCGATCGGCAGCTAGAGTGCGTGATAAGTAAGCGTGGGCGTGGTGTCTAAGCTACGAGTCACCTTCGTTTACTAATCGGTCCACGGTAGTGAGGTGGCGGCGGTGGTGGTGACCCCTGTTTGTCCTTAGTACTCCTCCCGTCCGGTGTGCGGTAGTGCGGAGGCCGGACCCTTCGGCGGACCCGAGGGGAGAGCCGGTGGCTATGTGAGTAAGTAGAAGTAGTGTATAGTTATCCTAGGCGTAATAGCTATAAGAGTCCATCTCTACCATTCCATCTCGCCCTTGGGTTGTCGTTGGACGATTAGCTAGAAGAGAATCTATCCGTTCCACGTGGAAAATACGATACCACTGAATACTTCGGGTGAAGTGCTACAACGGTATTTCCGTGCGCTTGCGGACTATTACGCTTACGCTAAGAAACACCAACAAGCATTTCGGTGCCGTGCCGAGGGAGCGGTTGCTATTTTCTTCGAACCTAGTTGTCCTCGTACTGTATCCCTTTTTATAAAACATAAAAAAAAAAAATATTATTTTTATTTTTCATTTATTAAACAAAATATTTCTTTCACCTTGTTCATCACCATGAAGCCAATTTCAAATTCAAATCCTTACGCTTCAAAGGGGAATTCGCGAGCCATCATCTTTTTTGAAATCAAAATTTTCATCGGCTATGAATTCCACCCATACATAATATCAAGTGTGGGGAGGACGGTGAGAATCCTGAGTTCCACACACCCAAAGGGGTCATCAAAAAAAAAGGAAGGGAGTATAATATATATATATATATTGAAAAAAAAGAGAGAGAGAAGAATTATACAAAAAAAGAATATAGATAAAAAAAAAAGAGTGTTGTCGAAAAAAAAAAGAAAAATACATATATATAGAATAAACAAAAAAATAATAATAAGAAGAGAGAGGAGCAGGTTGGCCCCGCATGGTCAAGATACATACCAAAGTCTTTGCCCGACTCCACCCATCGTTGTTTCCACAAGCAAGATGGGTTTGTCTCTCATCCTTTTTTGCCACCGTCAAGACCCGTGGCCCATGCACGCGTGTGTGTGTGGCCTAGCCTTGAGGTGCACCTAGGCAGGGGCCATCACGCAAACCGCGGCAACAACCGATGCTTCATCTGTAGATCTTTGTCGGTAAGTATATCCAGGTATGCAAGAGAAATAAATGATCACCAAACACTCTTACTTATATTTGTCTCCATAGTTATGAACATACAATTTCATGCTTCCCTTGTTATGACATATGCTTTGTGTTTGGGTGCATTTACGGCGCGTAATGCATCCATAGATCTTTTAAATTGAGCATGGTGCTTAGGTTAAAAAGATCTCCTTTATTCAAATTTCGACATGGTGTTGGATCTTGATTAATGAACTTAGACCTTTGTTGTCATGATCTATGGAGTATCTTATGTTGGAGATAAATCATGGCTATGTTATTCATTGCTTCTTTATGTTAGCCTTGCTGGAGTGATGATGAGGTGAACAAACAATAAAAAAATAATAATAAAATAAAATAAAGTTCTTACAATAAAAGGTTCCACGGTGTTCAAACCGGTAAAACCATGTGTGTTTGTTTTCTTTTCTTTTGTTTTCTTTAAATAAAACCAGGTACAAGAATAAGTGTGGGGAGATCTCTCAAGCATACAATCACACCCATCCGAGATCTCCCCAACACAATCAATGAAAGCGAGTTCACGATAAAGAAGGACGAGAGCGAATAAGCTACCATTAACTCCTTCATCTTCAAGCGGTGGTTTGTGCAACTCTTACCCTCACATCTCCCAAAAGTTTTGAAGAATAAATTTGAACATTTTAGAAAGATAAAACTTTGGAACCACCATCTTCATGCTATCCTCTAAACTTGGGATTTGTTATAAAAAAATTCAAGAAAAATACAAATAGCGTGCTCCTCGATGATGTGCAAATTCCTATCAGAGCCATATTTAGTATATCATGTTCAAAACCTCTACATACATGTTGCTTATCTCTGCATTGAGCTTGTGCCAAGTCTTGTTGACTCTTGTGGAGACAGTTGTCATGCCCCCAAGATCAAGATCACATACACGCCACTTATATTAGCTATTCCTACACTTGGGAATACGCTACAATAATGCCTTCATCCGCCACAACAAAAAAGATATCTTATAAATAAATACTCCGGGCTTTACAAGATAGTGACCTCTCTTTATATATGATTTAATAGGCATGGCTATGTAAAAAAACAAATCTAATTATGAAAAACAAAAATAGGGGCACATGAAGGTCCCAAGAGAAAAAAAAAAGAGGGACACATGAAGGTCCCACATAAAATATATATATTTTGACACAAAGAGATCCAAAAAAGAAAAAAAATGATGATGAGCACATGAAGGCTCATAGATAGCCATGTTCTCTAAAATAAAATCTTTATAAGACAAGTCACTTAATCGTGGAGTATAATATAGGTTAGACTTTATTATATCCACACACATACACTTCTTGATCTAGGGATATGACATCTTTCTCCTTGGATCCAAGTTGTAACCGGCAACAGATATAGAGTAAGTATTTCAATACTTTTGTTGCACACTTGTTCTTTTATTCATCATATAAACATTATTAAAAAGAAACAAGTGTGGGGGTGGTGATATCTTTAATATACATGGTACAACAATTTAAAATCAACTCACATTTTTTGCACCTCCCAAAACAAAACAAGTATGCATGGGATCCTACTCTAAAAACATTATCATAACTAAGAATTAACATATAATTTATTCATTATTCTTCCATACATTGTTAGCAACTATTTATAAGAACCCCACTTTACCTAAATAATTGCATTATGAGAGATAGTAGGATGACTTGAATTTTACTTCCTCATGCAGTTAAAGGCTTGGTTTTTCTTTCAAAAATTAAACAAGCATGCTCTGGTTAAGTTTAAACTTAAACTTGAATTATAATTTATTACAAAATGGCTACTTCCTCTTGTTTTGAGTCTTGTCAACCCTTGAGATTAATGTTGAGAGAAGTTTCATACTCCCATGATCGAAATACACATGCACAAGAAAACTTGTGTTCTATCATGATCATATTCTTAATTCTCATGTGCTAGAGAGAAGGTTATGGGCTATGCTAGAAAAAATGGGCACGTGCTCGCAAAAAGAACAAAACAATGGGTACTTTGATGCCCGCCTAAAAAAAAAAAGAGAGAAAAAGAAAAAAAAAATAAAGAGAAGAAATAATGGACAAGTGTCCGAGGGCGAGTAGAGCCCACTTCTCTAAAAAAATAATAAAAAGCTAGCCCATACCATCTCAAAAGCAGAGGAACATCATGATACAAAGAACACTAAAAAAATATTTTCACTTGCACATTTCGATCTAAGGGTATGACGCTTCCCTCTTATAATCTAGAGTTTTGACTTGACAATACATACAAGGTAAGTATGCAATTTTGTCATGACTTAATAAAAGAATTTAACCATGGAGCATGGCTGATTTTATTTGCAAAAATATTCAAAGTAACCAAGTCTACATGCATGATATAAGTAAATGATAGAAATCCTGCCTATTTCCATCATGTAATTGTTCAAGGAATTGTGGTAATCATTTTTTTAAATGCTAACAAAGAAAGAAAGTTTGGAATAAATTTATATGTCAATCTCTTAGAACTACTAGAGATGGGACTTACTTAGCTTCGCGTTTTACTCGAGGACGAGTAAAAGCTAAGTGTGGGGGTCTTGTTGGCGGTCATTAACCATCATTTCATACCGCCAACTCAGGTCCATTTCAAGGGAAATAATGTCAAATAAACCCTTACTACTAACCCCATTCCATGCATATGTGTAGAAGATCTATTGTGCAGGAATTTTAGCAGAAATAGTGGAAATGCCCAAAAGAAGCGCATTACAGGAAGTACAAAAAGGCCAAGAGGAGGGAACCGGCCATGACACGTTGCAAAAGGCCGGAGCACCAATATTCCCCACACAAATATCCAAGCCCAAGCCTACAAGAGTGGAGGCCCAAATCCAACATGAAATCATACCGGGCCGTAGGACATGGGTTCAATGTTTTGGGCATAACTTTCTCATACGAAATCGGATTTCAGCGATCCACCACTCGAAACGAAGCTTACTCCGAGGCCCACACACTCCTACAAAGTTTCAGCCCAAACGGAGCCAATTTGGGGGCGGCCGGCGCAAGGGGGCGGCCGGCCCAGAAATGAGGCGGTTCGGGCCCATCTTTCTCTGGCGGTTCGTCCCGGGTCCGTAGCGGCGGTTGCATGCGGTGCGTTTCGGTTCCCGCCATGTTTTCCCGCCAAAACACCACGAGTGGAGCATGACCACCCATTTTCACCTCTCCTCAACTATAAATATAGGGGCACCCCCTCCATCTTTACACACACCATCACAAGGATCAAGAGCACCACTACACACTTGAGTTTCCACTCCTATTAGCTATAGAGTTGAGTAGTGGGGAGATGTGAGGAGAAGCACGGGGAAGTACCGGACTTGTCGGTGTCTCCCCGCTCTTGTACCTCGGCGAACATCATTCTTCAGTGAAGCTCCGGCTCTCTGCTAAGTGAGTGTTCGTGTGTTCTTATAGTTTTTATTGTCTATTGCTCTAACTTTACTTTACCTTTACTTATCTCGCGGGTTCGTCGTTTGCCCTTGTGGTAGATGCTCTAGTAGAGGGCCCCTGATGAAGACGGGATACCCTGATCGACGCTAGAGTACGTGATAAGTAGCGTAGACGTGGTGTCTAAGCTACGAGTCACCTTCGTTTACTAATCAGTCCACGGTAGTGAGGTAGGCGGCAAGTGGTGACAGCCCTGTTTGTCCTTAGTACTCCTCCACGTCCGGGCCGCGGCGGTAGTCCGGAGGCCGGACCCCTTCCGCGGACGGGGAGAGCCGGTGGCTATGTGAGTAAGTAGAAGTAGTGTATCGTTATCCTAGACATAATAGCTATAAGAGTCCATCTCTACCATTCCATCTCGCCCTTGGGTTGTCCTTGGATGATTAGCTAGAAGAGAATCTATCCGTTCCCTGTGGAAAATACGATACCCTGAATACTTCCGGGTGAAGTGCTACAACGGTATTTCCGTGCGCATGCGGACTATTCTGCTTACGCTAAGAAACACCAACAAACGCCATCTTTGGTCGCGGAGTCACCAACACGTTTGACGCGATCCTCCACCCAAGCTATCTTTGCATGAAGATGCCCTCCGCCGGCGGCATAATCGCCGTGTTCGGGGACCAGAACGCCGCAAGAAATGCGGAGGGGGCCGTCGCACCAGGACACCGCAATGTCCACAACCTCGAGCAAGAACCAGAAAGGCGAGAGAGCCAGCCAGAAGGCGACGCGGAGCCTCCTCCGTGAGCACTACCAGCAGAGGAAACAAAGAAAGTCAGGCTTTTTAGCTACGACCCGAACAGAGAAGTAACCACATCTACACTCCTGGACCAGACCTCTGAAGCAGAGCTCCTGCAGTGCCTCCGCGAGAACTCCGACGTATTCGCTTGGTCCGCAGAAGATTTACAAGGTGTTAGCCGTGATCTCATCGAGCACCACCTCAACATAAGGCCAGACGCCACCTCCGTAAAGCAGAAGCTCCGCAAGATGTCAGATGAAAGGAGAATAGCAGCGCAGGTAGAGGTGAACCGCCTTCTGGATGCGGAGGTCATCCGCCCGGTCAAATACCCCACTTGGTTATCCAACGTCGTCATGGTGAAGAAAGCAAGCCTTAGCAAGGACCAAGCGGAGCACACCAGATGGAGGATGTGTGTGGATTTCACCAGCCTGAACAAAGCATGTCCGAAGGACGATTTCCCCCTCCCTCGAATCAGCTCTCTAGTCGACGCAGCAGCAGGCTGCGAGAGGTTGTCGCTCCTCGATTGTTTCTCAGGATACCACCAAATCTGGATGGCCCAAGCAGACGAGGAAAAGACCAGTTTCATAACCCCCTTCGGAACATACTGCTTCAGACGAATGGCCGAAGGCCTCCGCAACGCCGGCTCGTCCTTCGCACGCATGACAGCGGAGGTATTCAGGGAAGACAGCGCCATCTCAGCCTATGTCGATGACCTGGTAGTCCAGAGCAAGCTAAAGGAAGACCACATCACGGACCTCCAAAGAACCTTCGTCAAGCTGCGCGAAGCTAGACTAAAGCTCAACCCTGCCAAGTGCGTGTTCGGAGTAAGCAAGGGCAAGTTACTCGGCTGTCTCGTGTCAGTAAAGGGAATCGAAGCCAACCCCTCGAAGATCGAAGCCATCACAGCGATGGAGCCTCCGAAGAATAGAAAGTCAGTGCAAAGGCTCGCAGGACGCCTCGCCGCCCTGAGCAGGTTCATTTCCAGATCAGCCGAGCGAGGGTTACCATTCTGCCAGACACTAAAGGGCACAGAACTATTCAATTGGGGGCCTCCGCAACAAGAAGCTTTCGAAGACCTCAAACAGTACCTCACGAACCTCACCACCCTCGCTACACCAGAGCCCGGCGAAGGCCTGCTCCTCTATGTCGCAGCATCACCCCACGCCGTCAGCGCAGTACTCGTCAAGGAAATGGACGAAGGCCACCAGTCCAAGCAACTCCCTATCTACTACGTCTCCGAGACTCTCGAAGGCCCCAAGCTAAATTACACGGAGCTGGAAAAGATGGCCCTGCGGATGATCATGGCCGCAAAGAAAACTTAAGCACTACTTCCAGCGCGCGAGATCACCGTACCCTCGAGCTTTCCACTTGACAACATATTGAAACCCCGAGGGTGTGGGCAGGATAGCGAAGTGGGCAACCGAGATCGGAGACCACGCAATCAGGTTTGTCGGCAGAACAGCCATCAAGTCCCAGGCCCTCGCGGATTTTGTCGCAGATTGGACCCCAGACACGTTCAACCAGGCCGCAAACTTAGACCCAATATGGACGGCAAGACACCGATGGAGCATGGGGGCTCGCGGGGCGGGCATCGCAGCAATCATCACCTCACCCTCGGAGTCAAGATGAGATACGCCAGGCCGGAGTTTTGTGTGTACAAATAACATGGCGAGAATCGGCGATCTTGATGGCACTTAACAAGCTCGGGCAGTGTCGGTAGCGGGGCCATCATCAAGACCGACTCAGAGGTAGTCTCGAAGCAGGCTGAGAAGGACAACAGGGCCAGGCACCCCGAGCTGCAGAAATATCTGGCACGGTTAAGGAAGACGGAGGCCTTCTTTCTCGGTGTCACAACCAAAACAATTTCAGGCAGAGACAACGGCGAAGCCGACGAGCTCGCGAAGGCTGCTGCCCGAGCGGAGCCGCTCCCACAGGACGTGTTCTTCGAAGTGCTCCACAGCCCCGCGATCGAAGAAAACGACACACCTCCGAAGACAGTGAGCGCCATCCACAGCGAAGATTGGAGGGCCCCTATCATAGCATTCATCAGGGGCCACTTCGAACCACAGTTTAAGGAAGAACATAAGAGAGTCGAGCAGAAGGTCCGGGGATACCGTCTGATCGACAACAAATTATACAAAGCCTCTGTGACAACACCATGGCTGAAATGCATATCTACCGGTGAGGGCCGCGCCATCTTGGCGGAGGTGCACGAAGGAATCTGTGGCTCGCACAACGGCCCCAGAGCACTCGTGGGGAAGGTGTTCAGACAAGGTTTCTACTGGCCCACCGCACTCAACGACGCAACAGACCTGGTCAGGTGCTGCGAAGGGTGCCAGCTAACCGCGCACCACTCCAACAGGCCGGGGGCTCCGACAACCCTCATCTGTCCCACCTGGCCACTCCAAAGATGGGCGATCGACCTCATCGGCTCGATGCCACCGGCTCCGGGAAACCTCCGCTATGCAGTAGTAGCGGTCGAATACTTCACCAAATGGATCGAAGCCCGTCCTCTCGCCAGCATAACATCCCACTCAGTGCAAAAGTTCTTCTGGCAGCAGATTGTCTGCCGCTTTGGAACCCCGCGGAGCATAACAGTCGATAACGGCACCCAATTCGACAGCGAAGGCTTCAAACAATTCTGCCACCAAAT
This sequence comes from Hyparrhenia diplandra, assembly GCA_015847255.1. NCBI lineage: Eukaryota > Viridiplantae > Streptophyta > Magnoliopsida > Poales > Poaceae > Hyparrhenia > Hyparrhenia diplandra. Next base: position 19,266 of record JADLZK010010892.1, read on the forward strand.
AGGCACCAAAATACACTTTGCATCCGTAAGGCACCCGCGAGCCTAACGGCCTCGTTGAGAGAGCCAACGGCATAATCTTGCGGGGGCATCGGCGAAGGTCTCACGCAAGGCCAAGGGAACATGGAGGAGCTCACTCGGTGGTATGGTCACACAATACCTCGAGAGCCGAGCAACCAAATTCACACCCTTCAAGCTGTTGTTCGGAGAGGAGGCCGTCCTCTCGGAGGAACTAAAACATGCCTCGCCAAGAGCCACCAACGAAGCCACCCCCGAACAAGAAGCACTCGCGAAGGACCTCCTCGAAGAAACAAGAAACATGGTCGTTCTCAACCTCCGCGCGCGTACCGGGGAAGAGACAAAAAAAGGAGAAACAAGAAGCTCGGCCTCCGCACGATCACCGTCGGAGACTTCGTCCCTAATCAGAAAGCAAAACGCGAAGATGGCGGGCAAGTTCGTCCCCAAGTGGGCAGAACCCTACCTTGTCACCAAGAGTACAAGACCCGGCTCCTTCCACCTGCAAGACCTCGAAGGCCACGACCTCCCCCACACATGGAACGTCGACGACCTCCGCAAGTACTACCCCTAGCGGTGCAATGTACCAGGCACTCGCGAGTTGTAGGGGCACTACCAGTTTTACCAAGTTTTTTCCCTTTTTTTGAAGTTAAGGTTATGAACAATTAGGGCTGCACTCTTTTTCCTTGCGAAGGGGCGCAAGGTTTTTTAACGAGGCAGTACCCAAAACTAATTAATGCAGGCTAGTTACCCCACATCGGAGAAAGGCGAATCTTAACCATGGCACTTGAAAGGGGGCTGGCCGGCGTCATCCGCCCCTCATCAAGGCGAGTAGCGGGATTGCCCCGCTCGGGCGCAGCGAGGCTGCTCCCGGCTCGGCCAAACCCGCCAGAAAACACCTCCATATTTTGATTACGCAAAGACGGGCGCCCTGGCACCTCCGCCGTATTTCGCAATGAAGACGCCCGCGCTCTCGAGTATGAGTCGCGAGGAGGCGCACAAAGACGGGCGCCCGGCACCTCCCGCCAGGCTCGCAATGAAGATGCCCCGCGCTCTCCGAGTATGAGTCGCGCCGGAGGCGCACAAAGATGGGCGCCCGGCACCTCCGAGGGGGCTCGCAATGAAGACACCACGCTCTCCGTACGAGTCGCGGGGCGCACAAAGACGGGCGCCCTGGCACCTCCGCCAGGGGCTCGCAATGAAGACGCCCCGCGCTCTCCGAGTATGAGTCACGCGGAGGCGCACAAAAGATGGGCGCCCTAGCACCTCCGCCAGGGGCTCGCAATGAAAACGCCACGCGCTCTCCGAGTACGAGTCGCGCGGAGGCGCACGAAAGACGGGCACCCTAGCACCTCCGCCAGGAGCCCGCAATGAAGACGCCCCGCGCTCTCCGAGTATGAGTCGCGCGGAGGCGCACAAAAGACAGGCGCCCTGGCACCTCCGCCAGGGGCTCGCACCAGAAGAAACTCCGCCCCCTCCGAAGCTAGGGCCCCTCAAAAAGCATAATAAACCCAGAACCCAGGGCATCCTCGCCAGGGGCTCGCATGGAAAACCCCCACCCCTCCAAGCCACATACAACTGCACAAAGATCGGAGGCCACAACAATGCTGCCAGGGGCTCCCGACCAAAATCCCGCCACGGCTTCAAGACATCACCTACCAAGGACATTACCTCCGCCGTACCAACCATAACCCCGGCAACGGCTTCAATACACCACCTACCCAGGACGAGACCCCCACCGTACCAGCCTTAACTCCCACCATCGCTCTAAGTCACCGCTCACCTAGCACACCACCTTCGTCGTACAAGCCTTAACCACACCTAGACAATAACGACATCCACCTAACACCAGAGCCACACCCGCAGAAACAAGCCCCCAGGAGCACTATAAAACCAAACCATCCCCCCCCCCAAAAAAAAAGCCCCAAGTTAGGAAGACATTAGCCATCGGCCAGCGAGGGCAACACCATGCCACCACCCCGAGCCAAACACTACGCCTACAAGGCAGATGCCAGGATACCTCCGAAAACCCCAGTCCCCCAAACCAGCGAAGGCACCACAATGGAAAATGTAAACCAGCTCCCACCCCCCGAGGTAGACTGCGAAGCGCAATGAAGAGCAACAGCGCTACAGGTGCCCCCAAGGCTGCGAAACCCCCCAACCCCCGCAAACCAACAAAGACCAAATGCAGACAAACTAGAGCATTTCGGCCCCCGATAACCACCAACGCCAGCTGCCCAGGAGCACCTCGCACAAAACGCAGCTAACCCAGAGCGGAGACTCCTTCGAGGGAGATACCACAATGGAGAATGTAACATTCTCCGGTGGGCAACTTCACCAAAGGAATCAAAGTTCCGAAGGGGGGCGCGGCCCATCCCTGAACACGAACGCAAGAAGGCGGTCCAACAACAACCGCCAGCATGACCGCCACTCAACGAGGTCAGGCCGACGCAAGGCGCAGGGGTCCGCCCATCGGAGCCACCCCCGCAAGAATTCCAATTCGCGCCAGGAACCTTGCTGACCCAAGTCTCTGGATGACGGAACGCGGGCTCGCAAAAATGCAAGGGCGCACCTCCGCAGCAACTCCGAGCTTCAACAGGGAACCCTGTGAACGCGAGAAGGACCCTCCAAACTCCAAAAAGAACTTTGTAACAGAAACAAGCAATAAAGGGACAAGTCGTACGCGGCTACCTTCGAAATGCGCGAGTCTCGCACTAAAGAAAATAGGGGACGCCGCTGTTTAACGCGGCTACCTTCGAAACGCGCGAGTCTCCCACTAAAGAAAATAGGGGACGCCGCTGTTTAACGCGGCTACCTTCGAAACGCGTGAGTCTCGCACTAAAGAAAATAGGGGACGCCCATTTGTTTACGCGGCTACCTTCAAAACGCGAGTCTCACACTAAAGAAAATAGGGGGACGCATTTGTTTAACACGGCTACCTTCAAACGCGCGCAGTCTCGCACTAAAGAAAATAGGGGACATATTTGTTTAACGCGGCTACCTTCTTCAAACGCCGAAGTCTCGCACTAAAGAAAATAGGGGACGCCGCTGTTTAACACGGCTACCTTCGAAACGCGCGAGTCTCGCACCAAAGAAAATAGGGGACGCCGCTGTTTAACGCGGCTACCTTCGAAACGCGCGAGTCTCGCACTAAAGAAAATACCTTCGAAACGCGCGAGTCTCGCACTAAAGAAAATAGGGGACGCCGCTGTTTAACATGGCTACCTTCGAAACGCGCGAGTCTCGCACTAAAGAAAATAGGGGACGCCGCTGTTTAACGCGGCTACCCTCGAAACGCGCAAGTCCCGCGTTGAAAGAACAAGCCAAAATCTTTCAACGAGCATGCACAACAAATGTAAATAACACTGCGCAAGCACATTACATACACATCCCAACACAACAGCAAAGTTACATAGCCCTTTGGGAACAAACAAGTCCTTCACCCTCCGCGCACACATCTTCTGCTACAGAGGTCACGACACCGTGCAAAACAGTCCTTACTAACACTTTCGCAACACGCTCTACAAATGCTTCCACATCAACCACCTCCACCTCCAACGGCTCGTCAACTGGAACAGAGCCTCCGGTATCGAAGGCTCCAACAGAACGAGCGGGAGATCACCACCTAACACGCGTCGCCGATAGACCCTCCGCAAATCGCTCCACTCAAAGCCCACTTCCTCCTGTTTCGGAACAACGACCTGGCCTCCGCGATCAACCCAGCAAGCCGCATGGCCAAGCGCGATGGCAACGGCCTCGTCGTCCTCGATATCATCCTCCGCTACAGCCGCGCCGGGACCCGCCCCGAAGAGAACCCGCTCCACCTGGCGACTCGTCAAGTCATGAGTCCGCCAAAAGGCCTCCGAGGCCTGGTTGGCTATGTCGTACTTCCGAACCCTGCCCCACCAAAACCGCTCGAAGGGCAGCCCAGGAAACCGCTGCATTGCGTGAACCCAAGTCTCCCCCGAAATAAACATGTCTTGGCGGTTCATCATCAGCGGAACCACGTTGAGCACTCTCTGCGCAGGTCCCCCAGGTACCTACGCGGCCAACACAGAAACAACCAGCAACCATCGTCAGCCCCACTTCGAACCAACGCAATCACAAGGAAAAGCACGTAGCAGGAAAGTAAGCAACCGTTAGAAATTTAACATCGCGAAGGCACCAAAACCACAACGTTTCATTACTAGTAAGGACCCGAAGGCCACCGAGTTCGACATTCAAGAGCACAAAATGTAAAGTAGATGACCACTCAAGAAGCTAAGAAGCCCCGCCCCTCAAGACTCAAACCTCCGCATCGGCACAAAGATCGCCGGCGGAGGTCGGAGGCGGCGACACTTCATGGTCTTCGGAGGAGGCGTCCGGAGGAGGGATGACGACGGTAGGAGCGGCATCCGAAGACGCTACAGGGGCAGGGACCGCAGCAGGCGAAGTGTTGACGCTAACCAACTACAAATCAAACACCATCAACATACACCAAAACAACCTACAAATAGGGTTTATAAATTGACAAATTCCATAGTTTTGGTGTATATTTGGCTTTGCAGGTACAAATCAAGAATATGTGCACTTTGGGCCAAAATACAAAGAAAAGAAGAATAAAAACAATAAATAGAAAAAGGCCCAAAGAAGACAAATGGCAAGCCAAGTCAACTTACCTCGGATGGGCCATGAACTCGGGTTTTCCACATCGTCACCGGGACCAAAACAACGAAAGAAGACGACACGACAAAATTGGGCGGATCGGGCCGGGACCAGGGGTGCGCCTGGTCCTTACGGCCGCCGGGGGCGAGTCTTGGCGTGGCGGTTCCTTTACTCCGAGGAACGTTGGTGGCGATGTTGTCCCGGTGCGTTGAACCCCGTTGGCGGTCACCAACGACATATTTTTCCCGTCAACTTACTACCATAAAGGGAGTAAAACTATACCTTTTATACTCATATACATTTATTACTAACATATTTCCACTTGTAGTATCAAATTATTATTGTGCAGATTTCTAAAAGAAACAAGTGGAAAATATACCAAAAGGCGCCTCCCCGGAATGCGCATTTCGAAGAACATCAAGCCCAAGGGAGAAATGGACCAAACACGCAGAATCGGGCCGAGCCAACGCCGCCCTACAACTTTTCGGGCCCCAACGCCGCCACCGCCGGCAGCCGTCGGCCCCGGCGAGGGTGCACGCCAAGACCACAGTGCGGCCGCACCACTGGCCCGAGGCGGCTCGGGCCCAGCTTCGGGGAGGCGGTTCATTACCTTCCAAAACGGGCACTACCGACGTTGGATGGTCGGTTTGGCAGATTTAGAAGGTATTCCTAGGTCGGTTTTGCTCCTTCCATGTGGGGATGGCAATCTTCCAAAGAGCCCCCTCTCCTCTACCTATAAAAGGAGGCTCTCTCCCCCTCATTCAACACACACCATTCCAAGGAAGAGTCTCTCCCTCTCCTCTAAGAGAGCTCTCCCCTCTACTCTACCCCTTCACTCCAATGGGCTTAGGCCCTCATTAGTAGTAGAGAGATCGGCGGAGGAGAGATGTGAAGGGCTGAGAGCGGGGAAGCGCCGGACTTGTCGGTGTCTCTCCAACCTTGTACCTCGGTGGATCCGGACTTGGCTCCTTAACGGGATCTTGGCTAAAGTAAGCTTCCACGGTTCGATAATCTTTATTGTCTTTTTGTTTATCCACGATTTATCTACTTGTTTTGCGGGATCGATAGTCGTCCCGGGCGGGACTCTAGTGGTGGAACCCTTTGACCGGGGAACCCGGCAAACACCGGAGTGATAATCACTAGCGTAGGCGTGGTGTTTGGGCTAGCGGTTTTCTATCTTTGCGGTGCATCCCACGGTTGAGGGGTAGGCGGCTTGGTCGTGACAAGCCTTGTCCGCCCCTTGAAATCCCCCACGTTCGGGCCGTGTCGTAGAGCTAATTGCCGGACTCTGCACGGATGGGCGTGGGCCGGCCCGAAGTGAACAAGTAGCTCGAGACCGGCTAATCATAGACATTAAAGGTGTAGGGATCCTTCTCGCTAATCCTCCCCATCTTTGGTCGTGTGTGTCCTTGGGCAAACTAGTTAGGAGAGAGTACATCCGTTCCTGTGGAAAATACGATACCCTGAATATTTCCGGTGAAAGCTACAACGACGATTCCGCGGCGCTTGCGGATTTATCGTGTGCGTTAAGAAACATCAACAAACCTCAAAACCGCCTCCCCTTGGTCGGTTTTGCCATAATGAAGGGAGGAGGCACATTTGCAAAGACACCCCTCCACTCAAGCTATAAAAGGAGGCCCTCTTCTCTCTTCCACAACTGTTGGTATTTTTTTAACGCATTACGGATAAATCCGCAAGCGCACGGAAAGTACCGTTGTAGCTTTCACCGAGTATTCAGTGGTATCGATTTCACGGGAACGAGAAGTGAACTGAATTAAGGTCATCCAAGACAGGGGTAGGAATAATATTTTTGGTAGGAAGAAAGGGGTTTTCTAGGGTTTTCCCAAAATTACTAAATTACTAATGTTCGGGCTTACTAAATTCCACTTGCTTCGGAGCGGTGACCTTCCGATTCTCGAAAAAGGCGGGAAACGTAATCGGGAAGGCCACCAAAAGCTCTACGAAAACACCAACACGTACGTGGTGGACTACAAAGGTGGTCGGAGCTGTCACCCCGGGGCTACCACAACTATTCCGTAGTGTTGACCGCAATCTCGGGTAAACTCTAGCCTAGACACCACGCCTACGCTAGCGGATACGAAACTAGTTTTCGCTAAAACTAGAACCTTCGATTCGAACAGGAGATCCGGCAAGTAAAATAAAATAAATACTGAATTTAGTAAAATAATAATATTAGAATTGCCACAAGATGACTGGACATTACTCGAATCGAGTCGGCTCCGTAGAGGTACAAAAGTTGAGGGCGAACCGACAAACCCGGCTTTTCCTCTTCTCTTCTCCTCTCACTCTCTTCCTCTTTTCTAAATTGTACAACTAGGTGGAGAACACCTAGAGGGACACTACTACAAAATATATGTGTGGAAGATGAAGCTCAAGTGTAGAATGTGTGTGTGTACAAGGGAGGAGTGCCCTCTTTATATAGTGGAGAGGAGGAGGGAATGGAGGGTGCTCCTTGCTTCGAGGGCAATTGGCGGGAACGAAAGTTTGCACCGCATGCAACCGCCAAGCGTGAAGATCGCTCCAAACCGCCAGAAAGGGTGGGAACAGGGGCGAAAATTTGCGCCGGCCGCCGCCGTGATCTTGCCGGCCGCCCCTGGGCTGGGCCTCCTGGCCCCGACCTTCTCTGTTGCACGTTTGGGCCCTCATATGTTGGGCCTATGCTGGTGCATGGGCTGAATTCCGTGCGGAGTTTGGTCCTCTTGTTTGATCCTTTCCTTGGCGTCTTTTATTCAATGCGCTTCTGAACTTATTTGGCGACTTTGTACTGTTTCCACTTTTATACCGCAAAACATACTTTCTACGAATACAAGTGGAACTAGGTTAGAAGTACAGTATATGTAACATAAGTTTGCCCTTTTCTCATGAATTGGATAAAGGTTGGCGGTATAATATACTCGATAATGACCGCCAACAACAACACAATTCACCTCAAGGAGCTACAAGCACAAGAGAAGCAAGAGAGAGAGAGTTTTCTACCTCTATCCCCATTCTAATTCTAGAGAGTTTGAGAGGGGGGAGCTAGAAGGAGACTTGGCTCCTTCTACCCGGAGTTGTCGGAGTGCCCCCGGTGTTCCGCGGTTCCTAGGAGGTCGGAGTGCTTGGGAAAAGTATCATGCAAAAAAGAGGATGCAAGGCTCTGAAAAAAAAAAGAAAAGAAAAAAGAGATGAAAAAATGGACACGTGTCCAGGGGCGAGTAGAGCCCACATCTCAAAAAAAAAAAAAAAAAAAAAGAAAGAAGAAAGATAGAAGAAAAAGTAGCCTGTATCTCTCCAAAAGCATACAAAAAAGAAAAAGAGAGATCATGAGTCAAGGAGTAACCACAAAAATACCAAAAAATATTTTTCCACACACTTTTGCACATTTCGATCTAGGAGTATGGCACCTCTTTCCAACGATCCGAGTTTGACCCGACAACACATATAGAGTGCGTATGCATCACTCCACTCCAAAGATCCACAAAACTTTGCAAAAAGATAGGATGAGTGAGAGCGAAGAGTGCTGTGGTAAGGAAACACAAAAATGAGTGACTATGTGAGAATCAACCATGGAGCATTGCTATTTTATCTTTAAAAATCCAAAAAAAAACAACCAAGTCTTTGCACATGAGTAGTAGCAAGGAGATACGAATTCATGCCGTTCTATTGCTCAATCGTTCAAGATAACATGGTAGACACTCTTGAATGCTCACAAAGCAGGTGAGGCCTGGAATAACTTGTATGCAGGTCTACATCTTGGAGATTGAACCACTTTAGTCTCACGCCTTCACTCGAGGACGAGTAAAGGGCTAAGTGTGGGGAGTTTGTTGACGGTAACCAACTACAAATCAAACACCATCAACATACACCAAAACAACCTAGAGATATGGTTTATAAATTGACAAATTCCATAGTTTTGGTGTATATTTGGCTTTGCAGGTACAAATCAAGAATATGTGCACTTTGGGCCAAAATACAAAGAAAAGAAGAATAAAAACAATAAATAGAAAAAGACCCAAAGAAGACAAATGGCAAGCCAAGTCAACTTACCTCGGATGGGCCATGAACTCGGGTTTTCCACATCGTCACCGGGCCCAAAACAACGAAAAGAAGGCGACACGACAAAATTGGGCGGATCGGGCCCGACCGGTGCGACCAAGCACCTGTGGTGCGCTGACCGATCCTTCGGCCGGTGGGGCCACTTCTTCGCATGGCGGTTCCTTTACTCCGAGGAACGTTGGTGGCGATGTTGTCCCGGTGCGTTGAACCACGAAACCGCCTCCCCTTGGTCGGTTTTGCCATAATGAAGGGAGGAGGCACATTTGCAAAGACACCCCTCCACTCAAGCTATAAAGGAAGCCCTCTTCTCTCTTCCACAACACAATACACCTCAAGGAGCTACAAGCACAAGAGAAGCAAGAGAGAGAGAGAGTTTTCTACCTCTATCCCCATTCTAATTCTAGAGAGTGAGAGAGGGAGAGCTAGAAGGAGACTTGGCTCCTTCTACCCGGAGTTGTCGGAGTGCCCCGGTGTTCCGCGGTTCCTAGGAGGTCGGAGTGCCGGATTTGTCGGTACCCGCCTCGCTTGTACCTCTACAATCTACTTACACTTTGGTAAGACAGGTTGTGTTCCTCTTTCGGTTATTACTTTCAAGCATATTATCTTAGCCGTTATAATCTTGCGGGATTGATAGTCGTTCCTTCGGGGCGGTACTCTAGTGAAGGACCCCGGGGACGGGTAAGCCTTGAATTCACACTCGAGTAGTAATCATCAGTGCAAACGTGGTGTTTGGACTAGTGATTTCCTATCTTTTGTGGCGCATCCCACGGTTGAGGGGGTAGGCGGCTGGGTTGTGACAGCCTTGTCCGTCCTTTGTAATCCCCCCACGTTCGGGTGTGGCGCAGTGCAATTGCCGGTCTCCATCCCAGTTTGGGCGATTGCCGGTGCCCGAAGTGAGGAGATAACGCACGAGTGATCCCTGCCTGAGAGTGTCAACCCATAAAGATACCTCATTCCTCTTAGAAGCTTAACCTTGCCTAGGGTAGACATAGATCGGAAAGCCCTCTACACATCCGTCCCTGAGAAATATACGATACCCTGAATACCACCGGGTGAAGTGCTACAACGGTCTATCCCGTGCACTTGCGGACTTTGCTGCTTTCGCTAAGAAACACCAACAAGCATTTTCGGCGCCGTTGCGGGACGGTTGTCGTAGTTGTATTTCGGACCTAGTCGACCCGTGTGCCTTGTAGCCTCCAAGAAAAATACAAAAACATTTTCTGTTTACCCATGGAGCAACCTACCCTACAAACCCTTTCCGCTCCTAAGGGCGAGCTCTTAGAACCACGCCAATCCTCGAAGCCAATCATAGCTTCGGACTATGAGCTCCGGCCCCGGCTTTATAGCCATGGTTCGGGCCCAAGCCTTTTCGGGCTTGGAATATGAAAAACCCATACCATCACCTAAGGGAGTTTGAGCAGCTACGTGCATGCGACAAATGCGCAGGCATGACACACGATACATTGCGGTGGAAACTATTTCCGTTCTCTCTCACTAAGAGAGCGAAACAATGGTATGCCCACAACGTAGGGTTGGTAAAAGGAGAATGGGAAGAACTGCGGAATAGATTCTGTCTCGCGTTCTATCCTTTATCCAGAATCGCGGCCCTACGACAAGAGGTACTCAACTTCCGACAAATAGAGGGTGAAACCATAGGTGCACTGGGACCATTTTTCCACTCTTACCGGATCCCGCCCGGATCCGTCCATCCCAAACCATGTGCTTTTACGGCATTTTTGGCTAGGCTTGGATAGAGCAAGCGCCCCTACCGCTTGACACAACTGCCGAAGGGTCATTTTCACATAAAACCCCAGCGGAAGGAGAAGCTCTCCTAAACCGTATTCTTGAGAATACTCCTCCGCTAGAACCCATCCGTGTAGAACCCAAGCAGATCCTAGAGGAGGTCTCTTCGGCCAAAGTCAAACCCAACACACCTCTAGAGAAACCCTCGCCTGAACCAAAACCAAAGAAAAAAGAGACCGCATGTTCGGATCTCTCGTTTTTCGAGGCCGATCTTACAGAAGAATTCGGTAAAGCCTCGAATTACGAATCTTTGGAAGAAACCACCAAAGACAATCGTCCTAAGGAACCCCTTGACGAACTTTTTCTCAAGGAATCCATTAAGGAATTGACGGCCATCATGAGCACAGAGTGGTTGCAAGAGGGGGAAGGATCGTCTGAAGAAATTTGGATACCTTGTCCCTCTACTCCTCTCTTTTGTAGACATCAAAGGGACTTGGTGGAGGTCATGTATAACCCTACGGTAGGTGTAAACATCATGTCCAAAAACTATGCGCAATGCCTCGTAGAAGAGCCTTTCATAACCCATACCTTTCGGACATTGCGCACAGCACCTCGAACCACCTTAGAATGCCGAGAGATTATACATGACCAAATTCTTCAGCATAAGGATGTCAAATTTTCTTTGGACTTTCATATTTTTGATGTCCAAGATTTTGACATCCTAATCGGGCATCCCTTGGAAAAGATTCTTGATCTATCAAAATCCGGAGATTTAGATGTCAAATTGGGGAGAAATTCATTTTCGATTCCAGTCACACGAGCTAAAAACTCAGTGACAGACCCTCTCCACAGTGATGACATGCCCGAGGAGGTCATGGGAGTCATGCTCTATGATAACCCTGAGACAGACCTAGAACTTGATGCCCAATTCTTCATAGAAGAAGAGGACGACTCAGGGGAAACCATAGAACTTCCTCAAGAGGAAGAGCCGACTCGGCCTCCAGTTGAGCTTAAACCCCCCCCACGGCCTACGTCATGTCTTCCTAAACGGTGACACACAAACTCCGGTTATCATTAGTGATAAACTTAGTGACCGGAGACATCCCAACTCATCGCCGTCTTAGAGAAGCATAGATCGGTCTTTGGGTATTCTTTGCAAGACCTAAAAGGGGGGGTAAGCCCAACACTTTGCACACATCGCATACCTATTGAGCCTTCCAAAGTACCCCATCACGCGAACCCCGGAGAAGGCTCAATAACGCGATGTGTGAAGTCATGAAGAAGGAAGTTCTCAAACTTCTTCACGCGGGATAATTTATCCCGTACCACATAGCGATTGGGTTAGCCCGGTCCAAGTGGTCCCTAAAAAGGGAGGAATGACGGTCGTTGAGAACTCAAAGAACGAGCTCATTCCACAAAGACAAGTCACGGGGTGGAGAATGTGCATCGACTATAGAAAACTTAACAAGGCAACTAAGAAAGATCACTTCCCGCTTCCATTCATTGATGAAATGTTGGAGCGGTTAGCGAAACATTCTTTCTTTTTGTTTCCTTGACGGGTATTCTGGCTATCACCAGATCCCGATCCACCCCGATGACCAAAGCAAGACCACATTCACATGCCATATGGAACCTATGCGTATCGTAGAATGTCATTTGGGCTGTGTAATGCACCTGCTTCTTTCCAGCGGTGTATGATGTCTATCTTCTCGCAGACATGATTGAAGAGATCATGGAAGTCTTTATGGATGATTTCTCCGTCTATGGTAAGACTTTCTACGGTTGTGCGAAAAGAATTTAGACGAGAGGTCTTGCAACGATGCCAAGAAAAGGACCTGGTGCTTAATTGGGAAAAGTGCCATTTCATGGTCCGGGAAGGCATCGTTCTTGGACACTTATTGTCTGAGAGGGGGATTGAGGTAGACAGAGCTAAGATAGATGTTATCGAAAAGCTACCTCCCCCAGTGAACGTCAAAGGAATCCGCAGCTTCCTAGGTCATGCGAGGGGTTCTACTGGGAGGTTCATAAAAGATTTTTCACAAATCTCTAGACCCCTCACGAACACGCTAGCTAAGGATGCACCTTTCGACTTCACGGATGAGTGCATGCACGCTTTCGAAAACCCTTAAGAAAGCACTCATCTCGGCTCCAATCATCCAACCCCGGATTGGTCGTTGCCGTTTGAAATCATGTGCGATGCTAGCGACTATGCCGTTGGTGCGGTCTTAGGCCAAACCAAGGATAAGAAGCAAAGCATGCAATCGCATATGCTAGCAAGACTCTAACAGAGCCCGGTTGAACTACGCTACCATAGAAAAAAGAGCTCCTCGCGGTAGTCTTTGCTATAGAGAAGTTTCGGTCTTACTTAGTGGGTGCAAAGATAATCGTTTACACCGACCACGCTGCCCTTAAGTATCTTCTCGCTAAGAAAGACGCTGAACCTCGTTTGATCATTTGGATTCTTACGCTCCAAGAATTCGATCTAGAAATAAAAGATAAAAAGGGAGTAGAGAATACCGTTGCAGATCATTTGTCACGTATGCAGGTAACTAACATGCAGGAACTTCCAATCAATGATTACCTGCGCGATGACATGCTACTAAAGGTGACGGACACCAACCCATGGTACGCAAACATTGTCAACTTCATGGTTACAGGTTATGTACCCCCTGGGGAGGACCGGAAAAGCTCAAGTAGAGAGCGGGACGTCACCTTTGGGACAACCCGTATCTATACGAGGGTGTGCGCAGATGGCTTGCTAAGAAGATGCGTACCAAGGGCAGGAAGGGATGCAAATCATAGAAAAATGCCATGCATCACCTTATGCCGGCCACCTCGGAGTATTCCGCACTCAAGCCAAAATCTGGCAGTGCGGGTTCTTCTGGCCAACAATGTACGCCGACACAAAGGAGTTCATCAGAAGATGCTATAGCTGCCAGAAGACTGGAGGTATAACAGCTCGCGACGCAATGCCCCTACACTACAACCTTCAAATAGAAATATTTGATGTGTGGGGTATTGACTACATGGGACCATTCCCAAAGTCTGGCGATTGCGAGTATATCTTGGTGGCAGTGGATTACGTGTCGAAGTGGGTAGAAGCATTACCATGCAGAGCTGCTGACGCCAAACATGCTCGGAAGATGTTCCATGAAGTGATTTTCCCCCGTTTTGGAATGCCTCGCATGGTAATAAGTGACGGAGGATCACACTTCAAGGACAAGGCATTCAGAACATTCCTGAAAGAACTTGGCGCCAAGCACAACATAGCTACCCCTTATCATCCGCAAACCAGCGGGCAAGCCGAAACGTCAAATAAACAAATAAAGAACATCCTGCAGAAGACGGTCGATGAGATGGGGAAGGGCTGGAAAAATAAGCTACCCGATGCTCTTTGGGCTTATCGGACAGCATACAAAGCCCCCATCGGCATGTCACCCTATCACCGGTATATGGCAAAAACGCCACTTACCGGTTGAGTTGGAACATCGAGCTCACTCGGGCCATCAAGAGATGGAATATGGACGTCAAACTCGCCCGAAAAGAATCGACAAAAGCAAATTTCTGAACTGGAAGAATGGCGAGAAAAAGGCGTACCATAGTTCAAAGCTCTACAAAGAGCGCATGAAGAGATGGCATGATCGGCGCATAAAAATGAAAGAATTCACCGGGGGTGATAAGGTACTCTTATTCAACTCCCGAGTGAAACTATTTGGCGAAGGAAAGTTGAGGAGCAAGTGGAAAGGACCATACACGGTCATCAATACCTCATCACACGGTGCAATCACAATCCAAGACGGCCGAGGTAAAATACACAAGGTAAATGGTCAACGCCTCAAACTTTTCTTTGAGCCATTGCCCGATCTCAACCAAGAGCTCGATAGAATAGACTTTTATTTCAAAAAAGATTTATGAATTATTAGCATGCCAAAAAAAGGTAAGGTAGTTTCTCTTTTGTTTTTAAATTCAATAAAAGCTTGTCTTTGGAATATTGTGTATGTCTCCACTTGTTTTTGTCCTTGTGCAACAAGAAAATCAAAAATAGGTACAAAAAACAAGTGTGGGGAGGCTCACGTCTCTCACAAGTCAAAGGTATGCAATTTATCAATTCAAATTTTTGACTTGTGACATATCTTCTCCTCCTATGTTTTAAACCTGTGCTAAACCTGAACCAAGTTGGCAAAACTCCATCTCTAGTCTACCAATTGATTCATGGCATGCATACACTTTATTCCTCGCCAAAAACCATACTTTGATGAGCAACTACCTGTTAGGGACCCCATGTTCATCTAAACAATTGAGCTTTGAGATATGGTAGAATGACTTGACACTTGCTCTCTTATGCAATGAGACTTGGTTTTATTTCAAAATTTCAAATAAAGCATGCTCCTGGTTTGATTTAGACAAATTCCTACCAAAGCCTGAATAATGACATGAATATCCACTATAGCTACTACCTCTTGTATTGAGTTTTGTCAGGCTCTGTGATCTGCGTTGAGAGAGGCTCATACTCCCAAGATCGAAAAACACATACACCCACACATACACGCCAATTCTCACAATGAGAATTGCGCACAACATGCATCTTTACCATCCACAAAATAAATACTCCATCCAAGTTACACCATGATCATCTCTGTTTTTAGAAAAGTATCATGCAAAAAGAGGATGCAAGGCTGAAAAAAAAAAGAAAAGAAAAAAAGAGATGAAAAATGGACACGTGTCCAGAGGGCGAGTAGAGCCCACATCTCCAAAAAAAAAAAAAAGAGAAGAAAGAAAGAAGAAAAAAAGTAGCCTGTATCTCTCCAAAAGCATACAAAAAGAAAAAGAGAGATCATGAGTCAAGGAGTAACCACAAAAATACCAAAAATATTTTCCACACACTTTTGCACATTTCGATCTAGGAGTATGGCACCTCTTTCCAACGATCCAGAGTTTGACCCGACAACACATACAGAGGTACGTATGCATCACTCCACTCCAAAGATCCACAAAACACTGCAAAAAGATAGGATGAGTGAGAGCGAAGAGTGCTGTGGTAAGGAAACACAAAAATGAGTGACTATGTGAGAATCAACCATGGAGCATTGCTATTTTATCTTTAAAAATCCAAAAAAAAAAACAACCAAGTCTTTGCACATGAGTAGTAGCAAGGAGATACGAATTCATGCCGTTCTATTGCTCAATCGTTCAAGATAACATGGTAGACACTCTTGAATGCTCACAAAGCAGGTGAGGCCTGGAATAACTTGTATGCAGGTCTACATCTTGGAGATTGAACCACTTTAGTCCTTACGCCTTCACTCGAGGACGAGTAAAGGGCTAAGTGTGGGGGAGTTTGTTGACGGTAACCAACTACAAATCAAACACCATCAACATACACCAAAACAACATAGAGATAGGGTTTATAAATTGACAAATTCCATAGTTTTGGTGTATATTTGGCTTTGCAGGTACAAATCAAGAATATGTGCACTTTGGGCCAAAATACAAAGAAAAGAAGAATAAAAACAATAAATAGAAAAAGGCCCAAAGAAGACAAATGGCAAGCCAAGTCAACTTACCTCGGATGGGCCATGAACTCGGGTTTTCCACATCGTCACCGGGCCCAAAACAACGAAAGAAGACGACCACGACAAAATTGGGCGGATCGGGCCCGACCAGGGTGCGACCGCACCTTGGGGTGCGGCCGACCATCCTTCGGCGGTGGGGCCGGGTCTTCGCATGGCGGTTCCTTTACTCAGGAACGTTGGTGGCGATGTTGTCCCGGTGCGTTGAACCTCGAAACCGCCTCCCCTTGGTCGGTTTTTGCCATAATGAAGGGAGGAGGCACATTTGCAAAGACACCCCTCCACTCAAGCTATAAAGGGAGGCCCTCTTCTCTCTTCCACAACACAATTCACCTCAAGGAGCTACAAGCACAAGAGAAGCAAGAGAGAGAGAGAGAGTTTTCTACCTCTATCCCCATTCTAATTCTAGAGAGTGAGAGAGGGAGAGCTAGAAGGAGACTTGGCTCCTTCTACCCGGAGTTGTCGGAGTGCCCCGGTGTTCCGCGGTTCCTAGGAGGTCGGAGTGCCGGATTTGTCGGTACCCGCCTCGCTTGTACCTCTACAATCTACTTACACTTTGGTAAGACAGGTTGTGTTCCTCTTTCGGTTATTACTTTCAAGCATATTATCTTAGTCGTTATAATCTTGCGGGATTGATAGTCGTTCCTTCGGGGCGGTACTCTAGTGAAGGACCGAGGGGACGGGTAAGCCTTGAATTCACACTCGAGTAGTAATCATCGGTGCAAACGTGGTGTTTGGACTAGTGATTTCCTATCTTTTGTGGCGCATCCCACGGTTGAGGGGTAGGCGGCTGGGTTGTGACAGCCTTGTCCGTCCTTTGTAATCCCCCCACGTTCGGGTGTGGCGCAGTGCAATTGCCGGTCTCCATCCCAGTTTGGGCGATTGCCGGTGCCCGAAGTGAGGAGATAACGCACGAGTGATCCCTGCCTAAGAGTGTCAACCCATAAAGATACCTCATTCCTCTTAGAAGCTTAACCTTGCCTAGGGTAGACATAGATCGGAAAGCCCTCTACACATCCGTCCCTGAGAAATATACGATACCCTGAATACCACCGGGTGAAGTGCTACAACGGTCTTTCCCGTGCGCGCTTGCGGACTTTCTTTGCTTTTGCTAAGAAATACCAACACGAAGCAACGAGGGGTCGGAGAAGCGGCCGACGGAGGAGGCGCCGGCCGCGGGGCCGGCGCTAACCACCCCTCGGCCGCGGCGGGGCGCCGGAAACGCCCAAGGGCGACCCCGGCACCCCAACCTGTCCAGGCATCTTGGGCCACCTCGGGGCACAGGGAGCCCGGACGCCGGGAGCTACGACCGGCGGCCTCGGGCGCGCCAAGACCGCAAGTCGATAAAACAAACAACATGACATATGAGCGAGAAAGATAGAGAAGCAACATACGAACGGCGACAACTAACCTTCTGGCAAGGTCGGCCAGGTCGGAAGTCGGCGCCGACCCTACCCCCTCATACCCGCGCTTTTGATGAAGGCGGTCTCGGCGCTTCACGTCCCGCTCCTCCGCCCGAGGCCCCGACTTCGTCGGGACTAGGAAGTGCGCGGTTCGGGTCTTTGACAGCGGCTCCCGGTGCGCGCACTCCAGATGGTGGAGCGCCCCCTCAAAAGCGAGAGCAGCGGTGCTGGCTCCGAAGTCTGCTACGCAGGCCACCACCTTCGGCAACTCCCCCACCTCGCGGCGCATCCAGGCGCCAACAAGGGCGGGGTCCGGGTTCGGTAGCGCCGATGAAGGGGCGGCCCCGACTTCGCCCAAGAACGTGTCGAGGGCCGCCTTGAAGGCCTCCGCCTCCGCGTACCACGACAGCTCCAGCTCATTGAGCTTCTTCGCCGAGGTCTTCACCTCCGCCTCCCGTGCGTCGCGGGCCTCCTGCGCCTCCGTCGTCAGGCGCTCGTTCTCCCGCTGGAGAACCTTTGCCCCTTCCTTGAGGTCCACCACCTCCCTCCGCAGACGCTCCAGCTCATTGGCGGCCTCCTTATGCTTCTGGGCCTCCCGCCGGCTCTCCTTGAGCTCGTTGGAGGCCTTCCTCATTGCGTCCTCATGGTCGACGGCGTCCCAACCCTCGCGGATAGCCGCTCCGTGCTGAAGCACCATCAGCTCCGCCGTCTTCACCTTGATGTCCTCGTGGATATCGCGGAGGGGGCGGTTCGCCACGTGCATCTCCGCCTCCGGTAGGCGCACCCGGTCGAAAACACGACCGATGAGCCTACGCTCCACCTCCGAGCTGGCAAAGGGGGTGTCGCGAAGGTCCGCGCCTATGTGCAGCTCCACGTCGACATCGTCGATGCCGATGGTCTACGCAATGTACGGCAGCGTCGAGGGACCTCCACTCCCCAGAGCAACTTGCCACTCTGGGAGGGGAGCTTGGGAGGCTCATCCCGCGCCCCCCCCCGCCCACACATGGCACCGCCGATAAGGGCGGGGCTGTCGCGTCTTTCGTCAGGAGGGCCATGGCGGATCCACACCGTGCCGCATCGCCATCGTCGCCTTCATCCTCTTCTTCATCGGAGGGCCCACCGTCACGGCCCCCCCCGCTCCTCCTCAAGCTCCTCATACTCGGGCCGTCGTCGGAGGCCCCTTCGCGTCCTCCGCCTCCTCGGCCGCCCGGCAGCCGCCGCATCCTCGCCTCGTCCTCCTCATCATCAGAGATGAGAAAGTAGCCAAGGTCCGCCGTCCGGGACCGACCAGCCGAGAAGAACCCGCCCCGGCGGCGTGCGGGCGGAGGGCGGCGCCCCGCCGCGCGGAGGCTCGGAAGCGCGACCGCCGGGCGCCTGCGGGCTGCGGACCCCCGCTTCCGCTTCCGCCTCCATAGCATCGGCATCGGCCACGGTTGCCCTGGTCGTGGTACTCCACCCGAGCAAATCGGGCCGATTCACCGGCGGTGGTCGTCGGGGCTGGCGCGGATCCGCCGGACCTCAGGGACTCCAACTTCCCAATGAGGAGATCGGCCGCGGGCAGCGGCCTCGCCATGACCATCCGGCCAAACTCCTCCCTTGTCACCCTCCGCCGCCGCGGGGGCTCAGGCCCACGCCCTCTCGGCGTCGACCTTCCGCCTTCAGCCCTTGGGGGCATACTCCGCGAATCCTCGACCTCGGCGGGGGGCACAGCCGACCCGGCGTACGGACTGGGCCGCCGCGAACTCCTCCACCGGGTCGCGCGAGCGTGGCGAGACATGGCTCACATGGCGCCCGGCTCCTTCACGCCTCCGCCGTCTTCACCCGGCTTCACCGCCGTGATGGAAAGAACTCGGGTGGCCGTAGAGCCCCATCGCGCCATCCAACCGGTAGGTAAAACCGGTGGTCCAGCCCGGTCCGCGGCCCGCTTGCTCGTGAGCCGCGGCCGGGGCCTCCACCCCCCCTGCGGGGATGAAGCTACAGCCCGTCTTTGGGCGCGGAAGACCTCCGTCTCGTCGTCTGGCGGTCTTGGCGGTGATAGTGCGGTGTGGCACTAATGAAGCCATCCACCGTCGGCTCAGCCAGACGGGCGGCACGCTGCGCATAGGTCGCGAGCGCGGGAAACACGGCGCCGTGGCTGGCGGGTGGGCGAAGGTTGAACCTCCGCAACACCCCCACGACGAACTTCGCACACGGGGAAGCGGGCCGCGTGGAAGAACTCCTCGAAGACCACGACCTCGCCGACCCGGACGAGGGACCGTCTCGCCCTCCGGTGCGGGAAACGCTTCTTGGAGAACCATTCGTGATCTTCCCAAACTTCTTCAACGACTTGTCGGTGCTCTTGCTCCAAAGGGAACTCGAAGCACTCGACAACCATCTTGGCCTCATCGTCTCTCCTTGGTACGAGCCATCGAAGGACCCTCCGAAGCTAGAAAGGCGGGGCAACCTCCGCTAAGGGAAGCGGTGTGGACCCTCGGCAGCGCAGCGGCAAGAGCAAGAGCGTGGAGGCGGGAGGCTTAAAGCATGCATGAAGGCGAAAAGAGAGCACAAACCCTAACCCCCACCAACCGTATGTATTTATAGGCCGCATGCGAGAGGGGCGCGGAAGCAACGGCGACCCCCCGAAGATCGCGGCCCGGATCCCAAAAGCACGCCCAACCCTCCGGATCCGCTACTGGTAGTGAGGTGGGGCGCGGGGTGGTGTGACCTTTTTGTCCTTAGTACTCCTCCACGCCCCGGCCAGGCGGTAGTGGAGGCCGGACCCTTCGGGCGGACGGGGAGAGCCGGTGGCTATGTGAGTAAGTAGAAGTAGTGTATCGTTATCCTAGACGTAATAGCTATAAGAGTCCATCTCTACCATTCCATCTCGCCCTTGGGTTGTCCTTGGGCGATTAGCTAGAAGAGAATCTATCCGTTCCCTATGGAAAATACGATACTACGAATACTTCCCGGTGAAGTGCTACAACGGTATTTTCGATGCGCTTGCGGACTATTCTCGCTTTACGCTAAGAAACACCAACAAGCATTTACGGCGCCGTTCTTCGTGAACGGTTGCTATTTTCTTCGAACCTAGTTGTCCTCGTACCTATATCCCTTTTTATAAAACATAAAAAAATATTATTTTTATTTTTCATTTATTAAACAAAATATTTCTTTCACCTTGTTCATCACCATGAAGCCAATTTCAAATTCAAATCCTTACGCTTCAAAGGGGAATTCGCAGAGCCATCATCTTTTTCGAAATCAAAATTTTTTTCATCGGCTATGAATTCCACCCATACATAATATCAAGTGTGGGGAGGACGGTGAGAATCCACGAGTTCCACACACCCAAAGGGGGTCATCAAAAAAAAAGGAAGGGAGTATAATATATATATATATATATATATTGAAAAAAAAGAGAGAGAGAAGAATTATACAAAAAAAGAATATAGATAAAAAAAAAGAGTGTTGAAAAAAAAAAAGAAAATACATATATATAGAATAAACAAAAAAATAATAAGAAGAGAGAGGAGCGAGTTGGCCCCGCATGGTCAAGATACATACCAAAGTGCTGCCCGACTCCACCCATCATTGCTTCCACAAGCAAGAAGGGTTTGTCTGTCATCCTTTGCTGCCACCGTCAAGACCCGTGGCCCATGCACACGTGTGTGTGTGGCCTAGCCTTGAGGTGCACCTAGGCGAGGGCCATCACGCAAACCGCAAACAACAACTTCGATGCTTCATCGTAGATCTTTGTCGGTAAGTATATCCGGTATGCAAGGGTAATAAATGATCACCAAACACTCTTACTTATATTTGTCTCCATAGTTATGAACATACAATTTCATGCTTCCCTTGTTATGACATATGCTTTGTGTTTGGGTGCATTTACGCAGCGTAATGCATCCATAGATCTTTTAAATTGAGCATGGTGCTTAGGTTAAAAAGATCTCCTTTAATCCAATTTCGACATGGTGTTGGATCTTGATTAATGAACTTAGAGCTTTGTTGTCATGATCTATGGAGTATCTTATGTTGGAGATAAATCATGGCTATGTTATTCATTGCTTCTTTATGTTAGCCTTGCTGGAGTGATGATGAGGTGAACAAACAATAAAAAAATAATAATAAAATAAAATAAAGTTCTTACAATAAAGGTTCCACGGTGTTCAAACCGGTAGAACCATGTGTGTTTGTTTTCTTTTCTTTTGTTTTCTTTAAATAAAACCAGGTACAAGAATAAGTGTGGGGGAGATCTCTCAAGCATACAATCACACCCATCTGAGATCTCCCCAACACAATCACCGAAAGCAGTTCACGATAAAGAAGGACGAGAAGAATAAGCTACCATTAACTCCTTCATCTTCAAAGCGGTGGTTTGTGCAACTCTTACCCTCACATCTCCCAAAAGTTTTGAAGAATAAATTTGAACATTTTAGAAAGATAAAACTTTGGAACCACCATCTTCATGCTATCCTCTAAACTTGGGATTTGTTATAAAAAAATTCAAGAAAAATACAAACAAGCGTGCTCCTCGATGATGTGCAAATTCCTATCGAGCCATATTTAGTATATCATGTTCAAAACCTCTACATACATGTTGCTTATCTCTGCATTGAGCTTGTGCCAAGTCTTGTTGACTCTTGTGGAGACAGTTGTCATGCCCCCAAGATCAAGATCACGTACACGCCACTTATATTAGCTATTCCTACACTTTGGGAATACGCTACAATAATGCCTTCATCCGCCACAACAAAAAGATATCTTATAAATAAATACTCCAGGCTTTACAAGATAGTGACCTCTCTTTATATATGATTTAATAGGCATGGCTATGTAAAAAAACAAATCTAATTATGAAAAACAAAAATAGGGGCACATGAAGGTCCCAAGAGAAAAAAAAAAAAGAGGGACACATGAAGGTCCCACATAAAATATATATATTTTGACACAAAGAGATCCAAAAAAAAAAAAAATGATGATGAGCACATGAAGGCTCATAGATAGCCATGTTCTCTAAAAATAAAATCTTTATAAGACAAGTCACTTGATCATGGAGTATAATATAGGTTAGACTTTATTATATCCACACACATGCACTTCTTGATCTAGGGATATGACATCTTTCTCCTTGGATCCAAGTAGTAACCGGCAACAGATATAGAGTAAGTATTTCAATACTTTTTGTTGCACACTTGTTCTTTTATTCATCATATAAACATTATTAAAAGAAACAAGTGTGGGGGTGGTGATATCTTTAATATACATGGTACAACAATTTAAAATCAACTCACATTTTTTTTCACCTCCCCAAAACAAAACAAGTATGCATGGGATCCTACTCTAAAAACATTATCATAACTAAGAATTAACATATAATTTATTCATTATTCTTCCATACATTGTTAGCAACTATTTATAAGAACCCCACTTTACCTAAATAATTGCATTATGAGAGATAGTAGGATGACTTGAATTTTACTTCCTCATGCAGTTAAAGGCTTTGTTTTTTCTTTCAAAAATTAAACAAGCATGCTCCTGGTTAAGTTTAAACTTAAACTTGAATTATAATTTATTACAAAATGGCTACTTCCTCTTGTTTTGAGTCTTGTCAACCCTTGAGATTAATGTTGAGAGAAGTTTCATACTCCCATGATCGAAATACACATGCACAAGAAAACTTGTGTTCTATCATGATCATATTCTTAATTCTCATGTGCTAGAGAGAAGGTTATGGGCTATGCTAGAAAAAAATGGGCACGTGCTCGCAAAAAGAACAAAACAATGGGTACTTTGATGCCCTAAAAAAAAAAAAAAAGAGAAACAGAAAAAGAAAAAAAAAATAAAGAGAAGAAATAATGGACAAGTGTCCAGGGGCGAGTAGAGCCCACTTCTCGAAAAAAAATAATAAAAAGCTAGCCCATACCATCTCAAAAAGAGGAACATCATGATACAAAAGAACACTAAAAAAATATTTTCACTTGCACATTTCGATCTAAGGGTATGACGCTTCCCTCTTATAATCTAGAGTTTTGACTTGACAATACATACAAGGTAAGTATGCAATTTTGTCATGACTTAATAAAAAGAATTTAACCATGGAGCATGGCTGATTTTATTTGCAAAAATATTCAAAGTAACCAAGTTTTATGCATGATATAAGTAAATGATAGAAATCCCGCCTATTTCCATCATGTAATTGTTCAAGGAATTGTGGTAATCATTTTTTTAAATGCTAACAAAGAAAGAAAGTTTGGAATAAATTTATATGTCAATCTCTTAGAACTACTAGAGATGGGACTTACTTAGCTTTAGCGTTTTACTCGAGGGCAGTAAAAGCTAAGTGTGGGGGTCTTGTTGGCGGTCATTAACCATCATTTCATACCGCCAACTCAGGTCCATTTCAGGGAAATAATGTCAAATAAACCCTTACTACTAACCCCATTCCATGCATATGTGTAGAAGATCTATTGTGCAGGAATTTTAGCGAGAAATAGTGGAAATGCCCAAAAGAAGCGCATTATGGGAAGTACAAAAGGCCAAGAGGAGGGAACCGCCATGACACGTTGCAAAAGGCCGGAGCACCAATATTCCCCACACAAATATCCAAGCCCAAGCCTACAAGAGTGGAGGCCCAAATCCAACATGAAATCATCTTAGGGCCGTAGGACATGGGTTCAATGTTTTGGGCATAACTTTCTCATCGAAATCGGATTTCAGCGATCCACCACTCGAAACGAAGCTTACTCCGAGGCCCACACACTCCTACAAAGTTTCAGCCCAAACGGAGCCAATTTGGGGCGGCCGGTGCAAGGGGCGGCCGGCCCGTAAATGAGGCGGTTCGGGCCCATCTTTCTCTGGCGGTTCGCCCCGGGTCCGTAGCGGCGGTTGCATGCGGTGCGTTTCGGTCCCCGCCATGTTTTCCTTAAAAACACCACAGTGGAGCATGACCACCCATTTTCACCTCTCCTCAACTATAAATATAGGGGCACCCCTCCATCTTTACACACACCATCACAAGGATCAAGAGCACCACTACACACTTGAGTTTCCACTCCTATTAGCTATAGAGTTGAGTAGTGGGGAGATGTGAGGAGAAGCACGGGAAGTACCGGACTTGTCGGTGTCTCCCCGCTCTTGTACCTCGGCGAACATCATTCTTGATGAAGCTCCGGCTCTGCTAAGTGAGTGTTCGTGTGTTCTTATAGTTTTTATTGTCTATTGCTCTAACTTTACTTTACCTTTACTTATCTCGCGGGTTCGTCGTTTGCCCTTGTGGTAGATGCTCTAGTAGAGGGCCCCCCGATGAAGACGGGATACCACGATCGGCAGCTAGAGTGCGTGATAAGTAGCGTGAGGCGTGGTGTCTAAGCTACGAGTCACCTTCGTTTACTAATCGGTCCACGGTAGTGAGGTGGCGCGCGAGTGGTGACAGCCCCTGTTTGTCCTTAGTACTCCTCCACGTCCATTTGTCGTGCGGTAGTCCGGAGGGCAGGACCCTTCGCGCGGACCGAGGGGAGAGCCGGTGGCTATGTGAGTAAGTAGAAGTAGTGTATCATTATCCTAGACGTAATAGCTATAAGAGTCCATCTCTACCATTCCATCTCGCCCTTGGGTTGTCCTTGGGCGATTAGCTAGAAGAGAATCTATCCGTTCCGGTGGAAAATACGATACCTGAATACTTAGGGTGAAGTGCTACAACGGTATTTCCGTGCGCTTGCGGACTATTACGCTTACGCTAAGAAACACCAACAAACGCCATCTTTCGGCGGAGTCACCAACACGTTCGGCGATCCTCCACCCAAGCTATCTTTGCATGAAGATGCCCTCCGCCCGCGGCATAATCGCCCGTGTTCGGCGCGAGCGCCCGCAAGAAATGCGGAGGGGGCCGTCGCACGGGACACCGCAATGTCCACAACCTCGAGCAAGAACGGAAGGCGCGGAGCCGGCCCGGCGGCGGAGCCTCCTCCATGAGCACTACCGCGCGGAGAACAAAGAAAGTCGGGCTTTTTAGCTACGACCCCGAGAGAGTAACCACATCACGCACTCACGGACCGGACCTCGAGGCGAGCTCTGCGGTGCCTCGCGAGAACTCCGGCGTATTCGCTTGGTCGCGAAGATTTACAAGGTGTTAGCCGTGATCTCATCGAGCACCACCTCAACATAAGGCGGGCGCCACCTCGTAAGCGCGAAGCTCCGCAAGATGTCGGATGAAAGGAGAATAGCGGCGCGACGAGAGGTGAACCGCCTTACGGATGCGGAGGTCATCCGCGGTCAAATACCCCACTTGGTTATCCAACGTCGTCATAGTGAAGAAAGCAAGCCTTAGCAAGGACCAAGCGGAGCACACCGGATGGAGGATGTGTGTGGATTTCACCGGCTGAACAAAGCATGTCAGAAGGATGATTTCCCCCTCCCTCGAATCGGCTCTCTAGTCGACGCAGCGGCCCGGCCGCGAGAGGTTGTCGCTCCTAGATTGTTTCTCGGGATACCACCAAATCCGGATGGCCCAAGCGGATGAGGAAAAGACCGGTTTCATAACCCCTTCGGAACATACCGCCAGACGAATGGCGAAGGCCTCATAACGCCGGCTCGTCCTTCCGCGCGATGACGGCGGAGGTATTCGGGGAAGACGGCGCCATCTCGGCCTATGTCGATGACACGGTAGTCGAGCAAGCTAAAGGAAGACCACATCACGGACCTCGGGAGAACCTTTCGTCCAAGGCTGCGCGAAGCTAGACTAAAGCTCAACCACGCCAAGTGCGTGTTCGGAGTAAGCAAGGGCAAGTTACTCGGCTGTCTCGTGTCGAGTAAAGGGAATCGAAGCCAACCCCTCGAAGATCGAAGCCATCACGGCGATGATGGAGCCTCAGAAGAACGAAGAAGTCGGTGCAAAGGCTCGCGGGGCGCCTCGCCGCCACTGGCGAGTTCATTTCGAGATCAGCCCGGCGAGGGTTACCATACGCCCGAGACACTAAAGGGCGCAGAACTATTCAATTGGGGGCCTCGCAACAAGAAGCTTTCGAAGACCTCAAAAGCGGTACCTCCACGAACCTCACCACCCTCGCTACACGAGCCGGCGAAGGCCTGCTCCTCTATGTCGCGGCATCACCCCACGCCGTCGGCGCGGTACTCGTCAAGGAAATGGGCCGAAGGCCACCGGTCCAAGCAACTCCTATCTACTACGTCTCGAGACTCTCGAGGCCCCAAGCTAAATTACGGAGCTGGAAAAGATGGCCTCTGCATTGATGATCGCTAAAGAAAACTTAAGCACTACTTCCAAGCGCACAAGATCACCGTACCCTCGAGCTTTCCACTTGACAACATATTCAGAAACCCCGAGGCCGTGGGCGGGATAGCGAAGTGGGCAACCGAGATCGGAGACCATGCAATCGGGTTTGTCGGGCAACAGCGACCATCAAGTCCGAGGCCCTCGCGGATTTTGTCGTAGGTGGACCCCGAGACACGTTCAACCGGGCCGCAAACTTAGACCCAATATGGGACGGCGCACAAGCGGAGCATGGGGGCTCGCGGAGCGGCATCGCGGCAATCATCACCTCACCCTCGAGTCAAGATGAGATACGCGGCCGGCTGGAGTTTCGGTGTACAAATAACATGGCGAGAATACTGGCGATCGCGATGGCACTTAACAAGCTCCGGGCAATGTCGTAGCGGGGCCATCATCAAGACCGACTTCAGGTAGTCTCGGGCGGTGCCGAGAAGGACAACGAGGGCGAGCACCCGAGCCGCGAAATATCGCGCGGTTAAGGAAGGCGGAGGCCTTCTTTCTCGGTGTCACAACCAAAACAATTTCGAGGCGAGACAACGTGGCGGCGAAGAAGCTCGCTGGCTCGCGGGCTGGCTGCTTTGGCCGGAGCCGCTCCCCACGGGGCGTGTTCTTGAAGTGCTCCACAGCCCCGCGATCGAAGAAAACGACACACCTCAAAGACAGTGGCGCCATCCACGGCGAAGATTGGAGGGCCCCTATCATAGCATTCATTAGGGGCCGCCGAACCACGGTTTAAGGAAGAACATAAGAGAGTCGAGCGAAGGTCGGGGATACCGTCGATCGACAACAAATTATACAAAGCCTGTGACAACACCATGGCTGAAATGCATATCTACCGGCGAGGGCCGCGCCATCTTGGCGAAGGTGCACGAAGGAATCTGTGGCTCGCACAACGGCCCCAGAGCACTCGTGGGGAAGGTGTTCAGACAAGGTTTCTACTGGCCCACCGCACTCAACGGCGCCGCGGACTTGGTCGGGTCTTTGCGAAGGGTGCCCGGCTAACGCGCACCACTCCAATAGGCCGGGGGCTCCGACAACCCTCATCGTCCCACCTGGCCACTCCAAAGATGGGCGATCGACCTCATCGGCTCGATGCCACCGGCTCCGGGAAACCTCCGCTATGCAGTAGTAGCGGTCGAATACTTCACCAAATGGATCGAAGCCCGTCCTCTCGCCAGCATAACATCCCACTCGGTGCAAAAGTTCTTACGGCGGCCGGTTGCGCCGCTTTGGAACGCGCGCAGCATACGATCGATAAGCGGCACCCAATTCGGACGGCGAAGGCTTCAAACAATTACGCCACCAAATAGGCACCAAAATACACTTCGCATCCGTAAGGCACCCGCAGTCTAACGGGCTCGTTGAGAGAGCCAACGGCATAATCTTGCAGGGCATCAGCGCGAAGGTCTACGCAAGGCCAAGGGGAACATGGGCGGAGGAGCTCACTCCGGTGGTATGGTCACACAATACCTCCGAGAGCCGAGCAACCAAATTCACACCCTTCAAGCTGTTGTTCGGAGAGGAGGCCGTCCTCTCGGAGGAACTAAAACATGCCTCGCCAAGAGCCACCAACGAAGCCACCCCCGAACAAGAAGCACTCGCGAAGGACCTCCTCGAAGAAACAAGAAACATGGTCGTTCTCAACCTCCGCGCGTACCCGGGAAGAGACCACAAGATGGAGAAACAAGAAGCTCGGCCTCCGCGACGATCACCGTCGGAGACTTTGTCCTAATCGAAAGCAAAACGCGAAGATGGCGGGCAAATTCGTCCCCAAGTGGGCGGGGACCCGTCCCTTGTCACCAAGAGTACAAGACCGGCTCCTTCCACCTACAAGACCTCGAAGGCCACGACCTCCCCACACATGGAACGTCGACGACCTCTTATTAAAAAATTTGTGCAAAAGTACTACCCCTAGCGGTGCAATGTACCAGGCACTCGCGAGTTGTAGGGGCACTACTAGTTTTACCAAGTTTTTCCCTTTTTTGAAGTTAAGGTTATGAACAATTAGGGCTGCACTCTTTTTCCTTGCGAAGGGCGCAAGGTTTTTAACGGCGTACCCAAAACTAATTAATGCAGGCTAGTTACCCCCACATCGGAGAAAGGCGTAACAACCATGGCGAAAGGGGCTGGTGGCGTCATCCGGCCCTCATCGTAGCGAAGGTGGCGGGATTGCCCGGCTCGGGGCGCGCGAGCTTGCTCCCCGGCTCGGCCAAACCCGCCGAGAAAACACCTCCATATTTTGATTACGCAAAGGCGGGCGCCACGGCACCTCCGCCGGGGGGCTCGCAATGAAGACGCCCAGCTCTCAGAAGTATGAGTCGCGTAGAGGCGCACAAAGACGGGCGCCTGGCACCTCCGCCGAGGGGGCTCGCAATGAAAACGCCCCACGCTCTCCAGTATGAGTCGCGGGCGCACAAAACGGGTGCCCTGGCACCTCCGCGAGGCTCGCAATGAAGGCGCCCCGCGCTCTCCGAGGCAGCGAAGTCGGCGGGGCGCACAAAAACGGCGCCCTGTCACCTCGCCGGGGGCTCGCACGAGAAGAAACTCCGCCCCCTCGAAGCTAGGGCCCCTCAAAAGCATAATAAACCCGGAACCCGGGGCATCCTCGCCCAGGGCTCGCATGGAAAACCCCTACCCCTCAAGCCACATACAAGCGCACAAAGATCGGAGGCCACAACAATCTTTGCCCGGGGCCCCAGGCCAAAATCCCGCCACGGCTTCAAGACATCACCTACCAAGGACATTACCTCCGCCGTACCAACCATAACCCCGGCAACGGCTTCAATACACCACCTACCCGGGACGAGACCCCCCCGTACCCGGCCTTAACTCCCACCATCGCTCTAAGTCACCGCTCACCTAGCACACCACCTTCGTCGTACAAGCCTTAACCACACCTAGACAATAACGACATCCACCTAACACGAGCCACACCCGCGAAACAAGCCCCGGGAGCACTATAAAACCAAACCATCCCCCCAAAAAAGCCCCAAGTTAGGAAGACATTAGCCATCACCCGCGGCGGCACCATGCCACCACCCCGGAGCCAAACACTACGCCTACAAGGCGGATGCCGGGATACCTCAAAACCCCGGTCCCCCAAACCGGCGAAGGCACCACAATGGAAAATGTAAACCAGCTCCCACCCCCGAGGTAGGCTGCGAAGCGCAATGAAGAGCAACGGCGCTTCTGGTGCCCCCAAGGCTGCGAAACCCCCAACCCCGCAAACCAACAAAGACCAAATGCGAGACAAACTAGAGCATTTCGCCCCGATAACCACCAACGCCCGGTTGCCGGGAGCACCTCGCACAAAACGCAGCGGCTAACCCGGGCGGAGACTCCTTCGAGGGAGATACCACAATGGAGAATGTAACATTCTCCGGTGGGCAACTTCACCAAAGGAATCAAAGTTCGAAGGGGCGCGACCCATCCACGAACACCTAACGCAAGAAGGCGGTCCAACAACAACCGCCCGGCATGACCGCCACTCAACGAGGTCGGCCGGCGCAAAGCGCGGGGTCCGCCCATCGAGCCACCCGACAAGAATTCCAATTCGCGCCGGGAACCTTTGCGACCCAAGTCTGCGGATGACGGAACAAGGGCTCGCAAAAAATGCAGGGCGCACCTCCGCGGCAACTCCGAGCTTCAACGGGGAACCACGTGAGCGCGAGAAGGACCCTCCGAACTCCAAAAAGAACTTTGTAATGAGAAACAAGCAATAAAGGGACAAGTCGTGACGCGGCTACCTTCGAAATGCACGAGTCTCGCACTAAAGAAAATAGGGGGACGCCGCTGTTAACGCGGCTACCTTCAAACGCAGCGAGTCTCCCACTAAAAGAAAATAGGGGGACGCCCATTTGTTTAACGCGGCTACCTTCGAAACGCAGCGTGAGTCTCGCACTAAAGAAAATAGGGGACCCATTTGTTTAACGCTGCTACCTTCAAAAGCTGAGTCTCACACTAAAGAAAATAGGGACGCCCATTTGTTTAACACGGCTACCTTCGAAACGCGCGAGTCTCGCACTAAAGAAAATAGGGACGCCTTATTGTTTAACGTGGCTACCTTCAAACGCGCGAGTCTCGCACTAAAGAAAATAGGGGACGCCGCTGTTTAACACGGCTACCTTCAAACGCAGCGAGTCTCGCACCAAAGAAAAAGGGGACGCCGCCATTTGTTTAACGTGGCTACCTTCGAAACGCCGAGTCTCGCACTAAAGAAAATACCTTCAAACGCGACGAGTCTCGCACTAAAGAAAATAGGGGGCGCCGGCTGTTTAACATGGCTACCTTCGAAACGCGCGAAGTCTCGCACTAAAGAAAATAGGGGACGCCATTTGTAACGCGGCTACCCTCAAAAGCTAGCGAGTCCCGCGTTGAAAGAACAAGCCAAAATCTTTCAACGAGCATGCACAACAAATGTAAATAACAACTGCGCAAGCACATTACATACACATCCCAACACAACGGCAAAGTTACATAGCCCGCCGGGAACAAACAAGTCCTTCACCCTCGCGCACACATCTTACGCTCACGAGAGGTCACGACACCGTGCAAAACAGTCCTTACTAACACTTTCGCAACACGCTCTACAAATGCTTCCACATCAACCACCTCCACCTCCAGCGGCTCGTCAAGCTGGAATAGGGCCTCGGTATCGAAGGCTCCAACGAGCGGCAGCGGGAGATCACCACCTAACAGCGTCGCCGATAGACCCTCCGCAAATCGCTCCACTCAAAGCCCACTTCCTCTGTTTGAACAATGACACGGCCTCGCGATCAACCCGGCAAGCCGCATGGCCAGCGCGATGGCAGCGGCCTCGTCGTCCTCGATATCATCCTCCGCTCTGGCCGGCGCCGGGACCCGCCCGAAGAGAACCCGCTCCACTGGCGACTCGTCAAGTCATGAGTCCGCCAAAAGGCCTCCGAGGCCTGGTTGGCTATGTCGTACTTCGAACCCCTGCCCCACCAAAACCGCTCGAAGGGCAGCCGGGGAAACTTGCATTGCGTGAACCCAAGTCTCCCCGAAATAAACATGTCTTCGCGGTTCATCATCGGCGGAACCACGTTGAGCACTCTCTGCGCAGGTCCCCCAGGTACCTACGCGGCCAACACGTAGAAACAACCAGCAACCATCGTCAGCCCCACTTCGAACCAACGCAATCACAAGGAAAAGCACGTAGCGGGGAAAGTAAGCAACCGTTAGAAATTTAACATCGCGAAGGCACCAAAACCACAACGTTTCATTACCGTAAGGACCGAAGGCCACCGAGTTCGACATTCAAGAGCACAAAATGTAAAGTAGATGAACACTCAAGAAGCTAAGAAGCCCCGCCCCTCAAGACTCAAACCTCCGCATCAGCACCAGCATCGGCTTCGGAGGTCGGAGGCGGCGGCACTTCATGGTCTTCGGAGGGGAGGCATCCGGAGGAGGGATGACGGCGGTAGGAGCGGCCTCGAAAGACGCTTACGGGGGCGAGGACCGCAAAGAGGGCGAAGTGTTGACGCTAACCAACTACAAATCAAACACCATCAACATACACCAAAACAACCTACAAATAGGGTTTATAAATTGACAAATTCCATAGTTTTGGTGTATATTTGGCTTTGCAGGTACAAATCAAGAATATGTGCACTTTGGGCCAAAATACAAAGAAAAGAAGAATAAAAACAATAAATAGAAAAAGGCCCAAAGAAGACAAATGGCAAGCCAAGTCAACTTACCTCGGATGGGCCATGAACTCAGGTTTTCCACATCGTCACCAGGCCCAAAACAACGAAAGAAGACGACACGACAAAATTGGGCCGGATCGGGCCCGACCAGGGTGCGACCGCACCGTCCTTCTGGCCGGTGGGGCCAGGTCTTCGCGTGGCGGTTCCTTTACTCCGAGGAACGTTGGTGGCGATGTTGTCCCGGTGCGTTGAACCCTGAAACCGCCTCCCCTTGGTCGGTTTTGCCATAATGAAGGGAGGAGGCACATTTGCAAAGACACCCCTCCACTCAAGCTATAAAAGGAGGCCCTCTTCTCTCTTCCACAACTGTTGGTATTTTTTTAACGCACACAGATAAATCCGCAAGCGCACGGAAAGTACCGTTGTAGCTTTCACCCGGAGTATTCAGGGTATCGATTTCCACGGGGAACGAGAAGTGAACTAGGAAGAATTAAGGTCGTCCAAGACAGGGTAGGAATAATATTTTTGGTAGGAAGAAAGGGGTTTTCTAGGGTTTTCCCAAAATTACTAAATTACTAATGTTCGAGGCTTACTGTTGACGGTCACCAACGACATATTTTTAACGTCAACATTCTACCAATAAGGGGGTGAAACTATACCTTACTACACACATATACTTTTATTATTGACATATTTCCACTTGTAGTGTCAAAATTATTATTGTGCAGATTTATATAAGAAACAAGTGGAAAATACACCAAAAGGCGCCTCCCCGGAAAGCGCATTCTGGAGAACATCAAGCCCAAGGGAGAAATGGACCAAACACGCGAAGCGGGCCGAGCAAACATCGCCACACAACTTTTCAAGCCCAAACACGCCGACTGCCAAGGCCGGCCCGAACCGAGCAGACAGGTGCGCGCGCACCACTGGTGCGCTCGCACCCATCTGAGGCGGTTCAGGGCCCGAGGTTTGGCGAAAGCGGTTTGTTACCTTCAAAAACGGCGGCGTTGCCGGCGTTGGTTGGTCGGTTTAGCAAACTAGGAAAGTATTCCTGTGTCGGTTTTGGCTCCTTCCATATGGGGAGGGACATTTTCCAATGAGCCCCCTCTCCTCTACCTATAAAGGAGGCCATCTCCCACCATTGTAATACACACCTCACAATGTAGCCCTCTCTCTTCTTCTTCTTCTTCTTCTTCTTCTTCTTCTCTCTTTCTTCTTCTTCTTCTTCTCCCTTTCTTCTTCTTCTTCTTCTACTTCTTCTTCTTCCTCTTCTTAGTAGGATTAGTAGTTTAGGATGTGGAGCTAGGCAAAGCTACCAAGGAGGGCTTGGCTCCTTGGAAGATGGATTCCGGGAATAAATCTTTCTATGGTATTCTTCCAAAGCCTTGCTCTTATCTTATCTTGGTTGTGCATTAGGATTAGAGTCTTCATGTTATTTCTATACCTCGTGATTTATCCTATGATCTAACATGTTGTTCTTGACATGATCATGACACATGAACTAGTCTATAGTTTCTATGTTGTGATATCATCATATAGAACTTTATGCTTAAACCATCCATGCAATATAATTGGGTAGTGTCGGGATTGTCTTTGTATGGCGGTTCGTTGTGTCCTTCGGGGCTTGCTCGTGTCCTATTCCGTACATCCGTAGGGTGGGGGCCATGGGGACATGAGTAGTGTCCTAGTATGCGGGCGTGGTGTGCGGATGCGGGTATCCTTCGAATATGAGTGCATGCCACGGTTGAGGGGGTAGGCGGCTTGGTCGTGACAAGCCTTGACCGTCCTTTGAAATCCCCCACGTTAGGTGTCTTTGTAGGAGTTCGTAAATGCCTTCCATTAGGGTGGATGCTCGGGAGGTCTCCCCGTCCATTTCATTCTCGGCTCAGACCTCCTCGCTCATGCGTGTTGCCCGACTATCAAGCGGTTCTAT
This sequence comes from Hyparrhenia diplandra, assembly GCA_015847255.1. Taxonomy (NCBI): domain Eukaryota; kingdom Viridiplantae; phylum Streptophyta; class Magnoliopsida; order Poales; family Poaceae; genus Hyparrhenia; species Hyparrhenia diplandra. The sequence goes on from JADLZK010010892.1 coordinate 53,564, forward strand.
GCACGACCATGACTAGAATCTGTATGCTCCACTTAGGTCTTTCTTTATTCCTTATTTATCTTTATCCTTGAGTTTGGCTTACGTGGGTGTGTCAAGTTATCCCTTTACCGTTCCTTTATATCCCCTGTTATGAGCATTGGTCCATTACATAGTCATGTTATCCTATTCATGTCTCTATTAGATCCTTTTCCACCATGCCTTCCTTTGGGAAAATATAAATAACGATACCCTGAATACTTTCGGGTGAAATGCTACAATGATAGATCCGTGCGCTTGCGGATGAATATCTTCTTAGGCAAGATCTATCACCGTTGATGTGCCTAGTGTTATCACCGACAAGGTGGTTTCACTTAGGAATGTCAACGGCGCATTTGGCGCCGTTATTAGAGATGGGTTCTAAAAACTGTTTCTAGTATTGCGCTTAAGAAATGCAACACTTACTAAATTCCACTTGCCGGAGCGGTGACCTTTCCGATTCTCAAAAAGGCGGGAAAGCGGTAATCGGGGAAGGCCACCAAAAGCTCTACGAAAAAACACCAACACGCACGTGGTGGACTACAAAGGCCTGGTCGAGCTGTCACCCCGGGGCTACCACAAATATTCCGTAGTGTTGGGCGCAATCTCGGGTAAACTCTAGCCTAGACACCACGCCTACGCTAGCGGATCTGACGAAACTAGTTTCGCGCTAAAACTAGAACCTTCGATTCGAACGGAGATCCGGCAAGTAAAATAAAATAAATACTGAATTTAGTAAAATAATAATATTAGAATTGCCACAAGATGACACGGGACGTTACTCGAATCGAAGTCGGCTCCGTAGAGGTACAAAAGTTGAGGCGAGAACCGACAAACCCGGCTCTTCCTCTTCTCTTCTCCTCTCACTCTCTTCCTCTTTTCTAAATTGTACAACTAGGTGGAGAACACCTAGAGGGACACTACTACAAAATATATGTGTGGAAGATGAAGCTCAAGTGTAGAATGTGTGTGTGTACAAGGGAGGAGTGCCCCTCTTTATATAGTGGAGAGGAGGAGGGAATGGAGGGTGCTCCTTGCTTCGAGGGCAATTGGCGGGAATGAAAGTTTGCACCGCATGCAACCGCCGGCGTGAAGATCGCTCCAAACCGCCGGAGAGGGGGCGGGAACAGAGGGGCGAAAATTTGCGCCCGGGCCGCCGCGATCTTGGCCGGCCGCTGGCCAGGTGGGCCTCTGGCCCCGGCCTTCTCTGTTGCACGTTTGGGCCCTCATATGTTGGGCCTATGCTGGTGCATGGGCTGAATTCCGTGCGGAGTTTGGTCCTCTTGTTTGATCCTTTCCTTGGCGTCTTTTTATTCAATGCGCTTCCTGAACTTATTTGGCGACTTTTGTACTGTTTCCACTTTTATCTTTGCAAAACATACTTTCTCACGAATACAAGTGGAACTAGGTTAGAAATATGGTATATGTAACATAAGTTTGCCCTTTTCTTATGAATTGGATAAAGGTTGGCGGTATAATATACTCGATAATGACCGCCAACAACAACACAATTCACCTCAAGGAGCTACAAGCACAAGAGAAGCAAGAGAGAGAGAGAGAGAGAGTTTTCTACCTCTATCCCCATTCTAATTCTAGAGAGTGAGAGAGGGAGAGCTAGAAGGAGACTTGGTTCCTTCTACCGGAGTTGTCGGAGTGCCCCCGGTGTTCGCGGTTCCTAGGAGGTCGGAGTGCGGATTTGTCGGTACCGCCTCGCTTTGTACCTCTACAATCTACTTACACTTTGGTAAGATAGGTTGTGTTCCTCTTTCGGTTATTACTTTCAAGCATATTATCTTAGCCGTTATAATCTTGCGGGATTGATAGTCGTTCCTTCGGGCGGTACTCTAGTGAAGGACCCGGGGACGGGTAAGCCTTGAATTCACACTCGAGTAGTAATCATCGGTGCAAAGCGTGGTGTTTGGACTAGTGATTTCCTATCTTTTTGTGGCGCATCCCACGGTTGAGGGGGTAGGCGGGCTGGGTTGTAACGACCTTGTCCGTCCTTTGTAATCCCCCACGTTCGGGTGTGGCGCGGTGCAATTGCCGGTCTCCATCCCGGTTTGGGCGATTGCCGGTGCCTAACGCGTGGTTTCTTAAAGCGCAATCACTAGAAACGAGGTTTCGTGCAATCACTAGATCTTGCCTAAGAAGATATTCATCCGCAAGCGCGCGGATCTATCATTGTAGCATTTCACCGGAAGTATTCGGGGGTATCGTTATTTATATTTTCCCAAAGGAAGGCATGGTGGAAAAGGATCTAATAGAGACATGAATAGGATAACATGACTATGTAATGAACCAATGCTCATAACGAGGGGATATAAAGGAACGGTAAAGGGATAACTTGACACACCCACGTAAGCCAAACTCAAGGATAAAGATAAATAAGGAATAAAGAAAGACCTAAGTGGAGCATCTGATTCTAGTCATGGCGTGCATAGAACTAGTTGATAGTCGGGCAACACGCATGAGCAGGAGGTCGGAGGCGAGAATGAAATGGACGGGGGAGACCTCCCGGGAGCATCCGCCCTAATGGAAGGCATTTACAAACTCCTACAAAGCACACGAGCGTGGGGGATTTTAAAGGGACGGTCAAGGCTTGTCACGACCAAGCCGCCTACCCCCCTCAACCGTGGCATGCACTCATATTCGAAGGATACGGCATCAGGACACCACGTCCGCATACTAGGACACTACTCATGTCCCCATGGCCCCCACCCAACGGATGGACGAGGAATAGGACACGAGCAAGCCCCGAAGGACACAACGAACCGCCATTCAAAGACAATCCCGACACTACCCAATTATATTGCATGAATGGTTTAAGCATAATGTTCTATATGGCGATATCACAACATAGAAACTATAGACTAGTTCATGTGTCATGATCATGTCAAGAACAACATGTTAGATCATAGGATAAATCACGAGGTATAGAAATAACATGAAGACTCTAATCCTAATGCACAACCAAGATAAGATAAGAGCAAGGCTTTGGAAGAATACCATAGAAAGATTTATTCCGGAATCCATCTTCCAAGGAGCCAATCCCTCCTTGGTAGCTTTGCCTAGCTCCACATCCTAAACTACTAATCCTACTAGGAGGAGGAAGAAGAAGAAATGGAGAGGAGAGAGTAGCTTTCTTGTGAGGTGTGTGTTACAATGGTGGGAGATGGCCTCCTTTTATAGGTAGAGGAGAGGGGGGCTCATTGGAAAATGTCCCTCCCCATATGGAAGGAGCCAAAACCGACTGGGAACACCTTCCTAGTTTGCTAAACCGACCAACCAACGTCGGCAACGCCGGTTTTGGAAGGTAACAAACCGCCTCGCCAAACACTGGGCCTGAACCGCCTCGGGATGGGTGCGGCGCACCGGGTGGTCTTGTAGCGCACTGTCTGGCTTCGGTTCGGGCAGGGCCTTGGCAGCTGGCGTGTTTGGGCTTGAAAAGTTGTGTGGCGATGTTTGCTCGGCCCAGTTCTGCGTGTTTGGTCCTTTTCTCCCTTGGGCTTGGTGTTCTCGGGAATGCGCTTTCAAGGAGCGCCTTTTGGTGTATTTTCCACTTGTTTCTTATATAAATCTGCACAATAATAATTTGGACACTACAAGTGGAAATATGTCAATAATAAATGTATATGTGTGTAGTAAGGTATAGTTTCACCCCCTTATTGGTAGAATGTTGACGTTAAAAATATGTCGTTGGTGGACCGTCAACGACCAACCATAGCTTCGGACTATGAGCTCCATCGGCTTTATAGCCATGGTTCGAGGCCCAAGCCTTTTCGGGCTTGGAATATGAAAACCCATACCATCACCTAAGGGAGTTTGAGCGGCTCTGTGCATGCCTGACAATTGCAGGCATGACACACGATACATTGCGGTGGAAACTATTTCTGTTCTCTCTCACTAAGAGAGCGAAACAATGGTATGCCCACAACGTAGGGTTGGTAAAGGAGAATGGGAAGAACTACGGAATAGATTACGTCTCGCGTTCTATCCTTTATCCGAATCACGGGCCCCTACGACAAGAGGTACTCAACTTCCGACAAATAGGGGTGAAACCATAGGTGCAGCACAGGACCGTTTTCCACTCTTACGGATCCGGCCCGGATCTGTCCATCCCAAACCATGTGCTTTTACGGCATTTTTGGCTAGGCTTGGATAGAGCAAGCGCCCTCTTTGCTTGACACAAGCTGCGAAGGGTCATTTTTCACATAAAACCCCGGCCGAAGGAGGAGCTCTCCTAAACCGTATTCTTGAGAATACTCCTCCGCTAGAACCCATCCGTGTAGAACCCAAGCGGATCCTAGAGGAGGTCTCTTCGGCCAAAGTCAAACCCAACACACCTCTAGAGAAACCCTCACCTGAACCAAAACCAAAGAAAAAAAAGAGACCGCATGTTCGGGATCTCGTTTTTCGAGGCCGATCTTCTGAGAAGAATTCGGTAAAGCCTCGAATTACGAATCTTTGGAAGAAACCACCAGCACACATGTCGTCCTAAGGAACCCCTTGACGAACTTTTTTCTCAAGGAATCCATTAAGGAATTGACGGCCATCATGAGCCTGTGAGTGGTTGCAAGAGGGGAAGGATCGTGCGAGAAGAAATTTGGATACCTTGTCCCTCTACTCCTCTCTTTTGTAGACATCAAAGGGACTTGGTGGAGGTCATGTATAACCCTACGGTAGGTGTAAACATCATGTCCAAAAACTATGCGCAATGCCTCGTAGAAGAGCCTTTCATAACCCATACCTTTCGGACATTGCGCCTGACAGCACCTCGAACCACCTTAGAATCGAGAGAGATTATACATGACCAAATTCTTGACATAAGGATGTCAAATTTTCTTTGAACTTTCATATTTTTGATGTCCAAGATTTTGACATCCTAATCGGGCATCCCTTGGAAAAGATTCTTGATCTATCAAAATCCGGAGATTTAGATGTCAAATTGGGGAGAAATTCATTTTTTCGATTCAGTCACACGAGCTAAAAACTTCGGTGGTGGACCCTCTCCACGAGTGATGACATGCAGGAGGAGGTCATGGGAGTCATGCTCTATGATAACCCACGAGACAGGACCTAGAACTTGATGCCCAATTCTTCATAGAAGAAGAGGGCGACTCGGGGAAACCATAGAACTTCCTCAAGAGGAAGAGCCGACTCGGCCTCGGTTGAGCTTAAACCCCCCTGGCCTACGTCATGTCTTCCTAAACGGTGACACACAAACTCCGGTTATCATTAGTGATAAACTTAGTGACCGGGAGACATCCCAACTCATCGCCGTCTTAGAGAAGCATAGATTGGTCTTTGGGTATTCTTTGCAAGACCTAAAGGGGGTAAGCCCAACACTTTGCACACATCGCATACCTATTGAGCCTTCCGATTACCCCATCACGCGAACCCCCCGAGAAGGCTCAATAACGCGATGCGTGAAGTCGTGAAGAAGGAAGTTCTCAAACTTCTTCACGCCAGGGATAATTTATCCCGTACCACATAGCGATTAGGTTAGCCGGTCCAAGTGGTCCCTAAAAAGGGAGGAATGACGGTCGTTGAGAACTCAAAGAATGAGCTCATTCCACAAAGACAAGTCACGGGGTGGAGAATGTGCATCGACTATAGAACACTTAACAAGGCAACTAAGAAAGATCACTTCCCGCTTCCATTCATTGATGAAATGTTGGAGCGGTTAGCGAAACATTCTTTCTTTTGTTTCCTTGATGGGTATCCCGGCTATCACGGATCCCGATCCACCCCGATGACCAAAGCAAGACCACATTCACATGCCATACGGAACCTATGCGTATCGTAGAATGTCATTTGGGGTACGTGTAATGCACACCGCTTCTTTCAGCGGTGTATGATGTCTATCTTCTCGAGACATGATTGAAGAGATCATGGAAGTCTTTATGGATGATTTCTCCGTCTATGGTAAGACTTTCGACATTTGTGCGAAAGAATTTAGACGGTCTTGCAACGATGCCAAGAAAAGGACCTAGTGCTTAATTGGGAAAAGTGCCATTTCATGGTCGGGAAGGCATCGTTCTTGGAAACTTATTGTCTAAGAGGGGGATTGAGGTAGATGAGCTAAGATAGATGTTATCGAAAAGCTACCTCCCCGGTGAACGTCAAAGGAATCCGCAGACTTCCTAGGTCATGCGAGGGTTCTCTGGGGAGGTTCATAAAAGATTTTCACAAATCTCTAGACCCCTCACGAACACGCTAGCGAGGATGCACCTTTCGACTTCACAGATGAGTGCATGCACGCTTTGAAACCCTTAAGAAAGCACTCATCTCGGCTCCGATCATCCAACCCCGGATTGGTCGTTGCCGTTTGAAATCATGTGCGATGCTAGCGACTATGCCGTTAGTGCGGTCTTAGGCCAAACCAAGGATAAGAAGCGACATGCAATCGCATATGCTAGCAAGACTCTAACGAGGAGCCCGGTTGAACTACGCTACCATAGAAAAAAGAGCTCCTCACGGTAGTCTTTGCTATAGAGAAGTTTCGGTCTTACTTAGTGGGTGCAAAGATAATCGTTTACACCGACCACGCTGCCCTTAAGTATCTTCTCGCTAAGAAAGACGCGAAACCTCGTTTGATCCATTTGGATTCTTCGCTCCAAGAATTCGATCTAGAAATAAAAGATAAAAGGGAGTAGAGAATACCGTTGCGAGATCATTTGTCACGTATGTAGGTAACTAACATGCGAGGAACTTCCAATCAATGATTACTGCTAGCGATGACATGCTACTAAAAAGGTGACGGACACCAACCCATGGTGCGCAAACATTGTCAACTTCATGGTTGCGGGGTTATGTACCCCACAGGGGAGGACCGAGCTAAAGCTCAAGTAGAGAGCGGACGTCACCTTTGGGACAACCCGTATCTATACGGGGTGTCTTGCGAGATGGCTTGCTAAGAAGATGCGTACAAAGAGGCGAAGGGATGCAAATCATAGAAAAATGCCATGCATCACCTTATGCCGCCACCTCGAGTATTCTGCACTCAAGCCAAAATCCGGCGGTGCGGGTTCTTACGGCCAACAATGGCCGACACAAAGGAGTTCATCGAGAAGATGCTATAGCCGCCGTAAGATCGGAGGTATAACGACTCGCGACGCAATGCCCCTACACTACAACCTTCAAATAGAAATATTTGATGTGTGGGGTTGTTGGTGTTTCTTACGACACAGAGAAATCCGCAAGCGCACGGAAATACCGTTTAGCACTTCACCCGGTGATAAGCGGGGGTATCGTATTTTTTCACGAGGGGCGGTCGCGCGCTGGCTTTTCAGGTCTATATCAACCTAAGGCAAGGGTTTGTTTTTCTAAGAGTAGCGAGGTATCTATAGGCTAAGTTTTCCAGGGCGGTGATTCCTAAAGTCACATTTGTCTACTCACTTTGGGCACCGCCCACGCTCAAAAACGGTGTCCGCAATTAGCAATGCGCGCCGCACCCGAACGTGGGGGATTTCAAGGGGACGGACAAGGCTTGTCACGACCAAGCCGCCTACCCCCTCAACCGTGGGATGCGCCATAAAAAGGTAGGTGAACGCTAGTCCAAACACCACGTTTGCACTATTGGTCACGATTCTTGATGTTGGCCAAGGTTCCCCGGTCAAAGAGTCCCTCCACCAAGAACTAACGTAAAATGATCTACCAATCCCTGCAAGTCTACAACAGCTAAGAAATGTATGAAGGAAATTAAGTAGCTGCAAGATAATCAAAAGACTCCTTACCAAAGCGTAGCGAGCTTGCGAGAGGTACAAGCAGGGGCGGGTGCCGGCAAGTCCGGCACTCCGTCCTCCTAGGAACCGCGGAACACCGAGGGGGCTTAACCCGGCAACTCGGTAGAAAGAATCAAGCTTCTTTCTAGCCTTTCCCTCTCTCACTCTCTAGAATTGGGAGATAGAATAGAAGAAGTAGAAGAAGAAGAAGATCTAATTCTACTCTCTTGCACAAAAAATTTGGTTTCTCCTTTGAATTTGTATTGCTTTTTGAGAGGGAGAGAGGGGGTCTATTTATACACAGGGGAGGGACCTAAGTGCTAAAAAACACCCAAACCGACCTAGGAAAACCTTCCATGTACGCCAAACCGACCATCCCACGTCGGTTTCACCAGTTTGGAAGGTAACAAACCGCCTCCCGAAGCTGGGCTCGAACCGCCTCGGCCGAGGTGCGGCCGCACCAGGTGGTGCGCGCGCCTCCGCCGGGGCCGGCTTTGGCCGGGCCGGCGGCTGGGCTTCCTTGCTCGAAAAGTTGTAAGGTGGACTTGGCCCGGCACGGTTTCGACGTTTTGTTACGATTTACGTTTTTGGGCTTGCCATTTGCTCCTTTGGGCCTTCTTCTATTTGTTGATTTTATTTCTTTTTCTTTGTCTTTTTGGCCCAAAGTGATCATCCATGAGTTTGTACCTGCAAGTCCAAATAAACACCAAAACTTTGGAATATGTTAGTTGAAATTCCTATTTCTAGGTTTTTTTTGGTGTTGTGTTGACGGTATTTAATTTGTCGTTGGTTACCGTCAACAAACTCCCCACACTTAGCCCTTTACTCGTTCTCGGTGAAGGCACGAGGGACTAAAGTGGTTCAATCTCCAAGATGTAAGCTTGCATACATGTTATTCAAGCCTTACCCGCCTTTGTGAGCATTTTCCCACCCTTTATTACCTTTCATCGTAGTGGGGCTTTCTAGCTTTTCTCCAAGCCTTGAGTGGTTGCCGGATAGAACGGTTATAATAGAGGTGCTTATCATTCATCCTTTTTGATCAACTTTTTATCAGGGGTTTTATTTAGATAAAATTTTATTTTTCGAGAACGCATGGGCTTTATTGCTATAATTTTTTTTTTTTTTTTGGAGAGGTGGGCTCTGCTCGCCCTAGACTTTTGTCTTTTATTTCCTCTCTTTTCTTTTTCTTTTTTTTTTTTTTTTTTTAGAGATGTGGGCTCTACTCGCCCTCGGACACTTGTCCATTTTCATCTCATTTTTTTTTTAGCATAACCCAAGACATTTCTCTTTTTCAAAGAATAGATTCCGGATGTTGAGTTTCTCTTACGGACGAAGGCATAGCAAATCCATTTATACCATATCATATTTGGCAACAACTTAGACTAGATAGAGCATATGCAACCCACATGAATCGGGTTTTTCGGGATGAGTAGTTGTTTTAATGAAGCTTGGTATTACGGCGAGGAATAAAATGTACGCATGCCATGTATCAATTGGTAGATGTAGAGATGGAGTTTTGCTAACTTGGTTCAGGTTTTAGCACTTAAAGAAGATCACAAGTCAAAATTTAATCTTAATAAATTGCGTACCTTTGACTTTGCGAACCTCCCCACACTTGTTTTGTACCTATTTTTATTTTCTTTTGCACAAGGACAAAAACAAGTGGAGACATAGACAATAATATAATAATAAAACTTTATTGAATTTATAAATAATTCAAAACTGGGGCGCACACTTGAAGAAATTACAAAATGATTGGAAGGGAAAATACTGAAAATTAAACTAGTGCGCGCCTAATTATTGATAAAGAGGTAGAGTACTTCTAAGCTGGCCTGCGTAGGGCGCTCTCTGCATTAGCCGCTCTAGCGACCCTAGCTAGCTTAGTCTTGAAGTTTAGGCAGAAAGAGTCTAGTTCTTTCCTGATATCAGCGTTCTCTAAATCTGCCCCTTCTACCTCTGCGCTTAAGGTTTTCGCTAGCTTGTTTAGAGAGTTAACTCTAGCGTTTAAGGTTGCTAGCGAAGGGACCTTAGGAACCGTGCTACTCCCAGCTGTGTTTAGTGACGGAGTACCCTCGGAACGGCTCTCGAAAACATTAGGAGCCTTCCTAGGTGCAGCACGGGGTACCCTCAAAGGGCCTTCGCTACTCGAGCGACTCTCAACAACATTCGGGGCCTTTCTAGGATTCGCCCGAGGGATACGTAGTGGAGCACTTGGAGACGTCATTTGGCAGGGGTTGGCTTCTTCATAAGCCCTTTCCCACGTCCTCCTGTGGGCATGTCGACACCGACAACGGTAATGCGGGTAACTGTAGTCGGAGGTGTGGAAGGAGGACGTCTCTGTTGAAGAAGCACGGGCGCCCATTTGCCGGGTTCTTTCCTCTTGATGCCTGGGGGTGCCCACCGTGGGACGAGGTGGGCGCCCAAGGATACTCTTGCGTGTCACGGATCTGCCTGTGGACACATGGCTGTTCCCTCCTTTGGATGAGTAACGTAGGGGGAGGAGCACGGCAAGAGGGGCGACAGAGGATGGTTCCACCTCGTCACTAGGGAAGATTAAGTCCTCCTCATTGAGAGAGCAAAGTGAGCGAGAGGAGTTGTAGAGGTAAGGGCATGGTGCGCCATTGCAGCTGTTCTTGGCTCAAAAGAAGAGAATTTGAGAGGAGGAGAAGAGCAAGAAGGAGGTGTGAAGAATGGAGAGGAGGAGGGTGGATTTTATAGGACAAATTCTCCTCTCTGTTTTAGCAGTCGAAATCTCGCGGAGCACACCTCACTACTTGCGGGGTTGTGAAAAAGAGGAAGGTGATGGGTGAAATCCCGGCCGAGCGAGGCCGGCCAGGAATGCTTGCGCGCACCAGGTGGGTGCGCGCACCACCTGGGCGTCCCCCTCGTCGAGCTTTTCGTCCACATTCGTTTCCTTTTTGAAAAAGTTTTTGAAGCGGGTTTTTGCCGCTACGAGAAACATTTCCTTTCTTCTTGATCTCTAATTGATCCTCAAATTTGAATTTTGAAAATAGTTTATGCTTTGATTTAATTTAGAAAGTTAAAATTTTTTGTGTAGCAAATGACCAGCATAAATTTAGTAGAATAAAAGGAAAATAAAAAAGGCAAATACTTAATTAAAAACAAAGTAAAACTATATAGATAACTTTTTTATGTTTTACTATTATTATATATATATATTATTAGTATTATTATTATTATAAATTTTTTTTTTTTATAAATGCTGATCATTATAAATTAATTTTCAAAGCATAAATCTATTCTAGCGAGCTCTTGGTTAAGATCAGTGCATCGCTCGAAGAAAAGCTTTAAGACGTTGACCGTTTACCTTTTGTATTTCACTGCGTCATCTTGAATTGTGATTGCGCCGCGTGTGGCGTATGTATTGATGACGATTGTACGGTCCTTTCCATTTGCTTCTCGGCTTCCCTTCGCGAATAATTTCACCGGGGAATTGAATAGGAGTACTTTGTCTCCGTGGCGAATTCTTTGAATTTGATGCTTGTTGATCATGCCATCTTTTGTGCGCTCTTTGTAGAGCTTTTGCAGCGTAATACGCCTTCTCTCGCCCATTCTTCTAGTTCGGAGATTTGTCTCGACGGTTTTTCTCGGAAGTCGGCGTCCATATTCCACTTCTTGATGGCCCAATGAGCTCGATGCTCAAATTAGCGGTAAATGGCAAGTTTTGCCATAGACCCGGTGGTAAGGTGACATGCCGATGGGGGCTTTGTATCTTTCCAATATGCCCGAGAGAGCATCGGGTAGCTTGTTCTTCCGACCTTTCCCCATCTCGTTAACCGTCTTCTGCGGGATGTTCTTGATTTGTTTGTTGGAGGTTTCGGCTTGCCCATTTGGTTTTGCAGATGATAAGGGGTAGCAATGTTGTTTGAGTGCCAAGCTCTTTCAAGAATGTCTTGAATGATTTGTCCTTGAAATGCAATCCTCGGAGTCACGATCACCATGCGTGGCATTCCAAAGCGGGGAAGATGATTTCATGGAACATCTTTGCGTGCATGCTTGCCATCGGCGGCTACGCATGGTAGTGCCTCTACCCACTTTGACACGTAGTCTATCGCCACCGGGATATACTCGCAATCATGGGATCTCTGGAATGGCCCCATGTAGTCAATGCCCCCACATCAAATATTTCTATTTGAAGGTTGTAGTGTAGGGGCATTGCATCACGAGCTGTGATGTTCCCCGCCTTCCGGCGGTTGTAGCATCTTCGATGAACTCTTTCGTGTCGTCGTACATCGTCGGCCGAGAAGAATCCGCCTTTGCCAAATTTTGGCTTGTGTCGCGCGAAATACTCCCCAGATGCCCGGCGTAGGGAGATGCATGACATTTTCGATGATTTGCATTCCTTCCTCCCCGGTACGCATCTTCTCGGCAAAGCCGTCCGCACACACCCCGCGGATATGGGTCATCCCATAGGTGCCGCCGCTCTCCATTTGGAGCTTCCGCTTGTTCTCCCAGGTGGTACGTATCCCGCAACCATGTAATTCACAATGTTTGCGTACCATGGGTTGAAGTGCGACACCTTGAGTAGCATGTCGTCCGCAGTAATCGTTAATTGGTGGTTCCTCGCATGTTAGTTACCGCATACGCGACAAATGATGCAACGTATTTTCTACTCCTTTTTTATCTTTTATTTCTATATCAAATTCTTGGAGTAGAAGAATCCAGCGGATCAGGGCGAGGTTTCGCATCCTTTTTGGTGAGAAGGTACTTAAGGGCGGCATGGTGTACGTATAAACGATTATTTTTGCGCCCACTAAGTAGGATCGAAACTTTTCGATAGCAAAGACTACTGCGCCAGGAGCTCTTTTACGTCGCGGGCGTAATTAATTTGGGCTCTGTCGAGTTTTGCTAGCATATGCGATGGCATCTTTGCTTTTTGTCCTTGGTTTGGCCTAGGACCGCACTAACAGCGTAGTCGCTAGCATCGCACATGATTTCAAATGGCAACGACCAATCCGGGGGTTGGATGATCGGAGCCGAGATGAGTGCTTTCTTTAGGGTTTCGAAAGCATGCAAGCACTCATCTGTGAAGTCAAAGGGTACATCCTTGGCTAGCAGGGCCGTAAGAGGTCTAGCGATTTTGCGAAAAATCTTTATGAATCTTCTATAAAACCTGGCGTGGCCTAGGAAACTACGGATACCTTTGACGTTCAATGGGGGTGGTAGCTTTTCGATAACTTCTATCTTAGCTTTGTCTACCTCTATCCCCCTCTCGGACACAAGGTGCCCAAGAACGATGCCTTCTCGGACCATAAAGTGGCATTTTTCCCGTTAAGTACGAGGTCCTTTTCGGCATTTTTGCAAGACCGGTCTAGGCTCTTCAGACGGCTTTCGAAGGTCTTACCATAGACAGAGAAATCGTCCATGAAGACCTCCATGATTTCTTCGATCATGTGCGAGAAGATAGACATCATGCACCGCTGAAAAGAAGCGGGCGCATTACACGGCCCAAAATGACATTCTACGATAGGCATAGGTTCCGTATGGGCATGTGAACGTGGTCTTGCTCGGTCATCGAGGGTGGATCGGGATGCGGTGGTAGCCAGAATACCCATCAAGGAAACAGAAGAAAGAGTGTTTCGCTAACCGATCCAACATTTCATCAATAAAGGGCGCGGGAAGTGATCTTTCTTTGTTGCCTTGTTAAGTTTTTCTCGTAATCAATACACATTCTCCACCTCCCGTGACTTGTCTTTGTGGAATGAGTTCGTTTTAGCGTTCTCAACTTTTGTCATTCCTCCCTTTTTAGGGACCACTTGGATTTGGGCTAACCCAATCACTGTGTGGTGCGGGATAGATAATCCCGGCATGAAGAAGTTTGAGAACTTCCTTCTTTCACGACTTCACGCATCGCATTATTGAGCTGTATTTGGGGTTCGCATGATGGGGTACTGTCAGGGTCAATAGGTATGCGATGTGTGCATAGTGTTGGGCTTACCCCTTTCAGATCTTGAAGGGAATACCCGAAGACCGATCTGTGTTTCTCTAAAACGGCTATGAGCTGGGTAGTCTCCTGGTCACTAAGTTTATCGCTTATGATGACCGGTGCTTGTGAATCACCGTTTAGGAAGACATAGCGTAGGCCTGGGGGTAGGGGTTTAAGCTCAACTGGAGGCCGAGTTAGCCCTTCTTCTTTGGGAAGTTCTATGAGTTCCCCTGAATCGTCCTCTTCTTCAATAAAGAATTGGGCGTCTTTTTCAAGGTCTGTTTCTGGGTTCTCATATAGCATAACTCCCATGACCTCCTCGGGCGTGTCGTACTCAAGGAAGGGTTCTGTTACCGAGTTTTTAGCTCGAGTAACTGGGATAGAAAACTTTTTCTTCCCGAGTTTGACATCTAAATCCCCGGATGTTGGTAGGTCAAGAATCTTTTCCAGGGGATGCCCGATTAGGATGTCGAAGTCTTGGATATCAAAAACGTGAAAGTCCAAAGACAACTTGACATCCTTGTGCAGGAAGATTTGTTCATGTATAACCTCACGGCTTTCAATGGTGGTACGAGGTGCTATGCGCAGGGTCCGTGCTGTGGGGGTCCTAATGGCTTCCTCGACACAGGCTTGTGCAAAGGTTTCGGACATTATGTTTATCCCCACAGTAGGGTTATACATGACTTCCACCAAACTTCCCTGATATCTGCAATGGATTGGTGTAGAGGGGCCACTTATCCGAATTTCTTCGAAAGAGGGTCCTTCCTCTCGCAACCATTCCGTGCTCATTATAGCTGTTAGCTCCTTAATAGACTCCTGGAGGAAAGTTTTATCCAGGGGCTGTTCAGGGCTAGCCGGGACTGGTGGTTTCTTCCATTGTTCGTACTTCGAGGTGTCACCGAATTGATCAGTAAGGTCAACCTCGAAGAACGGGAGATCCGTGCACACGGTCTCCTTGTGTTTCGTTCGAGGGAGGGTCTCTTTATGGGTTTAACGAGGTTCGGCTTTTTGCCGAAGAGACTTCCTCCGGTTTTCTCGCTTGGGTTCTACTCGGATGGGTTCTAGCGGAGGAGTATTCTCAAGAATACGGTTTAGGAGAGCTTCTCCTTCCGCTGTGGTTTTATGTGAAAATGACCCTCCGGCAGCTAAATCAAGCGGCCAGGCGTCGCCCCAATCAATCCTAGCCAAAAATCTTTGTAAAAGCACATGGTTTGGTATGAGCAGTGTCCGGGCCGGATCGTGTAAGCGTGGCAAACCGGTCCCAGGCTGCACCTAAGGTTTCACCCTCTATTTGTCGGAAGTTGAGTATCTCTTTGTCGCAGGGCCGCGATTCTGGATATCGGGTAGAACGCTACACAGAATCTGCTTCGCAGTTCTTCCCATTCTCCGTTTACCAACCCTACGTTATGGGCGTACCATTGAGTCGCCCTCTCAGTAAGAGAGAACGGAAACAACTTCCACCTCAACGTGTCATGTGTCATGCCTGCAATTGTCGCAGGCAGCCACGAGTCGCTCAAACTCCCGTAAGTGATGATAGGGGTTTTTCATATTCCGAGCCCGAAAAGGCTGGGGCCTGAACCATGGCTATAAAGCCCGGGCGGAGCTCATATTCGAAGCTGTGATTGGCTTCGCAGATTGACGTGGTTCTACGAGCTCGCCCTTGGGAGCGCATGTGATTTGAATAGTGGGTTGCTCCATGGGTACAGAACTCTTTTTTGGTATTTTTGTTTAAAGGATACTACCAGTCACGTAGGTTGACTCGGCTCGATATATAACTACGACAACCGTCCCCGGCAACGGCGCCAGAAATGCTTGTTGGTGTTTCTTACGCACACAGAGAAATCCGCAAGCGCACGGAAATACCGTTGTAGCACTTCACCCGGTGATAGCTGTGGTATCGTATTTTTTCACAGGAGGCATCGCAAGCTACCTGGCTTTTCAGGTCTATATCAACCTAAGGCAAGGGTTTGTTTTCTAAGAGTAGCGAGGTATCTATAGGCTAAGTTTTCGGGCAATGATTCCTAAAGTCTCATTTGTCTACTCATTTCGTGCACCGCCCACGCTCAAAGAATGGTGTCCGCAATTAGCACCTTTACGCACCCGAACGTGGGGGGGATTTCAAGGGACGGACAAGGCTTGTCACGACCAAGCCGCCTACCCCCTCAACCGCGGGATGCGCCACAAAAGGTAGGTGAACGCTAGTCCAAACACCACGTTTGCACTATTGGTCACAGTTCTTGATGTTGGCCAAGGTTCCCGGTCAAAGAGTCCCTCCACCAAGAACTAACGTGAAAACGATCTACCAATCCGCAAGTCTACAACAGCCTAAGAAATGTATGAAGGAAATTAAGTAGCTGCAAGATAATCAAAAGACTCCTTACCAAAGCGTAAGCAGCTTTTGAGAGAGGTACAAGCCGGGCGGGTGCCGACAAGTCCGCACTGGCGTCCTCCTAGGAACCGCGGAACACCGAGGGGGCGAACTGGCAACTCCAGTGAAAGAAAGAATCAAGCTTCTTTCTAGCCTTTCCCTCTCACTCTCTAGAATTGGGAGATAGAATAGAAGAAGTAGAAGAAGAAGAAGATCTAATTCTACTCTCTTGCACAAGTGGACTGGTTTCTCCTTTGAATTTGTATTGCTTTTTGAGAGGGAGAGAGGGGGTCTATTTATACACAAGGGGAGGGACCTAAGTGCTAAAAAAACACCCAAACCGACCTAGGAAAACCTTCCATGTACGCCAAACCGACCATCCCACGCCGGTTTCACCCGTTTTGGAAGGTAACAAACCGCCTCCCCCGAAGCTGGGCTCGAACCGCCCGGCCGAGGTGCGCCGCAGGTGTGGTGCGCTACAAGACCTCGCCAGGCGGCCCGCCCGGGCTTCGGCAGTCGGGCTTCCTTGCTCTCCGAAAAGTTGTAAGGTGGACTTGGCCCGCCCGGTTTCGACGTTTTGTTGCGATTTCGCTTTGGGCTTGCCATTTGCTCCTTTGGGCCTTCTTCTATTTGTTGATTTTATTTCTTTTTCTTTGTCTTTTGGCCCAAAGTGATCATCCATGAGTTTGTACCTGCAAGTCCAAATAAACACCAAAACTTTGGAATATGTTAGTTGAAATTCCTATTTCTAGGTTGTTTTGGTGTTGTGTTGACGGTATTTAATTTGTCGTTGGTTACCGTCAACGTGGGTATTGGCTACATGGGACCATTCCCAAAGTCGGCGATTGCGAGTATATATCTTGGTGGCAAGTGGATTACGTGTCGAAGTGGGTAGAAGCATTACCATGCGAGCCTGCCGACGCCAAACATGCTCGGAAGATGTTCCATGAAGTGATTTTTCCCCATTTTGGAATGCCTCGCATGGTAATAAGTGACGGAGGATCACACTTCAAGGACAAGGCATTGAGAACATTCCCCGAAAGAACTTGGCACCAAGCACAACATAGCTACCCCTTATCATCCGCAAACCAGCGGGCAAGCCGAAACATCAAATAAACAAATAAAGAACATCCTGCAGAAGACGGTCGACGAGATGGGGAAGGGCTGGAAAAATAAGCTACCCGATGCTCTTTGGGCTTATCGGACAGCATACAAAGCCCCCATCGGCATGTCACCCTATCAGCTGGTATATGGCAAAACCTCGCCACTTACCAGTTGAGTTGGAACATCGAGCTCACTGGGCCATCAAGAGATGGAATATGGACGTCAAACTCGCTTTAAAGAATCGACAAAAGCAAATTTCTGAACGGAAGAATGGCGAGAAAAGGCGTACCATAGTTCAAAGCTCTACAAAGAGCGCATGAAGAGATGGCATGATCAGCGCATAAAAATGAAAGAATTCACCAGGGGGTGATAAGGTACTCTTATTCAACTCCCCGAGTGAAACTATTTGGCGAAGGAAAGTTGAGGAGCAAGTGGAAAGGACCATACACACGTCATCAATCCCTCGTCACACGGTGCAATCACAATCCAAGACGACGCAGGTAAAATACACAAGGTAAATGGTCAACGCCTCAAACTTTTCTTTGAGCCATTGCCTGATCTCAACCAAGAGCTCGATAGAATAGACTTTTATTTCAAAAAAGATTTATGAATTATCAGCATGCCAAAAAAAGGTAAGGTAGTTTCTCTTTTGTTTTTAAATTCAATAAAGCTTGTCTTTGGAATATTGTGTATGTCTCCACTTGTTTTTGTCCTTGTGCAACAAGAAAATCAAAAATAGGTACAAAAACAAGTGTGGGGGAGGCTCACGTCTCTCACAAGTCAAAGGTACGCAATTTATCAATTCAAATTTTTGACTTGTGACATATCTTCTCCTCCTATGTTTTAAAACTGTGCTAAACCTGAACCAAGTTGGCAAAACTCCATCTCTAGTCTACCAATTGATTCATGGCATGCATACACTTTATTCCTCGCCAAAAACCATACTTTGATGAGCAACTACCGTTAGGGACCCCATGTTCATCTAAACAATTGAGCTTTGAGATATGGTAGAATGACTTGACACTTACTCTCTTATGCAATGAGACTTGGTTTTATTTCAAAATTTCAAATAAAGCATGCTCCCGGTTTGATTTAGACAAATTCCTACCAAAGCTTTGAATAATGACATGAATATCCACTATAGCTACTACCTCTTGTATTGAGTTTTGTCGGGCTTTGTGATCTGTGTTGAGAGAGGCTCATACTCCCAAGATCAAAAACACATACACCCACACATGCACGCCAATTCTCACAATGAGAATTGCGCACAACATGCATATTTACCATCCACAAAATAAATACTCCATCCAAGTTACACCATGATCATCTCCTGTTTTTAGAAAAGTATCATGCAAAAAGAGGATGCAAAGAAAAAAAAAAAAGAAAAGAAAAAGAGATGAAAAATGGACACGTGTCCGAGGGCGAGTAGAGCCCACATCTCCAAAAAAAAAAAGAAAGAAGAAAGGTAGAAGAAAAAGTAGCCTCTATCTCTCCAAAAGCATACAAAAAGAAAAAGAGAGATCATGAGTCAAGGAGTAACCACAAAAATAAAAAAATATTTTCCACACACTTTTGCACATTTCGATCTAGGAGTATGGCACCTCTTTCCAACGATCCGTAGTTTGACCCGACAACACATACAGTAGAATGCGTATGCATCACTCCACTCCAAAGATCCACAAAACTTTGCAAAAAGATAGGATGAGTGAGAGCGAAGAGTGCTTTGTGGTAAGGAAACACAAAAATGAGTGACTATGTGAGAATCAACCATGGAGCATTGCTATTTTATCTTTAAAAATCCAAAAAAAACCAAGTCTTTGCACATGACTAGTAGCAAGGAGATACGAATTCATGCCGTTCTATTGCTCAATCGTTCAAGATAACATGGTAGACACTCTTGAATGCTCACAAAGCGGTGAGGCCTGGAATAACTTGTATGCAGGTCTACATCTTGGAGATTGAACCACTTTAGTTCTTACGCCTTCACTCGAGGACGAGTAAAGGGCTAAGTGTGGGGAGTTTGTTGACGGTAACCAACTACAAATCAAACACCATCAACATACACCAAAACAACCTAGAGATAGGGTTTATAAATTGACAAATTCCATAGTTTTGGTGTATATTTGGCTTTACAGGTACAAATCAAGAATATGTGCACTTTGGGCCAAAATACAAAGAAAAGAAGAATAAAAACAATAAATAGAAAAAGACCCAAAGAAGACAAATGGCAAGCCAAGTCAACTTACCTCGGATGGGCCATGAACTCAGGTTTTCCACATCGTCACCAGGCCCAAAACAACGAAAGAAGATGACACGACAAAATTGGGGGCCGGATCGGGCCCGGGCGGGGTCGGATCGCACCAGGGTGCGGCCGCACCATCCTTTCGGCGGTGGGGCCAGTGTCTTCGCATGGCGGTTCCTTTACTCCGAGGAACGTTGGTGGCGATGTTGTCCCGGTGCGTTGAACCCTGAAACCGCCTCCCCTTGGTCGGTTTTGCCATAATGAAGGGAGGAGGCACATTTGCAAAGACACCCCTCCACTCAAGCTATAAAAGGAGGCCCTCTTCTCTCTTCCACAACACAATTCACCTCAAGGAGCTACAAGCACAAGAGAAGCAAGAGAGAGAGAGAGTTTTCTACCTCTATCCCCATTCTAATTCTAGAGAGTGAGAGAGGGAGAGCTAGAAGGAGACTTGGCTCCTTCTACCCGGAGTTGTCGGAGTGCCCCGGTGTTCCGCGGTTCCTAGGAGGTCGGAGTGCGGATTTGTCGGCACCCGCCTCGCTTGTACCTCTACAATCTACTTACACTTTGGTAAGACAGGTTGTGTTCCTCTTTCGGTTATTACTTTCAAGCATATTATCTTAGCCGTTATAATCTTGTGGGATTGATAGTCGTTCCTTCGGGCGGTACTCTAGTGAAGGACGGGGGGACGGGTAAGCCTTGAATTCATACTCGAGTAGTAATCATTAGTGCAAACGTGGTGTTTGGACTAGTGATTTCCTATCTTTTGTGGCGCATCCCACGGTTGAGGGTAGGCGGCTGGGTTGTGACAGACCTTGTTCGTCCTTTGTAATCCCCCACGTTCGGGTGTGGCGCGGTGCAATTGCCGGTCTCCATCCCGGTTTGGGCGATTGCAGGTGCCCGAAGTGAGGAGATAACGACGAAAGTGATCCTCGCCTAAGAGTGTCAACCCATAAAGATACCTCATTCCTCTTAGAAGCTTAACCTTGCCTAGGGTAGACATAGATCGGAAAGCCCTCAACACATCCGTCCCTCGAGAAATATACGATGCCTAGGGTAGACATAGACTAGTGCAACGGTCTTTCCTTGTGGACTTTTTGCTTTCGCTAAGAAATACCAACACGGCAACGGGGTCGGAGAAGCAACTGACGCAGGCGGCCGCCGCAGGGGCCGACACGCAAACCACCCCCCTCGGCGCGGCTGGGGCGCCGGAAATGCCCAAGGGCGACCCCCGGCACCCCAACCTGTCCGGCATCTTGGGCCACCTCCGAGCAGACGGGAGCCTTCGACGCCGGGGAGCTACGACGGCGGCCTCGGCAACGCCAAAGAGGCGGCAAGTAGAAAAAACAAACAACATGACATATGAGCGTAAAGATAGAGAAGCAACATACGAACGAGCAAAGAACTAACCTTTCCCGGCAAGGTCGGCCTTCGCGGTCAAGCGCCAGCCCCCCCCCTCATACCGAAAGCGCTGATGAAGGCGGTCGCGGTTTTTTTCACGCCGCGCCTCCGCCGAGGCCCCGACTTCGTCGGAGACTAGGGAAGTGTGCGGTTGGTCTTTTGACGGCGGCTCCGGTGCGCGCACCTCAAATGGTGGAGCGCCCCCTCAAAGCGAGAGCAGGCGGTGCGCTCCAGTCGCCGCAGCGAGCCACCACACCGGCAACTCCCCACCTCGCGGCGCATCCGGCGCCAACAAGGGGCGGGGTCCGGGTTCGGTAGCGCCGATGAAGGGGCGGCCCGACTTCGCCCAAGAACGTGTCGGGCCGCCTTGAAGGCCTCGCCTCCGCGTACCACGGCAGCTCCGGCTCATTGAGCTTCTTCGCCGAGGTCTTCACCTCCGCCTCCCGTGCGTCGCGGGCCTCCCTGCGCCTCGTCGTCGGGCGCTCGTTCTCCCGGCCGGAGAACCTTTGCCCCTTTCCTTGAGGTCCACCACCTCCCTCGCGAGACGCTCCGGCTCATTGGCGGCCTCCTTATGTACGGGCCTCCCGCCGGCTCTCCTTGAGCTCGTTGGAGGCCTTCCTCATTCGCGTCCTCATGGTCGACGGCGTCCCAACCCTCGCGAATAGCCGCTCCGCGCTGAAGCACCATCAGCTCCGCCGTCTTCACCTTGATGTCCTCGTGGATATCGCGGAGGGGGCGGTTCACCACGTGCATCTCCGCCTCCGGTGGCGCGCCTGGCCGAAAAACACGACCGATGAGCCTACGCTCCACCTCCGAGCTGGCAAAGGGGGTGTCGCGAAGGTCCGCGCCCATGTGCAGCTCCACGTCGACATCGTCGATGCCGATGGTCTCTGCAATGTACGGCAGCGTCGAGGGACCTCCACTCCCCCAGAGCAACTTGCCACACTCTGGGAGGGAGCTTCGGAGGAGGCTCATCCAAAATCCCCCCCCGCCCACACATGGCACCGCCGATAAGGGCGGGGCTGTCGCGTGCTTTCGTCCAGGAGGGCCATGGCGGATCCACACCGTGCCGCATCGCCATCGTCGCCTTCATCCTTCTTCTTCATCGGAGGGCCCACCGCCACGGCCCCCCCCTCCTCCTCCTCAAGCTCTTCATACTTTCGGGCCGTCGTCGGAGGCCCCTTCGCGTCCCTCGCCTCCTCGGCCGCCACGGCAGCCTCGCCGCATCCTCCGCCTCGTCCTCCTCATCATCGAGATGAGAAAGTAGCCAAGGTCCACCGTCCGGGGACCCGCTGGCCTTGAGAAGAACCCGCCCCGGCGGCGTGCGAGGGCGAGAGGACGAGCGCCCCCCGCCGCCCGGAGGCTCGGAAGCGCGACCGCCGTGCCTACTGGGCTTGCGGACCCCCCGCTTCCGCTTCCCCGCCTCCATAGCATCGGCATCGGCCACGGTTGGCCAGTCGTGGTACTCCACCACGAGCAAATCGAAGACCCGATTCACCCGGCGGCGGTCGTCGAGGCTGGCGCGGATCCGCCGGACCTCCGAGGACTCCAACTTCCCAATGAGGAGATCGGCACAGGCACTGGCCTCCGCCATGACCATCCGGCCAAACTCCTCCTTGTCACCCTCCGCCGCCGCGAGGAGCTCCGGCCACGCCCTCTCGACGTCGACCTTCACCGCCTTCAGCCCCTTGGGGGCATACTCCGCCGAATCCTCGACCTCGGCCGGGGCACCAGCCGACCCACGGCGTGCGGACTCGGGCCGCCGCGAACTCCTCCACCAGGTCTCGCACGCAGACGTGGCAAGACATGGCTCACATGGCATCCAGCTCCTTCACCGCCTCCGCCGTCTTCACCGGCTTCACCTTCGCGATGGAAAGAGACTCCGGGTCGCCGTAGAGCCCCATCGCGCCATCCAACCGGTAGTAAAACCAGTGGTCCAGCCAGTCCGCGGCCCACTTGCTCCGCTGAGCCGCGGCAGGGGCCTCCACCCCACTGCGAGGGATGAAGCTACACACGCCGTACTGGGCGCGGAAGACCTCCGTCTCCGTCGTCCTGACGGTGCGCGGCTGATAGTGCACGGTGTGGCACCTAATGAAGCCATCCACCGTCGGCTCCAGCCCGACGGAGCGGCACGCCCACGCATAGGTCGCGAAGCGCGGGAAACACGACGCCGTAAGCTGGTGGAAGCGAAGGTTGAACCTCCGCAACACCCACAGCACGAACTCGCACACGGGGAAGCGGAGCCCCGCGTGGAAGAACTCCTCGAAGACCACGACCTCGCCGGCCTTCGGACGAGGGACCGTCTCGCCCTCCGAAGCGCGGAAACGCTTCTTGGAGAACCATTCGTGATCCTTCTGAAACTTCTTCAATGACTTGTCAGTGCTCTTGCTCCAAGGGAACTCGAAGCACTCGACAACCATCTTCGGCCTCATCGTCTCCTTGGTACGAGCCATCGAAGGACCCTCCGAAGCTAGAAAGGCAGGGCAACCTCCGCTAAGGGAAGCAGGTGGACCCTCGGCAGCGCAGCAGCAAGAGCAAGAGCGTGGAGGCAGGAGGCGAAAGCGAGAGCATGAAGGCGAAAAGAGAGCACAAACCCTAACCCCCACCAACCGTACGTATTTATAGGCCAGGGCGCTAGGGGGGCGCGGGAAGCAACGGCGACCCCCCCGAAGATCGCGGCCCGGATCCCAAAAGCACGCCCAACCCTCCGATCTGCTACACGCAAACAAACGGACGACATCCGTACCCCCTAAACAAGCACAACCTCGCCACGATCCGCGCCGCACAAGAGCTCACCAACCCCGTTCAATCACAGCAAGCAAACCCTAACTCACAAGCCAAATAGATCCACAGGGGAGAGCAAACAAAAAGGGCCAAGGCCCACCTCCGCGAGGCCCACGAGCAGCCGGGGATGCCGCTGGCAAGGGCCCATGGGGTGGCAAACATGTTATCCCCCATGGGACCCTCAGGAAAGTCTTTTGCACGCTCCGCCCCTCGGAGGGAACCGGACCTTCGAGGGGGGGTTTGTTGGGGAGGGCGACCCTCGCCAGCCCCGGCAGCCCCGCAGGCCTCACTACGGGGGGCCAAGAGCAAATCTCCCTTAACAAGTTTTGCCGAAGTTTTGCAGGGTCGAACATGCGGAGGTCCCTCCGCTGAGGCGCGGACGACAAAGCTTCACCCACCTCGGGCAAGCCCAGCCTTCGTTGTCACTGGTTGCGGCTGAGGACCAGAAGGGGCCCCCGATCCAGCGAAGGCAGCCAGCGGAGGGGCCACCTCCGGAGTAGCCCCCTCCGCGAACACAGGCAACCGGCGGCTGGCGCAAGGAAACCCTACGCCCCCAAGCATGGAGAGAATCGAGGGTGTTTTCCCCATAATAGCCCTGTACGAATAGTTACTAGCTTACCCTTGTGGGGGCCCACCTGTAAGCGTGTGTTTCCCCACCTACCATGTACCAAATTGTAAATCAGCCCCTCTGACCCCTTGTATTCCTATAAATACCCGGGTACGGGCCCGAGGAAAGGGATCGGTTGGTGGCTAGTTTGATTGCCATTTACTCGCTTTTCACTGTTCCTGGATCCGCCTTACGCGGAGCACCCGTTCTCGTTCGAAGGCCCGGGCGCCCTCCGATAGGCCCGACCCTCGGCAACGCCAGCGAAGGTCGAGCCACTCGGAGATCACCCCGCGCCTTCCTCGTCCTTTTGTCTCATCTCCGTGGGAAGCCCTCGCCCCCTTCCCGCCTCCTCCTGGAGCGAAGGCTAAGGGGGCAGGAGTGATCACCACAATTTCATCTACGGTCTTTTGTAGAATATTCTTGATTTGTTTATTTGATGTCTTAGCTTGACCACTTGTTTGAGGATGGTAGGGAGTTGCAATGTTGTGTTTTACTCCATATTCTCGCATCTAAACTTTTCAAGGACTTGTCAATGAAATGTGATCCTCCATCATTTATGACCATTGTGTGTGACCATGAGGAGTGTGTCGTCCCTCAAATAGTCATTAATAGGTAACTCATATGTTTCCTTATACAGAAGCCTAGACAAGTGGTCAGCTACCGAGTTCTCTATTCCTTTCTTATCTCTTATTTCTATGTCAAACTCTTGGAGCAAGAGAATCCATCGGATTAACCGAGGTTTAGCATCTTTCTTAGTGAGGAGGTATTTAAGAGCGGCATGATCTATGTAAATAATAATCTTTGCCCCCAGTAAGTAAGATCTAAACTTGTCGATAGCAAAGACAACAGCCAACATTTCTTTTTCAGTGGTAGTATAATTGAGCTGTGGTCCGGATAAGGTTTTGCTAGCATAAGATATATCATGGTGCTTTTTATCCTTAGTTTGGCCAAAAACGGCTCCTACTGCAAAGTCGCTAGCATCACACATGATCTCAAAAGGTAGCATCCAATCAGGTGGCTGGATGATTGGAGCTGAGATGAGTGCATTTTTGAGGATTTGAAATGATTCATAGCACTCATTGTCGAAGACAAAAGGTGCATCTTTAGCTAAGAGACTAGTTAGGGGTCTAGCGATTTGAGAAAAGTCTTTGATGAATCGCCTATAGAACCCTGCGTGGCCTAGAAAGCTTCGGACTCCTTTCACATTTGTGGGAGGTGGAAGTTGTTCAATGACTTCTATCTTTGCTCTATCCACTTCTATCCTATGTTCGGACACCTTATGTCCTAGCACTATTCCTTCCCGAACCATAAAATGACATTTCTCCCAGTTCAGGACTAAGGAATTTTCTTTACATCTTTGTAAAACTTTGTCTAAATTCTCCAAGCAATCATCGAAGGTTTTTCCATAGACAGTGAAATCGTCCATGAATACTTCCATGATTTTCTCAATCATTTCAGAGAAAATAGACATCATGCACCGTTGGAAAGAAGCTGGAGCATTGCACAATCCGAATGACATTCGTCGGTATGCATAAGTTCCATACGGGCATGTGAAAGTTGTCTTATTTTGGTCATCAGGGTGGATTGGGATTTGATGATATCCGGAATAACCATCAAGGAAACAAAAGAAAGAGTGTTGTGCAAGCCGTTCCAACATCTCATCGATGAAGGGTAACGGAAAGTGATCTTTCTTTGTGACCTTGTTAAGTTTCCGATAGTCAATGCACATTCGCCACCCAGTGACAATGCGCTGAGGAATGAGTTCATTTTTCTCATTTCTAACAATCGTCATTCCTCCTTTCTTTGGCACAACTTGGACAGGACTAACCCACTCACTATGTGGCACATGATAAATAATCCCGGCATGTAACGACTTAAGAACCTCTTTCTTAACAACCTCTCGATGGCGTTGTGTTCCTCCTCATTTGTGGTTCCCTCGAGGGTGATGCATCGGGATCAATAGGGATACGATGCTCTGCAGAGTGCGGGACTAATCCCTATGAGGACTTCAAGTGAGTAGCCTATGGCTGCTTTATGTCTTTCTAGAACAGTGACAAGTTTATCAGTTTCTTCTTGGGAAAGCTTGTCACTGATAATGGCTAGAGTTTCTCGGTTATTATTGAGAAAGACATATTTCAAGCCAGGAGGAAGTGGTTTTAGTTCAATTGAGGGTCGTGGTGGAACCTCCGTTGTATCTAATTCAATAGGCTCTGCTAGCTCTTCCTCTTCTTTGATGAAGTGTTCAACATCAAAGACTAGTTCAGCCATGTTTTCTAGGGATTCCATTAAAACATCCTCAATAAGGTCTTTCTTGGGCTTGGGTTCTACTATCGCATTATGTGATCGTGTAAGAGAGATGGCGATAGGAGAATTTCCTAACTTTAGATTCAAAAGACCCTGATTTGATCGTTCTTGAATTAGCGTTCCTAAGGGTACGCCAATCAAGATAGACATGTCCGAGATGTCATAGATGTGAAAGTCTAGAAAATACTCGGATCCTCTTATGCTTAACTTAATAGTCCTTATGACCCCATAGCTTTCAAGAATAACTCCAAAAGGAATTTTAAGAAGCTTGCGAGATGGGATCCAAGACTCCTTGGGACAAAGTTTTTGAGCTAATGCCCATGAAATGATATTCATCCCAACGGTCGGACTATAATGAGCCTCTATGGTAGTCCCTTTAATTTTGCAAGATATAGTCTCTAAGGGGAAATGATTCGGGCTACCTCGGTGGACGACTCGTTTCTACCAACCACTCATGGCTCATGATGGATGATAGTCCTTTAATGTGCTCCATTAAGAATGGATCATTGTTTGGACCATCCTCAAATGGTGCAGAGTGCACTAGAGGTTTTGCTTGCATTGGAAAATTTGAGGCATTGCCAAAATCTTCAAACAGATTGACCTCGATTTCTGATAAGAATGTGCAAGGATGGGGTTCATCACTCTCTAGAGTTTTGTCTAGAGTGTGTTGTGTTCCCATAGTGGAAGGTTCTATGGCAACCAAATCATTAGAGGGTTTTATAGGAATTTTAGATTCAGCTGCGTGTGTCTCTTCTTGTTGTTTGGGGCTTGGCTCGATTTCTTCTTCTTCGGGAAGCTCATCAAAAATACCAGTGTAGAGAGTGTTTTCAAGGATTTTCTCAAGTATGGCTTTTCCCTCACTAGTAATTTTATGTGAGAATGAACCTCCTGAAGCGATGTCGAGATGTAGAGCGGCTTCCTTGTTAAGACCGCGATAAAAGTGAATGTATAGGACATGGTCAGGCAAGGAAAGGTTTGGACCGGAATTGGTAAGGCTTATAAATCTAGCCCAGGCTGCTCCTAGAGTCTCCTTCTCTTTTTGTCTAAATGTAAGTACTTCGATTATAAGGTCAGCAATTTTATAAAGAGGGAAGAAAGCAAGACAAAACTTGTCTCGAAGTTCATCCCAATTTCCATTTACACTTCTTACAGAATGAGCATACCATTTTTTTGCTCTTCCCTCAAGAGAGAAGGAAAATAATTTCCATTTAATGGTGCCTTGTGTCATGCCAGGAATACCCCGGGTAGAACACAAGTGCTCAAATTCCTTAAGGTGGTTGTATGGATCTTCATCTGCTAACCCAGAGAAGGATTGCTCCCGAACCATGGCTATAAGAGCGGGGCAAAGCTCATAGCCATCTGTAAGAATGAGATGTGATGATGGTGGAGGCTCCAACAAGTCACCCTTTGGAGCAAAGAATTTATAGATTGGAGTGAAATCCATGTGGTAAGAGTATTGGTAGGAAAAAGATAAAAAGGATAAAAGGACTAACTTGGTTCTAAACTAGCACGGGGTCGGGCCGCCAAAAGCTCTACGTGGTCGGAGCTTTCGCTACCACAACAACGGCGTAAACTCTAGCCGGACACCAAAGTTTGTTGGTATAAATTAACGCAGTAAGTAAAATCAAGCATGAAAAATAGTGAAATAATAATATTGGAATTAGCACAAGATAACCTGAACGGATACCGATGTAGCTTTCACCTAATACGAGTATTCCAAGGTATCGATTTCCACGGGAACGTGAAGTGTACTAGGAGAATTAGGATCGCCCAAGGAAAGATAGATGATATGGGTAGAGAGGTTTTTGAGTTTTCTAAGTGGTTTTATCTAATTAAAGGCTTACTATACTTTATCTATTTGGCATACGAGCAAACAAATCCTTTCCAACTCTAGATAAAAAAGGCGGGAAGAAGGTAGTTGGGAGAAGGTAGAAAGTTTGTTGCCAAAAGCTCTACGAAAACACCAACCCGAACGTGGTGGATTACAACGGCTTTATCCCGACAACTTGAGGATCCTTTCTGTCACCCTTGGGGCTACCACAACTAATCGTAGGATTGGGCGCAACCTCGGGTAAACTATAGTTTAGACACCACGTCTACACTACCATTTACTACTCTAATCCGCATCTAAAGACTAGAGCACTCAATACGAGCGGAGATCCAGAAATAATGTAAAGTAAGAACTAAAATTAAATACTTAGAAATAATAAATAAAGAACCCGGAGATTGTCAAGATGAACTAGTTGTTTGCAAGAATACAAAGTTGATGAAGATCCGACAGTCCGGCTCTTTCAAACTCTCTCCTCTACTCTCTCCCCCGATCTAGTTACAACTAGATGAACTAGATGAACTAGACAACTAGAGGGATCTCTCTCTTCTAATTAAAACCCTAACTTTTGCTCTGTAGATAAATAATGAAGAGATAATGAGAGATAATCCTTGGGGTCGACCCTGGGGCTGCTTATATAGTCTGAGGTGGAGCAGTCCTTCTGGATTGCGTTTACAACTCTCCCATGGATCCGATTAATCTCCACCATTGGATCAAGCCGACCTTCAATAACGGTGTAGATACAACCTCAAGGTCGGTGGTAAACCGCCATAGGAAGATGAGGCTGACATGTGGGACCCACCTGGCGGCCGGCCTAGGCTCTAGCGGCCGCCAGGGGATAGGATCCTTTGGTGATCTCCCTTCTCCTGGTGTCTTCTGGTATCTTCTAGAGTGTTTTAGTCCACATTTTGGATTGAGTTACTTCACGGTTAAGTCTTGTCATCGTATGGGATGTAAACTCTTCGGATTCTCACCGTTCTTCTCTGCTTTTATCTGTTTAGTCTCTGCAAAGTCATAAATCACCAAAGCTCGTGGAACTATGTCAGTAAAACCCCTATACTCTGTTGATATTCATTTTAAGACCTTATTTCATGTTTTAGTTGACTATTAATATTATACTATAACAGGTGTCAACAAAGACAAAGTTCAAGGAATACATTGCTCGTGTCTTGGGTACCTCACTTGTGAGTGGTGGCTTGGGGCTAGCAAGTGCACCGCCTAGCTCAAGCATCATCCTAGTGTTGGTCGGCACAACCGGAGACTAGCTTGTCGGTGTACAAGTGAACTCCGGGTCAACACATCGACGTGTCTATTGTCTTGGTGATTGGCTCTCCATCTTATTGTGTTGATTGATTCATCCTCTTCCCGGTGATTGGTTCATTGCCCCTACACGTCGGTATATCGAGCTCTCTCTCTTGCATTTACATTCCTAGTTTTATTGTGTAGTGAGCTAGCACTTGCTTGTGTAGTTGTTTTTGCTGGCCTAAGGATCATATTTAGGATTGTTCACTAGCTAGAGTAGTGACATAGCCCTTGTGTGACTTAGAGATCATAGCATACTCTTAGAATTGTCACTAGAGGCTTGCAAGACAATAGAGCTAGTGCAAACCGCGATTACGCTTGTTGTTATACTAATCGGTTTGCTAAATTGAGTTTGTAGAAAATTTTTATAGGCTATTCACCCCCTTCTAGGCATCTAGGACCCTACACACGGAGCGATGGGGATTTTGAGTCCAGGCACGCCTATTTATCGAGGAGGTGCATCCGCGGATGAGCATTACAAATAGAACCCCCCCCCCCCCCCCCCCCCAAATGCATATATGTGTTGCTAGAAGTCAAAGTAGTATTGCTAAGGTCTATATAAATATGCGTTGCTACTGGTGGCGTTGCTAGGGACTATAGCTTACAGGATACATATGTTTTGGTATCGTGAAATTCCCTAGTGTTTCCAACGCTTGTATGTGTTGTCGCCTATAATTTGGAACATATGTTTATGTTTTTATTCAAATTATTTTTACTATATTATAACCTTTTACTTTTGTGTACGTCGACAAAAATAAATTTGACCGTCATGGATAAGCAAAGTATAATATAATAAAAAATGGCAATGCAAACACATCATAAATGGCTCTTGCAAAGATTATTTCATTAATAAATAATTGTACCATGGCCATACATGTTCTGCTACTATTTAAACCATCTAAATATAGTGTACAATACATAAGGATTGCCAAAAAAAAACATCTAATTTTCCAATCATCTCCCTCGAGGGTCAATTCAAGTAGGATCTTGTTATTTCCTTCTTCCCTTTTAATCTCTATCCTTTGAGCCATGAAAGAATTGATCATTTCCAACACCTAAATTTGGTATACATGTATAAAAAGGTAATGAGAATTGATGCATATATACACTTAATTTGCACCAAAGTGTCCAAGATGAAGAATCCTCGACAAATAAGAATTTGCAAATTACGGCAGGTATAGTGCATGACAAAAGAGAATATATTCTTGAGTAAGAGCATCTCTAGCAACACCCCCTACTTGCCCCCTACTCAGGATTTGGGGGGTGAGGGGAAAAACATAGCCAGCCAGACACCCTATTGCACCCCTAAGTTTAGTGGCCCCTACTCCTCCCCTACTTTTTCTCTCTCCTCTCTTTCACTAAATCGACACACACGAGCTCCTTCCCAAGCGGCCCTTCATGGCGCTCCCGGTGCCTCCCTCCCACGTAGCGGTGCACCTCCCGGCGCATCTCCCAAGCGGTAGTGGCCCTTCGGGCGCCCTCATGGCGGCCCCCTCCGGCGGCGGCGCCTCCTTGCGCGGCGGCCCGGAAGAAGATTTAGAGCCCCTCCTTGGCGGCGGCACCCCATCCCTACTAAAATGAATTTGGCTCTGTTTCGGGCGGCGAGTAAAACCCTCTCCGGTATAAAAATATACCAAGGGGAAGTAAGGGGTGCCTCCCCGGGCCCAATAATAATTAAGCATCCCGCACGCGGATCGGAGGGATAATGGGCGCGGCATCCTCGCTAATCGGGCGGATCGGCCCTTTCTTGGGGCGGCGTATCCTCCCGGCGGCCCTCTTCCGGAAATGGTGGGTTCGACCCCCTCGGGCGAAGCGACCCCGGGCAACCCTCTAATCGGCTCTAAATTTGGCGGCAGCCATGCTTAAATGGTGCGGCGTGCCCTCCCCTGGAAGAAGATTTAGAGAAGAAGATGGAAGAGAGAGGATGACAAACGGGACCCACATGTCATTCACTACTAAAATGAATTTAGGGGGTGTGTTTTAGGGGGCATTGTTGGAGTAAAACACAAAATATAAGGGGTATAAAAATAGGTAGCACAGTAGGGGGTGAAGTAAGGGGTGTGTTTTAGGGAATCAATATCAATAATAATAAAAAAGCAGTCAGATAGTTTTGTTCATATACAGATCCCATCTGCAAGGCCACAGTAATTAGCCACCCACATCCAAGATCCCATCTGCAAGGCCACCGTAATTAACGACCATCCATCCACTGCATTGTTAAATAAAAATAAATCATGCGTCAAAAAGAGATTCAAGATAAATACGAATACTATTAACAAAAACTAATTTGGACACACGAATTTAGGGATTTAGGATAAGATCGATGGGGAACACATCTGAAGGAAGAGGAGGTAAGAGCATCTCCATGAGCTTTGGCAAAAATAGTTTGGCAATTTTCCTATTTGCCAAATATGAAATGCAAATGCCAAGTCAAAAATAGTTCATCTCCAACAATTTGGCATAATTCATTTGCCAAACTCAGATCTAATTTACATCAGGGAACCCTAGAAGAGAAACAAAATTATGTTTATGTCCTTCCACCTCTTGAAAACTTACCTCAGAAACCCTGAGGCAAAAATAAAATTATGTTTATACTCTTCCACCTCTTCTAATACGTACGGATGTGCCGTGAATGCCAAACGTCGTAGCGCGCGCATAAATGCGCGTAAACGGCCTGATTTGCCAACACTCAATAAATTGCCAACTCCAAATGCCAAACTGTTGGAGCGAGTTTTTGGAGCTTTTTGGCAAAATTTGAGAATGCCAAACACAAATGGCAAACTGTTGGAGTTGCTCAATACCTCAGAATCAGACCATCAAGGCCACTAGATGGGATATTTGCTTTGACCAGAGGGTGACCTGAGATCAGTGGCGGAGCTATAGGGTGGTCCAATTAGGCCGCAGACCACCCTGAGCTCAGCCCAAGCAAGGCCCAATATGACTATTTCATCGTCTTTTCATCTGGCTCGGTGCCGCCCGTTGGGCGCCGGGCGCCGTCTCTTCCTCTTCCGCATTTGATTCCATCCATAGTACATCATAGAACCGTCGGCCGCCGTTTCTTCCTCTTCCCATCGTAGATCAAGTGGAAGCCGCCTTTCACCTGCCTGCCGCCGCCCTGCCAGCGCCCGGCGGCCGGGCGGAGATCAGCCGATCACCACTTTTTATGGATCTGACGTCAGAGCCTAGCTGACTCGAGTTGCATCACTCCATCCAGTACTGACTCCACTTTGCCGGACGCCAGTGCCTCGGACGCCAATTCAGATAGAAGCACAAACTGAATTTTTGCACTAGTTCACATTCATGTATGCAATGCTAAACTGATTTTTTTTTTTTGCAAGTACAAGCTGCCTGACAAGATAAAGAAGAATCAGTGACATTTTTATTCTTCAATTATTTGTGGTAATATTTTAATAAACATTTGTTTTACAATTCATATGCCTGTATATAGGCATGTTAAATTTATAGTGACAAAAAAAACAAAACCTCACTAATTTTGTCATGGAAGATCACCTTCGACAACATGGCGCCACCTATAAAGTCCTACCGGGCCCACTTGGGAAAAATATCTTGCACTTTCGGCCCGGTGAGAGCATCTAGTGATGCCTCTAATAAACAAGAACACTGAACAATAAGTTTTTTTACACACTTTATTCTCACTCAGGAAGATGGCATCCGGGAGAGAGACCACGAATCTGAAGAATTTGACCAGGCCCTGGCGCGGATCACCCATGAAGGAAATTTCTATAGGCCAAGAATGACTTAACTATTTATTTATATTTATTAATTGCCGAGGTCACCCATCCCCAAATTTTGAAATGGGCCAGTCAAAATCGATGGTGCATTATGGTCCTTTAGAGTTCTTTAGGAAGGGGGCTCCGAAGGGCAGAAAGAGGAGTTGGAACTTGTTGGAAGGGAAGTCTTTGTATCAATCTTAGTAAAGCTGATTAAGTGTCAAGAAAACTTTACATAGGGGTCTCCCTATAATAGGTGTAGGATTTTTTCTTTACCCCGTAATCAATTTTTGAGGTTGACATATTTATAGGTGATGAAGGACTCATTTTATTTTCTCTCGATTGTAATCATTCTTGGACGTTGACATATTTAGCAGAGGAACTCACATTTGGTCGTAATCATTCTTGACGTTGACATATTTAGTGAGAATCACTTGCCGTTGTTGCACCTCCATCTGCAGATCCCGCCTTCTTCTGGAAGGCATAGCCTTTTCCTGGCCTACAAAAAAGAGCAACTTCCAAGATAGCCAGGCTGACCCTCCCTTGCACGGTGGCCCTACCCCGCCACCCGTCGACTATCGCTCGCTCGGAGAGTCGGAGCCCGGCGGCCGGAGGGGACATCCCTAACAAATATATAATAATATTTTATTTATTATACACGGCTAGCCAATAAGCAGCCATGGGTGCGCAGCGTCCTCGGGACCCTGCAGGATGAGGACAAATAGTGGTGCCTGTGCTGGTTCCTGTTTGTGCTCATCGTGGCAGCGCTGGCCGGTACAGCCGCCTGATGCCATATTGTTATGTGGTCCTATCCGTCAGCAACATGTCCGTCTCGCGGTTCGACTTCAGTGGTGGTGACGCTCTACGTCACGCTCACCGCCTCCGTGCGCGCCGAGAACCCCAACGAAATGATCGCCATCAAGTACGGCGAGGGACCCGCACCGTGGGGTCCCGCGGTTGTTGGTGGGGCCTTCTTCCAGGGCTACAAGGGTCACCGTCATGGACATTTCCATGGAGGCCGCCACGGCTTCGGCCGGTCTGCAGAAGGCGTTGGAGGAACATGGGACCGCTGTGGTGGGTCCACATCGCCACGCCAATAGTAGTGGGACCATGGTACCAACATGTGGGACCAGTGGGGACCCACACATGTGGGACCCGTATTGGTGTTGAAGCATGGATATTATTGTTTTGTGACGATGAGTATGTTGTTTTGTGACTAAAGTTTACATTCATCATTGGTTCCCCCGATAGAGGCGGAATGAATTTCTATGACGAATAGATTTGTTGTTTTGTGACGCTCTATTGCTTTTTATCATTATTTTTAGCGGCTTAGCTCCGTCACTCATGATTTGTGACAAAGCTACAAAATTCTCTCCATCGAAAACTACAGTTGCATGACGAAATTTTAAATCGTCACAAGAAAATCATCATAGAAGATCATATTTCTACTAGCCAGCGCCCGGCGGCCGGGCGGAGATCAGCCGATCACCACTTTTATGGATCTGACGTCAGAGCCTAGCTGACTCGAGTTGCATCACTCCATCCAGTACTAACTCCACTTTGCCGGACGCCAGTTTTCGGACGCCAATTCAGATAGAAGCACAAACTGAATTTTTGCACTAGTTCACATTCATGTATGCAATGCTAAACTGATTTTTTTTTTTTTGCAAGTACAAGCTGCCTGACAAGATAAAGAAGAATCAGTGACATTTTATTCTTCAATTATTATGTGGTACGCAATATTTTAATTACATTTGTTTTACAATTCATATGCCTGTATATAGGCATGTTAAATTTATAGTGACAAAAAAAATTAATTGATGGACCACCCTAGCTTGAAATCCTAGCTCCGCCACTGCCTGAGATCACCTTCAGATCGTGGCATCACCTTACCCAATCTCTGCGGCTGCTAGATTGGGAAAAATTACTTGCGATTTGGAGAGCACAAGGGTGAGAGCAGTTTACGGTGATGCCTTCAATCTCCATATCGATCTGATTGCAATATTGCCCGTTCTCACCGCTACCTGATCTAATGGAGGTGGGCTGATTCGAGGAAGATGGCTCCTTGCCGGGGAGAGAGACCACGAATCTGAGAGGGGATTTGACCAGGCCCTATGCGGATCACCTCTATGAAGGAGGAAGTTGCCGCCAGCTCTGTGTGGGTTGAATGACAGGGTAACTATTTATTTATATTTATTAATTGCCGAGGTGGGCGCCTGCAACTGGTTTTTGAAATGGCAGCAACGAGTCAAAATCGATGGTGCATTATGGTCCGTTTTGCGGCTTGTGGCGGAGGGAGGCCGGGGGTCCGGAAGGGCAGCGCAAGAGGACGGGGTGGAATCTGACCACGCGCTTGCGGATGGGCTGGGAAGGGGAAGTTTCTTTGTATGGGTGTTAGTGAGCTGCTGATGTGGCATACCTACGTGTCAAGAAAACTTTGCTAGTAGGGGTTCCCTATAATAGGTGTAGTAGATTTTTCCTTTACCCTCGTAATCATTCTTGGAGGTTGACATATTTATAGGTGATGAGGGACTCACTTTTATTTTCTCTCGATTGTAATCATTCTTAGACATTGACATATTTAGCAGAGGAACTCACTTTTATTTACCCTCGTAATCATTCTTGGACGTTCACATATTTAGCAGAGGAACTCACTTGCCGTTGTTGCACCTCCATCTCAAGCAGATCCCGCCTTCTTCTCCCAACCACATAGCCTTTTTCCTGGCCTACAAAAAAGAGCAACTTCCAAGATAGCCAGGCTGACCCTCCCTCGCACGGCCTCCTCCTACTACCCCGCCACCCGTCGACGCCGGCCTCTCTCGCTCGCTCGGAGAGTCGGAGCCCGGCGGCCGGAGGGCGACATCCCTAACAAATATATAATAATATTTTATTTATTATACACGGCTAGCCAATAAGCAGCCATGGGTAAGCGCAGCGTCCCTCGGTACCCTGAGGATGAGGACAAAGGCGGTTGCTGCGGCTGCCTGTGCTGGTTCTGCTGTTTCCTGTTGCTCATCGTGGCAGCGCTGGCCGGTACAGCCGCCTACTTCTTCTTCGTCTACAAGCCCAAGCCGCCGTCCTACTCCGTCAGCAACATGTCCGTCTCGCGGTTCGACTTCAGCTCCTCCGACCTGACGCTCTACGTCAAGCTCACCGCCTCCGTGCGCGCCGAGAACCCCAACGAAATGATCGCCATCAAGTACGGCGAGGGCTCCCGCACCGTGGTCTCCTACCGCGGCACGCCGCTGTGCTCCGGGAAGCTCCCGGCCTTCTTCCAGGGCTACAAGAACGTCACCGTCATGGACATTTCCATGGAGGGCCGCCACGGCTTCGGCTCCGGTCTGCAGAAGGCGTTGGAGGAGAGCGAGAAGGCCGGGGACATCCCGCTCGACATCTTCGTTAGCGTCCCCGTGGAGCTGCAGCTCGGATCCCTCGACCTCAAGCAAGTCAAAGTCAACGTGCACTGCGCGCTCGTCCTCGATAGCATCTCGCCAAAGAAGAAGCCCAACATCAAGTCCTCAACCTACCAGGCGAACATAGAGTTTTGATGATTACTCACAGTCATATATAATTATTATGTATTCGGGATTGGAGTTGCATTCCATTGATCAATCCAAGAGCATGCATTATGTCAGTTATGTATGCATATTATTCGTCTGCGGCACTGATTGCACGATCTGAGATATATTTAGTGAAGCTGGGGAGGATCAAAGAGTATATTCTATAATTATAATTACATATATATAGTATATGTATTGTAATTTTTGTAACAATTGTAGTCAAAAGAATTCTTGTAAACTGCTACATTGTTTGCCTCATTTTTCTATGCACACTCCCTCCATAAGAAAAATGCACTTTCTATATTTGAACGAAGTCAAATTTTCTTAATTTTAACTAATTTATTTATCCACGTTTTAAATAGCGTGCTATAGCGGGCGCTTATAGCGCTTATAGCGGCGGCGGAGCAACTCACGCCGTTTTATCACACTTTTTTCGCGCTATTCGCGCTATTTGAGCTATAGCACGCTATAGCGCCGCTTATTAGCGCTATATAGCGCCGCTATTCGCGCCGCTATTTGGCGCTATAGCGCCGCTTATTTGCCGCTATTCGCGCTATAGCGCTACTATTCACACTATAGCGCGGCGGCAGCCGACGTTATCGCAGAAGTAAGCCGCTATAACACCGGCTATAGCGGCGCTTATAGCGCCCAATAGCGCCCGTAAAGGCCCGACGCTATTTTTCATAGCCCGCTATTTAAAACATGGTTATTTATACATAATAGTATCAATATTCATACCTCTAAATATATTTTTTATAAAAATTCGATAATTAATCCACATTTTAAATAGCGCTATAGCGGGCGCTAACAACCGCCGCGACGCTTATTGCATTTTTTTCGCTATTGGCGGTATTCGTGTCGCTATTGCGCGTTATTGGCGCTATTCACACCGCTATTCACGCTTATAGCGGCAGCAGCCAGCCGACGCTATGGCAGAATTTGCCGCTATAGCGCCCGAAAAAAAGTCCGACGCTATTTTTCATAGCCCGCTATTTAAAACATAGTAATTAATTAATCTGATACTACTTGTTTAATATCGTAAATGTTCCTCTGCCTAATCCAGTTCATAAGGCCCACTGTAACACCCCAAATTTTGCATGTTTTTGAAATAGCTAAATTGATTTATTTATGTAGTTTTGTGATGCATTGAATATAGGTAATAATAAATTTTTATGAATTAAAATCAAATATAAGGCTTAGATACATGTTGTTGCATGCATGCTGGTGCATAATTTATATTGTGATGTCTGGATTTGCTTTGAATAAAAAGAAATTCGAAATCCATTTAAAAAGGTGTTGGAAAAGCTTTTCAAATAAAAGAAAAAAATATTTTCTTTCTCATCCTCCCTTTCTCTCCATTCTGGCCCGAGTGGCCCTTGTCTTTTGGCTT
This sequence comes from Hyparrhenia diplandra, assembly GCA_015847255.1. NCBI lineage: Eukaryota > Viridiplantae > Streptophyta > Magnoliopsida > Poales > Poaceae > Hyparrhenia > Hyparrhenia diplandra. The sequence goes on from JADLZK010010892.1 coordinate 91,871, forward strand.
GGCCCACTCCTCCCATTCGCTTTGGGCCTATTTCCTAGCAAACCCACCATGGCCTGTGGCCTATTTCCCTTTGTTTGGCCCGCTTGGCTTTCCGTCTAGGGCCAAAGTCGGCCCAGCTACCTCACTCAGCCAGCGCTCACGCGCAGCGCACGTGACCCGGCCACCAAGCGCGCCATCGTCCCCTTCACGCGTACGAAACGACGCACGGACGCCGGCTTCCGAGATTGCCGCGGCCGTTTCCATTTTTGCCGCTTTGCCTTGAAGTCGCGAGCGCCCTGCCTTCTTAAACCGAGCAACCAGCGCTGTGCCTCTCTTTTCCCCGCTCGTGTGCTCGCCCCGTCCTAGAATTGAGCACAGCCGCCGCCGGGAAACCCTAGTCGGGACTGCCGCCCGTGTTTCCGTCGTTCGGCCGTTCTTCTTCACGGTGAGTGCGTTACCCAGCTTCGAGTCAACCTCGCATAGCCGCCGGTCCTCTCCCATCCCTTTTTACTGCTCTGTGGCACTCATACGTTGTCGCACGTCGTCCGTGAGCCGTCCTCGCCCTTGGTTTTGACCTAGGTGAGATGCCCTGGAGCTCCTCTTTCTTTTGGATCCGACCGCGCTCGAAATGGTGCCCAGAATCGCCGGTTCCAGTTTCGCCGGCGAGGTCATGCTCGCCGCTGGCCATGGCGCCGCCGCGGGATCCGTCTTCCCCGGCCGGGTAGCGCCGCCCCTTGGATCCGTTCCGATCCTGACCGTCGGTTCCTGATCCAACAGCCGAGATCGCGAGATACCCCTTCGGGTGGTAGTTTATCTAAAGAGTCCCTGCCGTCTAGGGATAATTCTGTTTAGATCCCTGGATCCGATTTATAAAAGGAATTTTATTTATTTTAAACCCGAAATGAACTTCAGTCTATTTACAGTTTTGCCATTCTATTCTTTTGCTTATAACTTTGTCATTTTAAATCCAATTTGATCCGTTCAAATTGCGTTGGATTCGTAATTTCGTAAGCTAGATGCTTATGCCACTGTCCAGTAGGTTTTCAACTTTTAATTTTAGTGATCATATTTAGTTTATTATTTTATCTCATGTAAATCTTGTAAATTGCATATCTTCGCCGTTCTAGCTCCGATTTCAGTGATCTACGCGTCTGTGTGATCGTAGTGATCCGTACTTTAGTTTTATAACCTTTTTAAGTTATTTCCTTGCTGTTGGTGTACTGTTCTTATGTTATCTTTTGTTTGCTTCGTGTATGAATGCTCGGATGATTGTGTGTTGATGCTTGGAGTCAAGTAGGCGGTGAGCCTTACGTGGTGACCCAGAAGTTGTCGATCAAGAAGGGTTTGTCTTGAGCTTTGGAAGTGAAGAAGAATTTCTCTTGGAGTTTTGGACTTGAAGAAGCATCGATATTAAGGCAAGTATAGTTTTGGGATATGCTAACTTTAAACCATGATCATATGACTTGATTAATGTTTATGCACTGAACGTTAAATGTGAATTGTCTAGCAACATGTGGACTTGTGCAGATTAGAGTCTCTCGGGAAACAAGATAACCGTGAGGGCCAATGGGCTCTGGTTTTAGCTCAAGTACCCGGGACCTTTTCTAGCTTGTTAGAGGTTACCAAAAAGGCGTTAGGGTAAAACAGATCGTGGATCCCCGCGGAGGGTTGTGTCACACGGAATCGCCAGACCGTGGATCGCTGCGCGTGTGTCACACCGGATTGACGGAAGATACCTAGTGGCCCTAACTTGTTAGACGACCCCGTGAAAGGCTTCATAGTGAACCCCGCCGACTTTCCTTGGTAGAGGGTTAAGAGGCTAGCTACCTCGGCTTAAAAGGGCAATTCACGCTCCACGGTGAAAGTGTACACCTCTCAAGCAGAGAGTAAACCGGGTATATCGGCCGTGCTCTCACGGTCATGAGCGGCCTTGAAACCTTTGCATTAAGATGATGACCTATGCTTGTTTAATAGTTCATAATTTATCGTTTATGCTCTACATTATTATGTTATAGTGATCATGGGTTATGGGTTAGATGTTGCCTTACTATTCTTGCTGAGTTCGACATGGACTCATCCTTGCAATTTCCCACTCAAACTAGGAAGATTGCCTGAGTGCTAGAGTTTTGAAGGAGTCAGGCTTGTGATCAACCGCCGCTTTGTCCTCGTGGAGTGGAGGCTTCATCCTAGGATCGGAGTGTTCCGTCCGTTGTTTGCGCTTTGAGGTTATCTTTTTTATATTAAGTTCGTTATTTATTAAGCATTATGTTTTGATATTTCCTTTAATTGTGACTATATGTGAGATTTGACTTCCTGGGCTCACATATGGTGTGTATCTGGTTTTGTCCTTAAAACCGGGTATTACACCCACATGCTTAGCAAGATTTACAGTGTGTTTGGTTTCCGGCTTATTTCTAGTCTGGCTAGCTTTCAAGCCTGGGCAACTTTAGCATCCTCCGCAAGCTAACTCACAGTTGTTTGGTTACCCGTTTTATCGAAGCCTAGCTACCACATGGGGTGTTTGGTTGCCTAGGTTCTTCAGCATAGAATCACCTTGTTCTCATGATGGTGAGTTTACCTCTCTTTGACATTGTCTCAAAGCGGATGGTGAGTGTAGCAAGGAAGGAATGACCAGCTACTCTGTCATGGATCAGCAAAAATCGGTGGCACCAAAAGCTCGAATCCAACTACACAAGCTAGCAACAGCACGAATCTGCACAAGATAAGCAAGGACAACACGAATCCGCACAAGATAAGCAATCTACGCACAAGCTCTAAGCTCTAACTCACATGCGTGCGTCGTCTTCCTCAATGGATATGATGCACCGTGGCCACCTCGCATGCATCGTCTTCCTCGGGGGCGACACAAACGCGGATGTCCACCTCCACCGCACACGGGCACGGCGCAACTCGACGACTTCGCCCGCCCCGCCTCCGCCTCCTCGTGGTCCTCCGCCTCCTCGTGGTGCCGCCACCGAGGGAACCAACAGGCCATGGCCGGCCGGGCGATTCACGGCCGTCCGCCATGGCCGGCCTCCTCGTGGTGCTCGTGGAGTCGGCGCCGGGCCGGGTGAAACTTGAACCGGCCGCCATGGAAGACGGCTTTGTTGGGCGTTCTTTGTCGCTATTATCTCGCAAGGTCGTCTCATGAAGATTTAATGTAGTGCCAAGGCACAATCTTTTGGTGGATCCCCATTTTGTAATTAAAAACCGCCATATGTGGTAGGATGGTGGAACGGGGAGGAGCACGGCGAGGGAGCATTGTTTGTTGCGGCGGAGGAGCCGCCGGTGGGGTGGTGGAAGAGGAGGATTCTTGTGGGGACAGGTGAGAATCGCCGCGGCTATTACACATGAACGGGGCGGGAGAAGGCCGCGCTCACGCGGCGCGGCGGTGCGGGAGGTGATAGGGAGCGGGCGCCGGCCGGCCGCAAGGCGTGCCCTAGAAAATGGCCACCCCTCCGCAAAACACAAACTATATTTTTACGGGAGCCCGGCTTAGGGCGTGCGGAGGTTTGCTGAGCCCGGCTAGGACCATGGCCCGTGCCAACCAAACAACGATTTCGGCCCAAGTTGGCCTAATCAAACTTGGCCGGGGAACCAAATAGGCCCTTAAACTCCACAATCTATCATAAGGCCCACTGGCCGCCTTCTCAAGGAGGAGGAGATCCGTGGGGGAAGAGGAGGGACGGGCCCGCGCACCGCCCCGTGCCACCCGTGCTCGTCGCGCATGGGCCGCCGAGCTTCGCCACGCCGCCGGGGAGATGAGGAGGCCGCCGTCGGGCCCACATTGGCGTGCCATGGGAGGGGACATAAGGGGAGGGGGAGGACACGACCAAGTGAGGAGCGAGATGTGAACGGCGAAGTGCGAAGATGGAGATGGGGGAGAGAAGTGTGGTGGCTAATGGGAATGAGAGAGGGAGAGGGGAGAGTGAGGGAATGGGCTAGGGTTTCACCATATTATATATAATGTGATTGAGATATGGGTCGTGAGATGGATCCATATGGGCTTCTTGAACTCGGGTTTGAGCTTATTATAACCACCACAGTTTAATAAAAATAATCACCACAATTAATTAAGGCATTAACCTTTTTTTTTTTAAATAACCCCTACGATTAAAAAAAGCTAAGTGTCTCAAAAAGATTTAATGTAGTAGTATATACTACCAACATGATACCATTATATTAAACTTCACAATCTTTGATCAATAATTTAGCCAACATTTTGTAGTTATTATACTACCAACATGACACAATTAGATTTTGTAATTAAAAACTGCCATATGTGTATAATGATAAGATTATAACATAAAGAAATGAATGGTTAAAATGAAAATTAAGAGATTTTGTCATGTCAGACTACGTCTTATAAAATAGGCTCGAGGGAGCATTGTTTGTTTGTATAGATGTGGCCACACTTAAAATTTGTATGACTCTAAAAAACAAGAACAACACTCTCTTTTGAATGGAGGGAGTACTTATGGGCAACTTTGGTAGAGCTTCACTTTTTGATGTAAGAGCGATTCTTGTGGGGAGCAGGTGAGAATCAATTCTAATTCTAATTCCTATTACACATGAACGGGAGCAGCGAAAAGCAATGTAGAGCAATTTTTTAAGCTCCCAGCTCGAGCTCGTAGTGTAAATGGACAAGTGATTCTCATCAGCTCCCCGCTAGAATCCAGTTGTATTATAAGTATTTAGCATGGGCCCGTATGGAACTTGAGATTGAAGCTTGGGCTGGGAGCAATGCCATGACCCATATGCATAAAATGGATGGCTAAGACTATCTCCAACAATGAGAACCTAAAATAGAGACTCATTTAGCTATTTAGGTGAGCTATAGTGAAAATTCACATCCCTAAATAATTCTCATCTCCAACAAGAGAAGGCAAACACAAAACTATATTTAAACCCCTGAGTTTTTTTTATATAAATCAGCTAAGCCTATATTTAAGAAAACATCATCTCTAGCGCTTTTACATTAGAAACCCTGAGAGTGAAACAAAATTGCTTTTCTACCCTTCTCCTTCTCTCTCGATGCAGACCGCGTCGCGCCATCGTGAGGGCGCCGTGGTCTCACCATCTTGCACTTTGCCCGCCCCCCCCGCCGCAGTCTCACCGTCCGCCTCCGCGCAGAATCGCCTCGCCCGACGCGGACGGCGGACTGCTTGAAGCACCGCTGTCCGCCGCGTCGCCGTCCCGCCCGACACCATCGCCTCCCCTGGGGCCCACCACTACGGCCTCCACAAGGATGCGTTGGGGAGAGAGAATGCCGCATATTTGCCTTGCCTCTCTCCTCGCGGGCATTTTGCGTTGGTTGAATGCATGATCTGTTGGAGGGCAATTTTGACAGCAAAACATCGTGCCGGACTCATATCGGCTTTTGCCTCCTCGTTGGAGATAGCCTAAAGAGGGTAACAACCCAAAATGACATTCCAATTTAAACCTTGACCACGGCATTGAAAAAACGTTTTAATGGAAGCTTTGGATATTGCTAGAGATTCTCAACAAAACCTAATAAGTTTCGAAATGATTTGAAGACGATCCATTTGCTAATGTGCTATGCTTCGATTTGTTAATTTCAAAACTTTGTTTTTTATCAAATGAAATTTTAATTTTGGTGCTTAATTTTATAATATAATATTTATTATATTATTGTGCGATCTATGTATTTTAATATAATTTTTTTTCATATTCCATACCAACACAGGCATGATACTAGTCTATGCCTATACCTACTAATAAAGCGAAGAAATTTCAAGTACCACCTTTTTTTTACGCCTTTCCCGCCCAACATAGGGTTTCTGCCCCCCGCCGGTTCGTATAGAATAGAATACACCTTTTCGCAAGAACTAAGTCTCGTATTGAATTTTTTCTGTCTTTCCTGCCCTCTCGTATAGAATAGAATACACCTTTCGTGCCCAACTAAGGTCATGTTTGGTTTAGAGACTTTTTTTAGTCCTAAGGACTAAAAAGTCCCTTTAGTCCTTAGAGGGACTTTTTTTAGACTTTTCTCTATTAGTCTCTAAAAGACTCTCTTGGAGGGACTTTTTTATTAGTCCCTAGGACTAAAAAAGTTTAGTCCCTAGGACCCAAACAGGACCTAAGTCTGTATTGAACTGTATAGAATACATCCGGGTAAAAAAACTCTCCGCATTCGGTTTCTGCCAAACCCCAACTTATGGCAACCTCAATACGCATCCAAATCCATTCCCACGCCCATCGGTCCAAATCCAAATGTCCGACGGATACGGATGGCAAAAGAAACTCTCAAAAATCTCCACATACACTACTACCGATTCGATTTTACATTTTTTTTTTTTTTTTGGCGGCATTGCTACGCTAGCCTAGGGTCACGGTTAATCGAACGATTAACCGCGGGCGTTTTCCCGCCGCCGCCATAAAATCGATTAACCGCGTGGCGGTTATTTAACAAAACCGCCAAGGTTAATCTAAAAAAAAAAAAGGAAAGAAAATCCCGGACCTAACCCTAATGGGCCGATACCATTGGGGACAGGGATCCACACGCCGCCGCTCAGGTTTCGCGCCCGCCGCCGCCCACCTACGGGCCCGGATCCGCAGAGAGAGAATGCCACATATTTGGGCCTCTCTCCGGGTCTCGCCGCCGCCTTGCATTGAAAACGTTTTTTAATGGAACCTTGGATATTGGGACAATAAGTTTCTCGAAATGCTGGGCGCCGGGATCCACGGCCGCCAAGTTGCAGGGGACGCGCTGCCCAACATAGGGCGGCCGCTGTATTGAATTTTCGCTTCCCGCCTCTCTCGGGAAGCGCGCCGCCCAACCGGGGCTTTTACGAAGCTTTAGTCGCCGCCTATTAGTCGGCGCGCTAAAAGCTTATACCTAAGTCCAGATTGAACTGGTGATAGAATACATCCGCCGCCGGGCCGGATCTAAATGTCGCGATGGCGCGGCCGAGATCCGCCGGGCTCGACGGGGGCGGATCGCCGTCGTGCGGGCTCGGATAACAAAAACCGCCCACCGCCTAATGGGGCCGGATCCGCCGCCGCCGGTGCGCGCTGGAGGCCCGCCCGCCACCGATGATGGGAGGAAGCCGGCGCTGATGGAGCCCCGCCGCCGCCGCCTCGGGGAGAGGGAGAGAGGGAGGATGGGCCGGGGAGGGAGGGGGAGGGAGCCGCCGCGAGGTGGGGGAAGGGAGGCGGGCGGGTGAGGTCGGGAGAATGAGGGAGGAGGAAGAGAGAATGAGGGTGAAAACCCTAAGTCACCGTATATATATGTCACCATGGAAATGGGCCTGTTGGGCTCGCCTTTGGGTCTTATTTCTGGTGGCGGGGCTTTATAAGAAAAACCGCCATTGTTAATCGATTAACCGTGGCGGTTTTTCCGCCGGCTGGGGCTACCAGGCCACCTATTTTCCGTGACGGTTAATCAAATGCCCGCCACGGAAAATAAAAACCAAACACCCCGTAAAATCAATCCCGTAGTAGTGATATATATGTTTTTTCGGTTAGTAGTGATATATATGTTTTCTTGTATTAGTAAAAGAGAAAAATTTTGCCATTTTTTTTCACCACCCTTTTTCTTTCTCCTCATCCGACCTGCATGGTTATATTATCTGTGTGAGTCCAGGTTTTTCGCGCCGTGAGTCCAATTAGGATACGGGATTAGTTTGGAGAACAAACTCATCATAAAGCAAAATAAAAGTCGAATATGCTAGAAGAAAGAGAAAAAAAAAAAAAAAGGAGAGAATTTAGATAGTGTATGTGTTCTATCGAACTAGATGAATTTCTAAGCTACTTATCGCGGATGACAGGAATCAATGATAGATTTTACATGTGTTTCTATGGGTAAAAAATTAACGATAGATTCCTCTCATATTATTATTATTATTATTATTATTATTATGGTTTAAGCTTTAAGTATAATATGGCAACATAAGTAGCTTAGTTGCTTATCGAACAACTCAGAAAGTATAATAAACACTCTAATTGAGATGGCTATTGATTAAAAAAAGTGTGCATAATTATTACAGATTTTATTTCATTCAACTCGTTGTTTGACTGTTATCATCGGGGAGATACCCGAATCCAAATTAGCAATAGTATTCTAGCGAGTAATAGAGAAACGTGTGCTTGTGAAAATTATTATCTCTTTCACAATCAAAAGCAATCTCATCTCATTCACAAACAATCTCATTCCCTTTACTCTTCCTCACACACTTTCCCTTCCCTCCAATAGCCCCATAGGTGGAGCTCTCCCATGGCATGTAGACGCAGCATACAACAGTACAACACATCCATCCTGTGCTAGCATAAATTTTGCGGCAAACCAAAGGCTGCTGGCTTTGTTGTCAAAAAAAAAGGGCTGCTCGCTTCTTGCCATTCCGACGCGCTGTAAACTGGGCCTGGGCTAGCCTTTTGGCCCAGTGCCGGCCGCCAGGAACCCTAGGTTCCATTCTTTGTCTCGCCCTCTGCTTTCACCACCGAACAGGCAGCGGCAGTGGGTGGTCGGCGCCGCAGGCAGCTGCGAGGAGAAGCTCGTCCGCCTTCACCACGATGCCCAGCCAGCGTCTAGTCCGACCTCCCTTCCTTTTCTCTTCTCATGCCGCGCAGCAGCAGAGCCCGCCCATGGCGGAACGGAGGAAAGACAACGGTGCCGCCGTGGAGCTCTTTGCCGGCACGCGCTTGCCCGTGGCTGAGCGCGCCGCTGTCAAGTAGCCTTGCGACGGTGCTCAAGGAGGTCCGCACGGTGGCGTTGAGGTAAGACCGGTAGCAGCAAGCCGCCGCCGCCACCATACATTGGAGTGCCACCAGCCACTGCATTCTGTTCCGCTTGCTATTGCCGCCGCGATTCATGTGGTTTCCAAATCCGGTGGCCTGCGTCGGAGGCCTGACCGGCCACGCCCGCAGTGCTGTAGCCCCACCCCCTCTTTCTAGAAGAGGCAGGTGCCAGTCGGTTGCATCGACACCAGTGGAGTTCGGACAGGAGCCATAGCCAGCTGCGTCCTCGGTGGTGAAGGGGCTGAGCCTCGTCCGCATCGAAGGAGAGTTTAGGCCATGATGACTCCATTGGAGCTTGGCGCTGCATGACCATTGGGGAGGGCTTGAGCCAAAGCAAGGGAGGCCGAAGGCGAATTTAAAGGCTTGTGATTGGAAGTGCGATTGGAAGAAGAATCGAAGTAGTCTGGTGAATGGGCTGCTGGAATGGAAAGAGGCATGACAGTTTCTCAACTTTTCAGTGCACTAGAACATTTGGCGCCCTACCGGGACTGAAAAGAATAAAATAATTTTTAATTGTCATATATATATATATATATGAATAACAAATAGCAAATGAAAACATAAGACCAACCAATAACTATAATATATCCATACAAGTTTAAACCATGTAATATAGTGTACAAACATAAGGATTATTAAATAAACATGTGATTTTGCGATCTCTCTAAAGTTGGATTCAGCATAATCTTGTTCTTCACTTTGCATCTCTGTTCTTTCAACCATGTTAGAAGTTGTCACTTCCACAACCTAAAATTGGGTATATATGTTTTGATTATAAAATGGTAATTAGTACAAGTCATTAAAACACTAAGCAATTAGATGCACATATACACTTAACTCGCACCTCAACATTTGCCTGTGTAATATGAAAAATGTTCTGCAATAAAAAATTACATTATGAATATCTAATCCATTGCACTAGTACTCGATTTGATTTTGCGAGCACGGCACAATCTTTTCCGTGGTGGGCACTTTTTGCCCGTCCGCGGAAAATACTCCCGCCACATCGTGTTTTTTTTTCCGTCATCGTGTTTTTTTTAAAAAAAATTTTTGCGCGGCGGGTTTTTAACACGCCGCCACGAAAAATAGCATATTTTGCGTGGCGGGCACCTTAAGGTGCCCACCACGCAAAAGTGGCGGGCACCTTTAAAGGCCCGCCACGGCTTAAGCGAGAGGCCCAATAAGCCCGGTAGAGCCCAATAGCCATGTGCGGCTATAAAACCAAGCACTTAGGGTTTACCACTCCATCCCCACTCTCCATATTCCTTCCCCGCCCCGGCCCACTCTCTCTCCTCGCCAACAGCTCTCCCTCGCCACCTACTCTCTCCCTCGGTCCCCCACTCTCTCCACCTGGGCGGCGGCCCTAACCACACGGCGACGGCGTGCATCCACGGCGGCCCCTAACCACCGCGGCGGCGCGCATCAAGGCATGGCGGCGTGGATCCACCTCGGCAGCAGCCCCAACGCGTGGTGGAGGATCCGGTCGTGCGGCCCCAACACGCGGTGGTTCCGGCGCGGATCCACGGCCGGGCGAGGGAAGTAGCGGCCGGACGGCGGCGACGCCTCCTTCCTCCCGGCGCTGGTCTTCTTCCCGGCGCGGCGCCGCCAAGAGCGGGGATGGCGGATCGGCGGATCGGTGGCGGCGGATCCAGCGGATCGAGGCTCCCCATGGCGGATCCCGGTACTCCGGCTCGTTGTTGCATTTGCATCTTGTAATCGTGTCAAACGTTTGTTTCATCATCTAGTCGTTGCATTAGCTAGTGTTGCATTAAGTTGTAAACATGTTTGTGTACCGTGCGCGTAGAATCACGGGCAGGTGTGGAGACATGCACACGCCAGCCGCGTGACCGCGCCCACTTTGTAACCACCGCCATGACCGGTTCACCGTGCTTGTCGCGTGGGTTCTAGGAAAGATGGATCACCACGCAGTGATCGGTCGCGTGGCGGGGATTAAGGAACAAGCAATGCATCGTGAACAAGCTGCGCCATTCGCGGTGACATCCTATGTCTCTCGTTCGTTCTCGCTCTCTCGTTGACTCTCGGTTAGGGTTTTAGTCGCCATAGCCACCACTCGCCAGGGACCACATCGTCGCCGGGAACTCCTCGCCAGAGTCCCGGTTCCAACACCGTGGTATCGAGCCGGTTTATGCATTATAGTGGCTCGGTGAGTCCCCATCGTCGCCGCCGAAGAAGAAGTTCATCGCCCTCGCGCGGGCACCGGAGGAAGTGAAGATGGGAGACGGGTCGTCGGCGGTGGACATGGTGTCAGGAGACGCCGCCTGATGTGGCCAATGCTCACGCGCGGGACAACTACACCGAAAGTGGTCCATGTTGATGCAATGCAACTTCAAAGCTTTGGAGATCCGGGAGGTGATCGACCGGGTACCAATCCGAAGAGGGCGCACGATCGACAGGCAATGAGCTCGCTCATGCGCTCGGTGCCGAAGGAGATGTGGTACCGCTTGGTCGCCACAAGACCATCAAGGAGGCGTGGGAGGCGGTGAGAAAGATGCGAAGTTGGTGTCGATCGGGTGAAAGAGGTAAACGCCCAAAGATTCTTGAAGGACTTTGAAAATATTGCCTTCAAGGATGGAGAATCGGTGGATGACTTTGCCATGAGGATCACTAATCTCGTGGGCAACTTGAAGACCATGGGGAGGAGATTGAAGATGTACGCGTGGTCAAGAAATTTTGCGCGCGTGGTACCGCCGGATTCACCCGGTGTGGTCGTGTCCATTGAAATGTTTCAAGATCCGAAGAAGATCTCGTGGACGACGTGGTGGGGGTTCCGCGGGCGGCGGAGGATCGCTTGGAAGACAAGGTCGATCACATCACCGACAAGGAGGCGGCTTCTCCTCGCGGAGGAGGAGTGGCTCGAGAAGAACAAGCATTGTCTCCCACTCCGGTCACAAGGAGGGAGGCGGTGGATCGGCAACGGGTCCTCGAAGAGCAAAGCGGCGCGCGGCTCATCGGTGGGACGGTGGCGCTCGGGGGTGTCAAGCTAACATCCGAGGGCACGCCGCGACGCATGGGGCGGTGCCGGAATTGTGGCATCTATGGCCACCGGGCGAGGACCGCAAGAGGCCCAAGAAGGAGAAGAAGAAGAAGGTGCGGCAACCGGAGGCGAACGTGGTGATCGGGGGCACCGACTCGGCCGGTGCTCATGCCGGCGACGCGGCGACGCCGCGGGCAACCTCGTCTCGGTGTGTGCACTGACCGAGCGGATCACACCGACCAACGTTCGATGATGTGGGTGCTCGACGTGGTGCTAGTAACCACATGACAGCACCGTGTCGCCCCCGACACAACTCAATGAACGCAGTCCGTGGAACAAAGTGAGGTTTGGTGATGGGTCTCGGGTGGAGATTGCCGGTGTTGGCTCGGTTGTGATGCAAGGCCGGAGCAACAACAAGATAAGGTACTTGACAAACATTTACTACATTCCTAAATTAAAGAGTAGCATTGTCGGTTTGGGTCGGGTTAGAGGAGAAGGGGTTTAAGTGCACATTGGGAGATGGGAAATTGTGTGTTTTTGATCAAGAACGAGAAGTTGATTGTGGCTGCTCCTAGAACCGCTAATAGGCTATACATCGTCAAGGTTGGGTTGTTCCGAACCAATTTGTCTCGTTAGCAAATGCGTAAGAAAAATCATGGCAAAGTGGCATGCTAGATTTGGCCATCTCGAATTTTAGAGCCTTGAGTGAGCTTAGTTCCAAAAGTATGGTGGTGGGTATGCCAGTTGTGAAAAGAGTTGAGCAAGTGTGTGATGGTTGTGTCTTGGGAAACAACATAGGAAACCATTTCCTCAAGTGTCAAATTTTAGAGCCGCAAGTGGCCTAGAGCTAGTGCATGCAGATTTGTGTGGGCAAATCGGCCCAAAAAGTATTGGTGGTGCTTCTTACTTCTGTTGGTGGTGGATGACCATAGTAGATATATGTGGATTGAGATGCTAAGATCTAAGGATCGGGATTTGGAGTGTTTCAAGAATATCACTGCTAAAGCTCAAGTTGAATCTGGTGGCAAGCTTAAGGCAATTAGAACAGATAGGGGGGGGGGAGAGAGAGTTTACCTCTAATCTGTTCTCAATTTTTGCAATGAGGGAGGGATTAAGCATTACACTATCGCTCCATATACTCCTTAGCGAGAATGGAGTAGTGGAGAGAAGGAATCAATCGGTGATTGAAATGGCGGTGTTTCTTTGAAGTCCATGAAGGTCCCATCAAGTTTACGGGGTGAGGCGGTCGAGCTGCCGGTTTATCCGTTAAACAGGTCACCTACCAAGGCCCTGAATAACAAAACCCCATTTGAAGTTTGGCATGGCAAGAAACCCCGAGTTGATCATCTGAAGATTTTTGGTTGTGTGGCACATGTGAAAATAGTTGGACCTGGCTTGTCAAAATTGTCTGACAAATCTAGTGCTATGGTCTTCATTGGCTATGAGTCGGGGACTAAAGGGTACGATCGTTTGATCCCGCAAAACAAGAGGTTGGTGGTGGCGAGGGATGTCATATTTGAAGAAAATAAGCCATGGAACCGGGTCGACTGACGAGTGCAACATAGATCAATCTCGGTTTGACACTTTCATTGTTGAGTATGAAACAACTGACCAAAATCCGACAACAGGGAATGGTGGTGACAATGTTGAGTATCCTGGTGCAGATTCTCCAGGGATGGGATCTGTGGGTCAGAGTAGTGGAGTGGGTCACAATGAAGCTCCACACTCACCACAAACTCCAGTATCTAGTCCAGCTCGGTTTGGTGAAAATTCAGACAGTTCTGAAGAAGGGCCACAGAGATTTAGAGCAATTTCAGAGCTGCTTTATTCAACTGATGAGATTCTGGACTATGAGTACAGTGGGGTGTGCATGCTTGCAGCAGATGAGCCAGCAAATGTTGATCAGGCTCTAGAGGAAGACTGCTGGAAGGAAGCTATGAAAGCTGAGTTGGACTCAATTATTGAGAACAACACTTGGGAGTTTTTTGAGCTGCCCAAAGATCACAAGGCTATAGGCCTTAAATGGGTGTTTAAGGTGAAGAGAGATCCCTGCGAGGAATGTTGTGAAACATAAAGCTAGGGTGGTGGTGAAGGGGTATGCACAAGTTTAGGGGGTGGACTATGATGAAGTCTATGCTCCTGTTGCCAGACTTGAAACAGTGAGGCTGTTGCTAGCCCTTGCTGCTCAAGGTGAATGGGAGGTCCACCACATGGATGTAAAGTCAGCATTTTTGAATGGAAATCGAGTGAAGATGTGTATGTCCAGCCAGCCCACACAGGTTCTCTCGATCCAAAGGCACCTAAGAGAGTTTTCGAAATTGAAGAAGGCCCCTGCATGGGCTAAAACAAGCTCAAGAGCACGGAATGCGAGATTAGATCAAGAACTATATAAGCTGGGTTTCATGAGAAGTATAGAGGAGCATCTTTGTGTATATAAAAAGAGGTTACGGCAAATCCCTACTGGCTGGTAGGTGTCTATGTTGATGACCTCATCATTTGTGGGCCGAGCGGCAACAATATTGTTGCATTCAAGCAACAAATGAGACACACATTCAGTATGAGTGATCTTGGACTATTGAGTTACTATCTGGGTTTGGAGGTGAAGCAAAAGCCTGGGGAGATCACTATTTGTCAAAGTGCTTATGCTAAGAAGATTGTGGAAATAGCTGGGATGAAAGGGTGTAATACTGTTGACACACCCATGGAGCAACATGTCAAGTTGCTGCCAGGCAAGTCTGAATCAGCATGGAATGCAACAAAATACAGAAGCTTAGTTGGGAGTTTGAGATACCTAGTAAATTCTAGACCAGACCTTGCATATCTTTGTGGGGAATGGTCACGAGGTTTATGGAGAAGCCAAACTCGAACATTGGTCCGCTATCAAGAGGATAGTGAGGTATGTTGCAGGAACAACTGATTTGGGTTGCAAGTATGTCAAGAGTGGACATTCTGAGTTGACAGGTTTCACTGACAGTGACCATGCTGGTGATCTAGAAAAGAGGAAGAGCACATCAGGGGTTCTGTTCTATCTGGGTGGCAATGCAATCACTTGGAGCTCACAGAAACAAAGGGTGGTGTCTTTATCATCCTGTGAGTTCGAATATATTGCAGCAGCAATTGGTGCCAATCAAGGAGTGTGGCTTAGTCGTTTCTTTGGCGCACTGACTGGAGGAGATGTGAAGAAATTCAGTCTGTACATTGATAACAAGTCTGCAGAAGAGCTCAGCAAGAATCCAGTGCTCCATGAAAGAACAAAGCACATCGATACACGCTATCACTACATCAGGGAGTGTGTAGCAGAAGGAATGGTGGAGGTGAGACATGTTTGTACTGATGAACAGCTAGCTGATATCTTGACCAAGGCACTTGGGAGGATACGGTTCGTGGGCGAGAAGACAGCTTCGGCGTCGTCAGAGTTTGACAAGATTAAGGGGGTGAAATGTTGCATTTGCATCTTGTAATCGTGTCAAACGTTTGTTTCATCATCTAGTCGTTGCATTAGCTAGTGTTGCATTAAGTTGTAAACATGTTTGTGTACCGCGCGTAGAATCACGGGCACGTGTGGAGACATGCACACGCCCGCGCCGTGACCGCGCCCACTTTGTAACCACCGCCATGGCCCGGTTCACCGTGCTTGTCGCGTGGGTTCCGGGAAAGATGGATCACCACGCAGTGATCGGTCGTGGCGGGGGATTAAGGAACAAGCAATGCATCATGAACAAGCTGCGCCATTCGCGGTGACATCTGTGTCTCTCGTTCTCTCGCTCTCTCGTTCGGCTCTCGGTTGGGGTTTTAGTCGCCGTGGCCACCACTCGCCCGGGACGGCGTCGTCGCGGGGAACTCCCTCGCAGAATCTGGTTCCAACACTCGTCAACGGCGAGGAAAGCGGATCCGCCCGCGAGGTGGCGGCGGATGAGCTCCCCCGGATCCGGCCTCCGGCTCGTCAAGCGGCGGGCGGCGTCGGTGGCGGCGTCTGTGGTGGCGTGCGGGGCGGCACGGATCCGAGCGTCGGCGTCCGGCGGCGTGGGGGCGGCTTGCGGGCCTAGATGGGCTCGGCGGGCCCGTGGATGGGGTCACCGGGCTGTCTAGGGTTTCTTCTCTTTTTTATTTTTAAAATGTTACCGTGGCCGAACCTTTGTAGCACGCCCGCCACGGGTGATTCATTCACCATGGCGGACGCGTAGCCCGCCACGAGAAAGCCCAATGATTTACCGTGACCTCTTGTGGGTGACGGGCTCCAACCCGCCCACGCAAAACGGAGAAAGCGCGAATCACGGAAAAATGTTTCGGTACTAGTGTTTGCTAACAGACCTAAACTAAATTATAAATGCTATGCAACTATCTTAGTTCTAGTAGCACATGAATTTAACATATATGAGTCAACATTTCAGTACTTCTAAGGTATTCCATATCCAATACGTTGCTAACGGACCTAAAATAAATTTTAAAATACTAAGCAAGAATCTTAGTTCTAGTACCACATGAATTTTACATATTAATGATCATTTTAGTAGAGCCATTCCATATCAATTTGTAATATATATATATATATATATATATATATATATATATATATATATATATATATATATATATATATAGAACTACTAGGTTGTAGCTAGCTACAGAATACCATGTTTTGTAGCCGGACCCAAAGCTCCTGAGCCCGACGAGCACACCATCCCAACCAACCAGCCTAGTCTTTGCTCAAAAAAAAAAAAAAAAAAACCAACCAGCCTAGTCTATTCATCCATTAATTCTTTTGACTCGTCCCCTGCATGCAGTGATTTAATGGTCATTGATAATCGCCTTCCTAATTTCTCTCTCCTCACATGCAGCGCATTTTGTTGATTTCATTCTCTCTCTCATCAGACGGAGAGCTCTCTAGGACTGGCTTCCTGCCAACGGCCAGCATCCACGCATTTTGCCTCCGACCAGTATCCATGCAGGGACTGGCTTCCCTGCCCACGGCGTAAATCTGCACCACGCGGCGCAGCCTAGGAGCACCCTGATCCCTCACGCGCAGACGGCTTCTAACTGCGGTTCCCTTCCTCCCGGCGGCTGCTGTTGCTGATCTTTCCTCACGCGGCGTCAACCCACCGATGGCGGCCCCGACGGCGGCGCGGCCCGGCCCGGAGCCATCCACGACTGGCGGTGCACGGTTTCCCCGCGTGGTGCGGCGTCCCTGCTGCTCGCCCCTTTCAATTGAGCCGAGCGCACAGGCCGCACGGCCGCCCTCGTCGTCCGGTGGCACCGGCGACATCTCGCTTCGCGTGGTTGGGGGACCCCGGCGGCAGCACAGACCGCGCCACGCGAGCAGTGTCCCCTGGCTGAGGTCCACCTTGTACCCCCCAGCAGTGTCCTGCATTTCGGCGTTGTCGGTGAAGGGGCTCGTCGCGGTGAGGGAGGCGGAGGCGGAGGCTTCGCTGTGTGCGCACGAGGAGGCGGAGGCTTGTGTGCGCACAGGGCATGATTCCATGGTCATTTTCTCGGATCTGACTGCGATGGACGATGGTTCTGTGATACTGCTCAAATCAGCAACAGGCTTGCCATTCTCCGGTTGGCATCCCCTACGAGGCTACGAGCAAGGCGACGTCATCCATTCGCCGGTACTAACCTCTCCTCCGTTGGCCACACCGCGATCCTGCGTATGATGAGCAACTTCAGGTTAGTTTTAGATTCCCAAGTATTCAGGTTAGTTTCAGATCCCCTAGTATTTCCCTGAAAACAAATTCTATTGCAATATGGTTCTCTGGTCAATTTTTTTTTTTTTTTTTGTCCAAGTGATCAACTACAGCAAGATTCCAACTCTCAGTACTATTGTAACTGGTTACTTAAACATGTTGACGCTGAATTATGCTAACCCAAAACTATGACGGATAGAATAGGGCCTTTTGAATTATTTTAAATTTTGTGTGGTAAATATGCCTCTCATATTATAGTAATACGTAGTATTGTTACTCAGAACAGCTCAAAATAAAATAATGATTCCTGTTAAGCCATCATAATTATTTACGATGGTTCATATTTTTGTGATTTCAGGCAATGAGACTTCTCGACAGCGGCAGTTTACTTTACATAGCAGCAAAAAGATAGATCTCACTTTGATCACTAGTCAGGCACAAAGGGACGCACGTGTTGGAGTAGTGCCAGATATATAGCTAGAGAATGTGCAAGAATTGCAATGTTTGGTTATCTTTGAAATGAAATATGTAGTTTCACAAAGTGTAGGGATGTCATATTGTAGTTTGTCGTCTAATTTATAATTACTTTTTTCTGACTTATTTTACTATGTACATGTTGTTGCTTTGTATTATTTATTTAAATTAAGATGGATTAGTAGAATCCAAATTTTTGGTAAATATGCCTCGGTACAGATTCTTGTAAATATTTCTTAGTGTAAATTCTCGTAAATTATTAGCACAAATTCTCGTAAATACTATCTGAATTCTCGTAAATATTTGTTAGTAAATATTTGTTAATGTAGATTCTCGTAAATAATACCTAGTGCAGATTCTTATATATAGTATTATTACAAATTCTCGTAAATAATGTAGATTCTCGTAAATAACTATCCGATGTAAATATCATCTCCAGGATTATCATAAGTTACAAATAGAATGTACTACAGTATTCCAGTAACCCGTCCATAGTTACGAGAATATACCAATAGCATTTGCATGCGCGTGGAAAAAAAAAAAGAAAAAGAAATCAATCGATTATCGTAACATGTAGTGGTTGCATGTATCCAGCCTCTACGCGCTGACGAGGGCTCTCATTAATTCCGTACAGGAAGGTTCCTGCATGCATGAATCATTGCAGTAAATGACGATTTGGTATGGTGGGGTGGTGCGGTCGGTGTGGTCAGTATGTGTGCGCTCGGTTGGTCCGGCTACAGAATATGATGTTCTGTATTTGGCTATAGACTATACTTCTCTATATATATATATATATATATATATATATATATATATAGGTGATTCTATCTAAGAAATGCAACCAACCAAACACAATCTTGTTGTAGCAGGTCTTTGTATATTTCTAAAGTATTTCAAATATTTCAAATCTATGTCGCCATGAATATTAAAAATCTTTGATGAGGCTTGACAATGACCATAGATCCTAAAGGATCGGCAACTTATGAAAATATTTTTCAACTACTCTGTATTATAACCTTGTTTAGCAATTGTAGCATTATATAGATAATGTTGAGAAAATTGCTTTATTTTCTTCCAATTAGTTAATGATAACTTTTCTAATTCTCTTAATCTTTCATTTTGTAGGACTGTAAGCTAAACAAATATGCCTAAACGTGCGACTATGCTTATGTTGATCCTACTCGGTACTCACCGTATGCATCACTAGCTCTCTTCATAAAGCAGTGACTAATCCTATCCCTCTAACGCCGACCGATAGCCGTTTTCCGTCGTGGCGTAGAACGCTAAGGCGTCTATCGTCTCCCCTGGCGGTTCCACCCGAAGGGAACACTTCTCTGTGACTCGAGTTCTTTGAGTTCTCTAAAAACGCCTCTACGGGCTAACACGAGAACAATACGGAACAATACGCCGAGAGGCTTCTCCTCTAGGGTCCGTAGAATAGACTCAAACTTACATGGGCGGCTCTGAAGCGAGGGATTCTCAAAGCTAAAACTGCTCCATTAAAGCAAACAAGCTTACATACGGTTTTCCCTTTCGGGAAACCCCAAGCACTTAGCACAAACCTTATTACCTTACAAGCAGGAGAGGATCGCGAGGACCTCCGTCACAAGCTAATTTACAAGGGTGGTATTATACAACGGTAGTGGATTCTAACTTATTCGTGGTGGTGGTTGCTAATCTCAGAGGGCTCCTAAGACTAGGATTTGCATGGTGGAAGTGGAGTATGAGTGGAGTGAGATGGTGTATGCGTCTGCGAGTGCGGATGTCCGAGCGGGTGTTCATCCTTGTTTTTCTCGCAGAGAAGAGTCTTCTCGCTTTATAGAAGCGAAGAGCCTTCCGGAGCACCGCCGGATAAGCCTTCAGCGTCCTTCGGGCATATCACCTCCACCGTCCTTCATGTTTATCATCCGAGTGACTCCAATTATGTGAGACACGGTGACGTGTCCTAAGGAGGCACCTTCGGGACATCCGTCTTCATGGTCATCCTCGCCAGGTCTTCAATTATCATCTTGTAATCGTTGCATGAAAGTGACATCGTCTTCAAACTTCATGCGAGCTCGAGGGTCTTCAATAATTGATGCCAAGCATACATGGATAGAGACGCTCGGCGTGGCTTCGGATGCATGATAATTGTCTTGTACTCGTTGTTTGACGACTCTTGTCTTCAATTGTTATGAGTCATCCGATGCGGCTTCAATAATCATCAACGAGAACTCCAATCTTCATCTTGATCGGGTTATGCGATTTCTTAAGGCATATTTTTTGAAAATTATTCACTGGGGTATTAGTATGGCCTTCCACGCCCAATTGATTGATGTTGCAAAACATCAAATCAAAACTCTCGCATGTGTATTATGATATTCCCCGGACAAATTATTGATAACACCTTATCAACATATGCAACTATATATATTCATAGAGCTTTCAATATTCAATCAATATCTTCAAAATCCGTATCTTCAAGGGTTGGCATATTAGATGGATAGCCAACAATTCTCTGTATTCTTTTCTTAGTTGACATTCTTCACCATAGTTAGGTTTAATCAATCTTCCAACTCCTCGTTGTATTAACATATATTCATTATAGTATGCTTGGAAGAATATTTTTGTTATCTTATTTTGATACATCATATGATAGTTTGCCGTCAAATATGACATTACCTCCTAATTCTTTTGCTTCGCTAAATATTCTCGATTATCATGATTCGTTTTCTTGGCAAATAATTCTTTATAATTTTCCTCAATTGTCCATATATTAGGAAATCTATATGGACCCTTTTTTTATATATATGTCATGGGTTCTGGTCTTATTGGTTGTGTGAATTTTGGAGGATTGGAGCGTAAATTGATCTTATATTTTCCACAGATACATATTAAATTTTTACATGCTTCTTTAATAGCCGTTCAAGATCAGATTTATTTATTTCTTCTAATGTACCATAAATATCATGGATTAGCCCATGATCTATAATGGTTTGGAGTGATATATCATCGTTATTATTTCTTTGTATATTTCTAAAGTATTTCAAATCTATATCACCATGAATATTAAAAATCTTTGATGAGGCTTGACAATGACTATATCATCAATATGGATTATAGGGAAGATATTTGCTTTAATATAAATTCTGGATGTCTTTCTTTTCCTTCATATATTTTTAAGAAATATTCTTGTATATCTTGAAAGGTCTTATAGTGCCTTTCAAAGATATTTTGCCCATATTAAGTCTATAATATCTTGTGTAAAGTATGACGGGATATGCTCGCGATGAAAACTTAATGGGAATGAGAAATTCTTGTGGAATATTATTCTCATATTTGCTACTTTCTTTTTTTTCTAAGCTTATATCTTTGATTTATTTTTTCTCAAATTTTATATTTGCTATTATGTTATTTGTTCTATCTTTTCTCGCTTAGTTAAGCATAGCATACATGCTTGTTTTTTAAACAAAGACTGCATGTAGCTCTTTCTTCCGGATCTTGATAATATATGCAATACACACATCTAATATTCATTTCGCAAAAGGAGATAAACATGTATCAGATAAAGTATAGTAACCTTCTTTCTTATGCTTGGAAACTATTTGATCCATCATTTCAATTTTTAATCCAGATAATTCATCAATTAAATCTAATTCTTCATCACTTGATTCTGTTCTTCATCATATTCTATCTCATCTGTTTCTATGATTGAATATATTGATTCATCATCCATTATTTCATCATCACATACTAAAATATTTTCATTTACACTATCTATTATTAGAACCTTTTCTTGTTCTTTTTGCTTATTAGAATATCTTTTCTTATCTTTATTAGGACAAGTTCTACTTAAGTGATCGGAGAATTACAGATAAAACATCCGCAAGTACTATCATAATTCTTTCTAGGATTGTATCTTCTTACATTTCTCTTATGTAAGAAAGGAGCTCTATTATCGGATCTTCGTAGAAAATATCTCTTCTTCCTTCTTATATTTTCTTTTCTATAATTCTTAGGATATTTTTTTATACTTGGATCTTTCTTCTCCATATGTCAATGGTATTTGAACTATATTATTATAAAAAGTATAATCAGATTGCTTCATTGATCTTTGGGCTTGTATATTAGTACATATCTTTCTTAATTGTTTAAAAACAAAAGTTATAGCCTGAGAGATATTATATGCATTAGAACTGTTTCTTTTTTATATTCTTCAAATATCATAGATCCTAAAGGATCCGGCAACTTATGAAAATATTTTTCAACTACTCCCTGTATTATAACCTTGTTTAGCGAGTTGTAGCATTATATAGATAATGTTGAGAAAATTGCTTTATTTTCTTCCAATTAGTTAATGATAACTTTTCTAATTCTCTTAATCTTTCATTTTGTAGGACTGTAAATCCCAATTCGGATCTTCTCCTATTACTATACTTGATATGATATTTGCAAAATTATGTGGATTACTACCAGCTCTTTTTAATTCTCCATAAAATATAGGGAAAGATTCTACCCATTGTTCCCACAAAACTTTAACTGATTCACCTAAAAAGGTTTCTAAATAAGTGATCATATCTTCCACTCTATTTCCTATATTATGTTGATTCTGTATATATTTTTTGCACTATTAGGTTTTTCCATATACCGAGTATATTTGGCCAATCTATAGGATCATGTCTTTCGCTAGATTCAATATGGCACCATCATTCTTATAATTCTGAAATTGAACTTTTTCTCAAAATCTCTTCTTTTGAACCCATATGAGTATATTGGCCGGTATATAATTATATGTAGAATCTTCCTTTTCTGGTGGTAATTTTCCTGAATTTCTAGTTGGTCTTTCTCTTTCTGTTTCTCTTTCAACCTTTATTTCGGGCCTCTTTTTCTCTTTGATGAAGATGGATCTATATCCATTGCTTCTATAGAATTATCTATTCTATGTAATTCTTCATATTCTAAAAGGTTTGTAGCCTCTGCCAAATTGTTATTATTTAGCTCAAATATATTTTCATCATCTTCTTCTTCATAACTTTCTAACAACAACTTGTTATTTATTTCCCATTGCTCATCTTCACTTATCTCTTTTTCTTCAATATTTTCTATTTTATTTTCTAGTTCCTTTTGGGCCTTATTTTCATTTTGCATAACTTCAGGTTTCTTTATTAGAACATTAAGCTTTCTATTATTTAATTCTCTTTCTTTCTTAAGTTGGGTAAGCCTATAAATTTCCCTTATAAAATAAACTTCCTTTTCTCTTATAGCAGGCCATTTGCTTATTCTATTAGTAAAGTATTCATTAGGGATATTCTTTATCTTTTGTTCATAGCACCTGATTTGGCTATCTAATTCTTCCATTATGAACAAGGTATACTTTCAATATTATTAACCTCGAATCTGTTAACACAATAATTAATATATATAAACTTAAAGAGATAATTTGGGGACTTATTCAGATTTGGAAAATCAAATTTTAATATTCACGAGTTACTATTCACAAGACTATTCAAATTTAATTATTACTATTCAAATTCGTGTCACTATTCAAAATATTAGACACTATTCAAATTCAGAATATTATGAGCGATTAATACGAGCACTTCACGCGAAGTGGCTCGGGCACTCAAGCCTCACTATTTGGAGCACTTATGAAAATTGGATGGATGCAAAGTATGCGTGCGTGATTAATATGATCTTGATTAGTATATATACTGGAGTGCGTGAATATTTCTCTACTATTCAGCTACTATGCAAAGCACTTGCTACTATTCTACGATGGCGACTCTTGCGTGAATATTCGTGAGTGCGTGATTATTAGTGAACTCAATTAGTGAATATTCTCTAGCGCGATGCGGGATGATATGCGAATTAAAATTCGGGGGATCTTTGCAAGGCTGATACCAGCTAAACAAATATGCCTAAACGTGCGACTATGCTTATGTTGATCCTACTCGGTACTCACCGTATGCATCACTAGCTCTCTTCATAAAGCGCCACTAATCCTATCCCTCTAACGCTGACGATAGCCGTTTTCCGTCGTGACGTAGAACGCTAAGACGTTTATCGTCTCCCTAGGCAGTTCCACCCGAAGGGAACACTTCTCTGTGACTCAGAGTTCTTTCAGAGTTCTCTAAAACGCCGCTACCTGGGCTAACACGAGAACAATACAAGAACAATACGCACAGATGCTTCTCCTCTAGGGTCCATAGCATAGACTCAAACTTACATGGACGGCTACAGAAAAGCAGGGATTCTCAAAGCTAAAACTGCTCCATTAAAGCAAACAAGCTTACATACGGCTTTCCCTTTCGGGAAACCCCAAGCACTTAGCACAAACCTTATTACCTTACAAACTGCAGAGGATCGCGAGGACCTCCGTCACAAGCTAATTTACAAGGGTGGTATTATACAACGGTAGTGGATTCTAACTTATTCGTGGTGGTGGTTGCTAATCGCAGAGGGCTCCTGAGACTAGGATTTGCATGGTGGAAGTGGAAGTGGAGTATGAGTGGAGTGGGTTGGTGTCGTCTGCGAGTGCGGATGTCTGAGCGGGTGTTCATCCGTGTTTTCTGCAGAGAAGAGTCTTCCTGCTTTATAGAAGCAGAAGAGCCTTCTGGAGCACCGCCAGATAAGCCTTCAGCGTCCTTCAGGCATATCACCTCCACTGTCCTTCATGTTTATCATCTGAGTGACTCCAATTATGTGAGACACGGTGACGTGTCCTAAGGAGGCACCTTCTGGGACATCTGTCTTCATGGTCATCCTCAGCAGGGTCTTCAATTATCATCTTGTACTGTTGCATGAAAGTGACATCGTCTTCAAACTTCATGCGAGCTCTGAGGGTCTTCAATAATTGATGCCAAGCATACATGGATAGAGACGCTCGACGTGGCTTCAGATGCATGATAATTGTCTTGTACTGTTGTTTGACAGCGACTCTTGTCTTCAATTGTTATGAGTCATCTGATGCGGCTTCAATAATCATCAACAGTAACCCAATCTTCATCTTGATCAGTTATGCGATTTCTTAAGGCATATTTTTTGAAAATTATTCACTGGGGTATTAGTATGGCCTTCCACGCCCAATTGATTGATGTTGCAAAACATCAAATCAAAACTCTGGCATGTGTATTATGATACCCTCTGAGATTAGCAACCACCACCACGAATAAGTTAGAATCCACTACCGTCGTGACGTAGAACGCTAAGATGTCTATCGTCTCCCCAGGCAGTTCCACCCAAAGGGAACACTTCTCTGTGACTCAGAGTTCTTTCAGAGTTCTCTAAAACGCCTCTACCTGGGCTAACACGAGAACAATACAAGAACAATACGCACAGAGGCTTCTCCTCTAGGGTCCGTAGAATAGACTCAAACTTACATGGACGGCTACAGAAAAGCAGGGATTCTCAAAGCTAAAACTGCACCATTAAAGCAAACAAGCTTACATACGGTTTTCCCTTTCGAGAAACCCCAAGCACTTAGCACAAACCTTATTTCCTTACAAGCGGGGAGAGGATCGCGAGGACCTCCGTCACAAGCTAATTTACAAGGGTGGTATTATACAGCGGTAGTGGATTCTAACTTATTCGTGGTGGTGGTTGCTAATCTCAGAGGGCTCCCGAGACTAGGATTTGCATGGTGGAAGTTTAAGTGGAGTGTGAGTGGAGTGAGATGGTGTCGTCTGCGAGTGCGGATGTCCGAGCGGGTGCACCATGCAAATCCTAGTCTCGGAGCCCTCCCGAGATTAGCAACCACCACCACGAATAGGTTAGAATCCACTACCGTTGTATAATACCACCCTTGTAAATTAGCTTGTGACGGAGGTCCTCGCGATCCTCCTCCTTGTAAGGTAATAAGGTTTGTGCTAGTGCTTGGGGTTTCCGAAAGGGAAAACCGTATGTAAGCTTGTTTGCTTTAATGGAGCGCTTTTAGCTTTGAGAATCCTTGCTTTTCTCAGAGCCGTCCATGTAAGTTTGAGTCTATGCTATGGACCCTAGAGGAGAAGCCGTATGCTCAAAAAATATGCCTTAAGAAATCGCATAACCGATCAAGATGAAGATTGGCTACCGTTGATGATTATTGACGCTTCATCAGCGCCTTACGACAACCGAAGAAAATGTCACGTCAAGCGGCAGAAGCACAACTCCATCCAATAATCGGCATATGCCTACATGATATCAATAATTGAAGACCGCCTTCCCGATCCTTGAAAAAGATGGAGCCACGCCGCCTCTCCGTAAGACTCGCATGATGAAGGCACGTCACCAAGGCTTCACCGTGAAAAGGATAAGCTTGAAGACCGAAGTCCAGAAGGCTCTTCTGCTCCTATAAAGCGAGAAGGCCATCGCCCACATTGAGTATCGCCTGCAGAACACCGGATCGGCTAGAACATCCGCTCAACCATCACCTGCACCCACTCCACTCACACTCCACTTCCACTTCCACCATGCAAATCCTAGTCTCAGGAGCCCTCTGAGATTAGCAACCACCACCACGAATAAGTTAGAATCCACTACCATTGTATAATACCACCCTTGTAAATTAGCTTGTGACGGAGGTCCTCGCGATCCTCTCCCCGCTTGTAAGGTAATAAGGTTTGTGCTAAGTGCTTGGGGTTTCCCAAAAGCAAAAACCGTATGTAAGCTTGTTTGCTTTAATGGAGCGATTTTAGCTTTGAGAATCCCCGCTTTTCAGAACCGTCCATGTAAGTTTGAGTCTATTCTACGGACCCTAGAGGAGAAGCCTCTGTGCGTATTGTTCTTGTATTGTTCTTGTGTTAGCCCAGGTAGAGGCGTTTTAGAGAACTCTGAAAGAACTCGAGTCACAGAGAAGTGTTCCCTTCGGGTGGAACGCACGGGAGACGATAGACGTCTTAGCGTTCTACGTCACGACGGAAACGGCTAAGGGTCGGCGTTAGAGGGATAGGATTTTCGCCGCTTTATGAAGAGAGCTAACGATGCATACGGTGAGTACCGAGTAGGATCAACACAAGCATAGTCGCACGTTTAGGCATATTTGTTTAGGCTGGTATCGACCTTGCAAAGATCCTATGAATTTTAATTCCGCATATCATCCCGCATATTCAATAATTGAGTTCACTAATAATCACGCACTCACGAATATTCACGCATATCGCTATCGTTGAATAGTGGCAAGTGCTCTGCATAGTAGTTGAATAGTAGAGGAATTTTCACGCACTCCAAGTATATACTAATCAAGATCATATTAATCACGCACGCATATCGCATCCATCCAATTTTCACAAGTGCTCCAAATAGTGAGGCTTGAGTGCCCGAGCCACTCTCGCGTGAAGTGCTCGTGCACTAATACTCTGAATTTGAATAGTGTCCAATATTTTGAATAGTGACACAAATTTGAATAGTAAAACTTGAATTTGAATAGTTTTGTGAATAGTAACTCGTGAATATTAAAAATTTGATTTTCGAATCCGAATAATTCCCCAATATTAATAATATTTAAGTGGTTACCAAAAATTTAGTAAAAATTGAAAAGCTACATTATTTGAATTTAGAAATTATCTTTGGAAAGTCTGTGAAGACTAAAGAAAATATAAATATCAAGTGCAGGTGAATAGTTTCAAGAACATATTTGGCATACTTCACACGGTCAAATAAATTTATTAGTAGACCTAATACATAATTTCTATATAACTTGGGGTAAAAGACAAGACGATTTAGAATTAAAATTTGAAAGTCTTCAAAAGAGCATAAGCAGTTAAAAGAACAATATTCAGCTATCAATAATAAGTTAGAGTTAGCTTTACAAGCTTTGGAAGAAAGCAAAACTTATCTAGGAAGAAGTAGTCTAATAATCGATTATATTAAAGAGGATATAACATACCTATATAAGAAACTTGAGAATACTAATATCGTTGAGCATAACAAAGAAATTGTGCTATCATCCACGTAAGTAGTTAATAGATCATTCAATTCGGATAAATGGAAATACCCGATGACTTATCTAGAAGAGACAAATCACTCCAAGTAGTAAATAGAGACATAAGACCTTTAGGGCTTATGGACAAAATAACAGGAGGTTGTGAAAGTGTTGAAACACTAGAAGAAATGATAGATGTAGATAGAGATCTTGAAAGATATCAGAAAAATACATTAAGAAAAAATAAAACCTCAACAAATATATCAAATGGGTTGGTTTGAAAATAAAAATGGGCTATACGTAATATCTAGAGAAGTAGAATTAAGTGTTTTAAATAATCCTGTTCAACTAAATATAGTTAATAAATAAATTGAAAATGGATTAAAATATAGTGGATACAGATATATACACCAAGGAATGTATATCATAGGAATTAAAGGCATGACAAGGAAGAAATTAGGAGCAAAAGTCCTAATAACTTTGTTAGATAAAAGATGGGATTCAAATGAATAAAGCAACATTAGGATTTTTAGAAGGAGATATGAATGAAAATATGCTAATAACATATATAGCTCCAGATTTATTAATGCCAGTAAAAAGAATTTATAGATAAGATGGCTTTTGGATTCCAGACTAAAGGCTATGAAGATTTTAAAGGAACAAATCTTTTAGTAAGCATTGAATTCTTAGGAAGATTAACTAATAGAAGTGGTACAAAATATAAAATAAATGTGAATAATGTGATTGAAAATATGCAGTCTAAAGGAATAAAATTTATGAGCCCGTTAAAGATAAGTTCTAAAGAAAGGGCAGGTGAAGAGTGGAATATAAGTTCTCTTATAGAGCCGAAGATTTTAAAGCAACCTAAAAATTTTATAAGCTATGAAAGTAAAGAAGGTTCAACTAGTATTAGGTTTGTAGGTTATGAAGATAGAAGCCTAGATGACTTAGAGACATCTAGTTCAAGTAAAATCAAGAGAAAATAGAAGAAATAGTATATATGAATTCATAGAAATCCTAGATACAGATAATGAAATAAAGCATTATGAGCAAAAGATAAAGAATATCCCTAATGAATACTTTACTAATAGAATAAGCAAATGGCCTGCTATAAGAGAAAAGGAAGTTTATTTTATAAGGGAAATTTATAGGCTTATCCAACTTAAGAAAGAAAGAGAATTAAATAATAGAAAGCTTAATGTTCTAATAAAGAAACCCGAAGTTATGCAAAATGAAAATAAGGCCCAAAAAGGAACTAGAAAATAAAATAGAAAATATTGAAGAAAAAGAGATAAGTGAAGATGAGCAATGGGAAATAAATAACAAGTTGTTGTTAGAAAGTTATGAAGAAGAAGATGATGAAAATATATTTGAGCTAAATAATAACAATTTGGTAGAGGCTACAAACCTTTTTAGAATATGAAGAATTACATAGAATAGATAATTTTATAGAAGCAATGGATATAGATCCATCTTCATCAAAGAGAAAAAAGAGGCCCGTAAATAAAGGTTGAAAGAGAAAAGAAAAGAGAAAGACCAACTAGAAATCCAGGAAAATGGCCAATTTAAAAGGAAGATTCTACATATAATTATATACCGAGGCCAATATACTCATATGGGTTCAAAAAGAAGAGATTTTGAGAAAAAAGTTCAATTTCAGAATTATAAGAATGATGGTGCCATATTGAATCTAGCAGCACATGATCCTATAGATTGGCCAAATATACTCAGATATGGAAAAACCTAATAGTGCAAAAATATATACGTAATCAACATAATATAGGAAATAGAGTAGAAGATATGATCACTTATTTAGAAACCTTTTTAGGTGAATCGCTTAAAGTTTTATGGGAACAATGGGTAGAATCTTTCCCTATATTTTATGGAGAATTAAAAAGAGCCGGGTAGTAATCCACATAATTTTGCAAATATCATATCAAGTATAGTAATAGGAGAAGATCCCGAATTGGGATTTACAAATCCTACAAAATGAAAGATTAAGAGAATTAGAAAAGTTATCATTAACTAATTGGAAGAAAATAAAGCAATTTTCTCAACATTATCTATATAATGCTACAACTGCTAAACAAGGTTATAATACAGGAGTAGTTGAAAAATATTTTCATAAGTTGCCGATCCTTTAGGATCTATGATATTTGAAGAATATAAAAAGAAACAGGTTCTAATGCATATAATATCTCTCAGGCTATAACTTTTGTTTTTAAACAATTAAGAAAGATATGTACTAATATACAAGCCCAAAGATCAATGAAGCAATCTGATTATAATTTTTATAATAATATAGTTCAAATATCATTGACATATGGAGAAGAAAGATCCAAGTATAAAAAATATCCTAAGAATTGTAGAAAAAGAAAATATAAGAAGGAAGGAGAGATATTTTCTACGAAGATCCGATAATAGAGCTCCTTTCTTACATAAGAGAAATGTAAGAAGATACAATCCTAGAAAGAATTATGATAGTACTTGAGATGTTTTATCTCAGTAATTCTCCGCATCACTTTAGTAGAACTTGTCCTAATAAAGATAAGAAAAGATATTCTAATAAGCAAGAAGAACAAGAAAAGGTTCTAATAATAGATAGTGTAAATGAAAATATTTTAGTATGTGATGATGAAATAATGGATGATGAATCAATATATTCAATCATAGAAACAAATGAGATAGAATATGATGAAGAACAGAATCAAGTGATGAAGAATTAGATTTAATTGATGAATTATCTGGATTAAAAAATTGAAATGATGGATCAAATAGTTTCCAAGCATAAGAAAGAAGGTTACTATACTTTATCCGATACATGTTTATCTCCTTTTGCAGAAATGAATATTAGATGTGTGTATTGCATATATTATCAAGATCCGTAAAAAAGAGCTACATGCAATCTTTGTTTAAAACAAGCATGTATGCTATGCTTAACTAAGCGTAAAAGATAGAAAAATAACATAATAGCAAATATAAAATTTGAGAAAAATAAATCAGAAGATATAAGCTTAGAAAAAGAAAGTAGCAAATATGAGAATAATATTCCATAAGAATTTCTCATTCCCGCATTAAGTTTTCAAACCGAGCATATCCCGTCATACTTTACACAAGATATTATAGACTTAATATGGGCAAAATATGCCGAAAGGCACTATAAGACCTTTCAAGATATACAAGAATATTTCTTAAAAATATATGAAGGAAAAGAAAGACATCCAGAATTTATATTAAAGCAAATATCTTCCCTATAATCCATATTGATGATATAGTCATTGTCAAGCCTCATCAAAGATTTTTAATATTCATGGTCGACATATAGATTTGAAATACTTTAGAAATATACAAAGAAATAATAACGATGATATATCACTCCAAACCATTATAGATCATGGGCTAATCCATGATATTTATGGTACATTAGAAGAAATAAATAAACTGATCTTGGAAAGGCTATTAAAGAAGCATGTAAAAGTTAATATGTATCCGTGGAAAATATAAGATCAATTTTGTTCCAATCCTCCAAAATTCACACAACCAATAAGACCAAAGAACCCATGACATATATATAAAAAAGGGTCCATATAGATTTCCTAATATATGGACAATTGAGGAAAATTATAAAGAATTATTTGCCAAGAAAACGAATCATGATAATCGGAGAATATTTAGCGAAGCAAAAGAATTAGGAGGTAATGTCATATTTGACTGCAACTATCATATGATGTATCAAAATAAGATAACAAAAATATTCTTCCAAGCATACTATAATGAATATATGTTAATACAAAGAGGAGTTGGAAGATTGATTAAACCTAACTATGGTGAAGAATGTCAACTAAGAAAAGAATACAGAGAATTGTTGGCTATCCATCTAATATGCCAACCTCAAGATACTGGATTTTGAAGATATTGATTGAATATTGGAAGCTCTATGAATATATATAGTTGCATATGTTGATAAGGTGTTATCAACAATTTGTCCGGGGAATATCATAATACACATGCGAAGTTTTGATTTGATGTTTTGCAACATCAATTAATTGGGCGTCAAGACCATACTAATACCCAAAGTGAATAATTTTCAAAACATATGCCTTAAGAAATCGCGATAACCGATCAAGATGAAGATTGGGTTCTTGTTGATGATTATTGAAGCCGCATCGATGACTCATAACAATTGAAGACAAAGAGTCGTCAAACAACAAAGACAAGACAATTATCATGCATCTGAAGCCACGCCGAGCGTCTCTATCCATGTATGCTTGGCATCAATTATTGAAGACCCTCGTGAGCTCGCGATGAAGTTTGAAGACGATGTCACTTTCATGCAACAAGACAAGATGATAATTGAAGACCCCGCCGAGGATGACCATGAAGACAGATGTCCCGAAGGTGCCTCCTTAGGACACGTCACCGTGTCTCACATAATTGAGTCACTCAGATGATAAACATGAAGGACGGTGGAGGTGATATGCCTCGAAGGACGCCAAGGCTTATTCGGCGGTGCTCGAAGGCTCTTCTCGCTTCTATAAAAGCAGGAAGACTCTTCTCGCAGAAAACACGGATGAACACCCGCTCCGGACATCCGCACTCGCAGGCGACACCATCTCACTCACTCACACTCCACTTCCACTTCCACCATGCAAATCCTAGTCTCGGAGCCCTCTCGAGATTAGCAACCACCACCACGAATAAGTTAGAATCCACTACCGTTGTATAATACCACCCTTGTAAATTAGCTTGTGACTAAGGAGGTCCTCGCGATCCTCTCTTGCTTGTAAGGAAATAAGGTTTGTGCTAATTGCTTGGGGTTTCCCGAAAGGGAAAACCGTATGTAAGCTTGTTTGCTTTAATGGAGCAGTTTTAGCTTTGAGAATCCCTGCTTTTCTGTAGCCGTCCATGTAAGTTTGAGTCTATTCTACGGACCCTAGAGGAGAAGCCTCAGGCGTATTGTTCTTGTATTGTTCTCGTGTTAGCCCGTGTAGAGGCGTTTTTAGAGAACTCAAAAGAACTCGAGTCACGAGAAGTGTTCCCTTCGTGGAATCGCTGGGGAGACGATAGACGCCTTAGCGTTTCTACGCCACGACGAAAACGGCTATCGTCGGTCAGCGTTAGAGGGATAGGATTAGCTCGCCGCTTTATGAAGAGAGCCGGTGATGCATACGGTGAGTACCGAGTAGGATCAACACAGATCGCGAGGACCTCCGTCACAAGCTAATTTACAAGGGTGGTATTATACAACGGTAGTGGATTCTAACTTATTCGTGGTGGTGGGTTGCTAATCTCGAGGGCTCCCCGAGACTAGGATTTGCATGGTGGAAGTGGAAGTGGAGTGTGAGTGGAGTGAGATGGTGTCGCCCGCAAGTGCGGGATGTCCGAGCGGTGTTCATCCCGCTTGTAAGGAAATAAGGTTTGTGCTAGTGCTTGGGGTTTTCCGAAAGGGAAAAACCGTATGTAAGCTTGTTTGCTTTAATGGAGCAGTTTTAGCTTTGAGAATCCCTCGCTTCTCTCAGAGCCGCCCATGTAAGTTTGAGTCTATTCTACGGACCCTAGAGGAGAAGCCTCTCAGGCGTATTGTTCTTGTATTGTTCTCGTGTTAGCCCGGGTAGAGGCATTTTAGAGAACTCGAAAGAACTCGAGTCACAGAGAAGTGTTCCCTTCAAGGTGGAACTCGCCTGGGGGAGACGATAGACATCTTAGCGTTCTACGCCACGACGAAAAACGGCCATCGTCGGCCAAGAGGGATAGGATTAGGCCGCCGCTTTATGAAGAGAGCTAGTGATGCATACGGTGAAGAGAGCAAGTAGGATCAACACAAAGATAGTCAAGACGTTTAAAGATATTTGTTTAGCTTATATATATATATATATATATATATATATATATATATATATATATATATATATATATATGTTACTAGGAGCTTAGGGCTTTCAATAACGTACAAGAAAGCCCCAGCCTGAGCCCATGTATCCGGTCCAACCGAAGCATCCACCGATGGACCATCCACCGATCTCAGGACATGACGGCATCCTGGCGCCCATGTGGGCCAGCCCAAACCTCCCCACCGGAGGGGCCTCTATTTCAAATTCATTTGAAAAACCACACCCTAATCCCTGGCAATGATTCCCAATCCGTCGCCTCCCGTGTCTCGTCCCGTCCCCACACCCTCCCCATCCCCGGCGCGGCGGCGCCCTCCCCAGCCACGGCGCGTCCTCAGCCACCACCCCGGCGTACAGCCCACCCGAGCTCGACCCCAGCGCCCGCGGAGCACCGTGGCATCCCGGCGCTGGCGGCGCGGCTTCCTGGCCCTAACCCGCAGCGGATCTGCCCCTACTTCGCCGGCGGCGGCGTGGCCCGTCCGTCCCCGGCGCGCCCTCACAGCGGCCTGCAGCGACCCCCCCTCCACCACCAGCCCGGCAACGCGGCGTTCCTTGCCATCGGCGGTCTCACTGGCCTGCGTCCACCTCGGGGGTACGGACCTCCATGGCCACCTCGACGGACGCGCCCCATGGCAGATCCAGGCGATGGTGTCCCCTCAGTGGATGGTGATGCGCCTCCCCTACCTGCTCCGTCGCCGTGTGGATGCTCCACTGCCAGCGGCTGTGCGTTCCCGGTGTGAACAGCCCCGACGGGATCTCGTCTAGAGGTCAGCCGTATCTGGTGATGGCGATTCCTCCCCACCCTGACTCCACGGATGGTTGCGCCCCTCCTCTCGCCACCATTAACAGCAGCGCACGCCTCAGCAAGGTGCCACATGGTTAGCATCTGCTAGCCTCCAAGGTGATTCCACATTTCCACTGCCAGCTTTTAGTACTATTGATTAGCGTCTGCTACCTGCTGTGGCTCCTGAAATTCCGTGTGCTGGTAATTCCTCTATTGCCGTGATGTTGTAGGTGCAGATGCTCATTGCAGTCCAGCTTCTCTAGATCGAAAATAATAGTTTCTATGCTTTGCAAAATTGGTTTCTATGCACATGTTGTGAACTATATGCTTATATGCCAAATGTATGATTCAACGTTGCGGCGGCCATGGGGACGGTGACTGTGTTGCATTGGCTGTCCACTTGGATGCATAGAAATTGTTTGGATGCATTATAATTGTGTCTCCAAAATGTTGAATAATTTTGTTGCGAAGCAGCCAGCCAATGAACATTTATTATTGTATCATTTCATACACTTATTTTAGATTTTTAGTGTATGCATGTGTGAAGCTCCGTAAATAACATGCTCCATTTATCAAAATGAACATAAATAATTTATTTTTTGATAAGCTTTTCTCTTCTATGTAGATGTTCCCAAGTATATATGTTTATCAAACTGGACCAGCTCGTCGATTGGAGGCCACAAAGCTAGAGTGCACCATTGCCACCACACCAGCATGGTAATTTGGTTGTTAACAAATAATGTGGCTAGCACAGTGTCCGCACCATTGCCCTCGCACTGAGCTCCCCCACCACCACGGCGGTGCCACTTCGTCCCCACTGACGGCATCTAAACCTTGTCAAGCAGCGCCGACACATCCGGCCTCAAGGTGAGCAGAATGGTGGATACAGCAAGTGCAGACTCTGTTCAGCATGTGAGGATTGCGGCCATAGGTTTCAAACTTTTTATGCCCATCGTAGCAGCATGTATGCTTCTTTGTGATGTGTTTTTAGTTTGGAAAAAATATTTATTCTTCATTTAGTCATGTGAACTGTGGTTATCTGTCACTCCATTTCCTAGTTCAATGTGCTTGGTTTGTGTGGA
This sequence comes from Hyparrhenia diplandra, assembly GCA_015847255.1. Classification (NCBI taxonomy): domain Eukaryota; kingdom Viridiplantae; phylum Streptophyta; class Magnoliopsida; order Poales; family Poaceae; genus Hyparrhenia; species Hyparrhenia diplandra. The sequence continues at coordinate 127,391 of JADLZK010010892.1, forward strand.
GTATCCCTCATGCTTTTTTTGGTTGATGGTAGTTCAGTTTTTGTGCAGTGTACTTAAATCCCTATAGCCATTTTAACCCTGTGATGCTCCTCATTCCACAGATGATTGGGTGGATTTATCCTGTGATGAATACACAATTTGTCAATAGTTCAAAATCAGAGTGTGGAATTGTCAATAGTCCAAATTCTGTGAGGGTGATAGCCAGCAACCTGTATAGAAATGACTTCACCGTTATGATAATTCAAGGTATCTTTTACTGAATGTTAGTTATTGTTTGCCCTTGTAAATTTTGGAGTCCTGTGTGAATAGCTTCTACCCTCTGACTATTTTATGAGTTTGTTCAAATTATTTATTTTTGTGAGTTGTACAGTTTCTTTATTGGTTAATAGACATAAAGTTGTCCATATATGACTCTACGAGTAGTTATCTATGAAGTTTGATTGCTTTTTTTGTGCAGATAGGTTTCAAATTTTTTATGTCAACTGTGTAATAGATTGTATGCTTCTAGTGATATGTAATTAGCTTCCTTCAAATTATTTATGCTCCTAGTTCACATGTTCCATGCAATTCAAATTATATGCTGTTTAGCTTGTATTTTTTGTTAGTTTGCATGCATAGTTTTATACGCATGGTAAAACTGTGTTTTGAGACCAGATTGAAATAAAAATTTGTATGTTTATGCAGATTTGCAGATCGACCAGACGTAGCCTTCGTGTGCTTCGGCTAGTGTGAACCTGCTGACGGCGAGCTGACACCACTTCCCTCCAGCCTGACGCGGTGGGGTAGGGCAGCGGTAGATGTCTAGGACAGCCACGGCCTGCCTGCTCGACCAGGTGACCTCCCTTGTTGTAGTCCAGAGGCAGCTCCTCAAATCGCACTAAATGGATGCATGTGGATTTTTATTTGCTGGTTCTCTACTCTTGTTTTTTTTTTTTTTTTTTTGCCTCGGCCAGATCACTACCAACGCAGGTAAGCATGATTTCCATGTGCTTGATTTTGATTTTCATGCATCTCCTTGGTATGTTGTGTCCATCCCGACAAGCAGCAGCCTTTCCTGTGCATGCATGGATACATTTCTATGCATAAGAAACTATTTTTGATATAGAAATGCATAGCCTGTCCGCTGATTGCTAAATTGATTGAGTGCAATAAATAGACTACGTTTCTTGTGCTAAGATTCCTTACACAGCTCATCCTTCTTTCTTGCAAGGCTAAATGTGTTCAGTAGCTGACTTCTAAGCTAATCAAGGAGCCAATCATCACGAATGACCTGAACGCTGAAATAGATCCCAATGTTAGTTTCATTCCCCAAAATTTATTATTAGTTTCCTTTGGTTACTATGCTTGCAAGCATATATTTCTACTCATGGTGGTACAGAGTGTGCTGAGATCTGATTAAAATAAAAATTTGTATTTTTATGCACTAACGTCTACATAGAAGCTTGTTTGTTATAGGTTATATGCTTCATGTGACGTGCTATTAGCTTCCTCAAATTATTTATGCTTCACTAAAATACAATGAGCAAAGAGGAATATGGCAAAAAAAAATTAATTAATTACTATGGCATGTTAAACAATTTTTGTGTGAGGAATATGGCTATGGGTTTCAATTTTCTTATGCCATCTGTATAATAATTGTATGCTTCTTTTGACGCCTTATTAACTTGTTGAAATCATTTATGCTTCTTTTTTCGTTGCTCTTTGTTCCTATGCTTCTATGCACAAGTTTCTATGCCAACTGCAGCGATGGATGTTCTGCAATTATGGTTGGTGCCCACAGATTTTAATGGTTTCTGCTGCCCATAGATCCCAACTTGCTTATGTGCTGCAGTGGCGGAGCAGCAAATGTTTTTGTTGTCTAAATAACTATTTTCTATATGCTTGCATCTTTCAATTTTTAATACTTCCTCCAATGTAAGTTTTTGTACTTGCAATAATTAGTGGTGTGCTATGAAATTGAAATTTTGAATCTTAGTTTTATGCTTGATATCTGTTTCACACGTTCAGTCCATGTGTGTGATATTATTTTTTTTATTCTAGCTACAACTAGAGCCGATGTGTGGCCTACTGGCCTTGTTGAGCGGTGGTGGTTGCTGTTTGGCTCCTAATACAGTCCATGGTGGCGGCGTGCAGTGCGAATCAGGGTTGGGTGCTGGTGGTTTGGAGTTTGGACAACTGTAACGGCGCGACGCAGCACGGTCCAGGACGCCCTCCACAGACTTGCTTCTAATTTTTATGCTTCTTGAGCCACACTTTCTATGTTTGTGGCTGTTTATGTTTGATTTGATTTTAGTTGCAATCTTGCAGGAAGATGAGTTGTTGCAAACGGTGCTAGCAATTACTAGCAAGCATGGTTTCATGTCTTTTTTTCTGTCAACATGTTTGCTGCTAAGAGATATGTGTTATTTTTTTTTTTTTTTTTGCCCTTGTGAGGTTTCTGTGCCTGCTAAAATGTTTTTATGCCTTGTGATGTAGAATGTTCTAAAGGATTCCTCTCAATTTGTTGTGAGAGGTCAATGGTGGCTCTAACATAGGGCATGGCTTGCAATGTCGACGACTTCCTTTTTGCTTGTGATGGTGGTTAATATAAAAAGTCAATTTTCCATATGTTGTGTAAAACGCTGATGTAGTTGATATTACAGTAAATTTTTATACCTTTGTTGGAGTAGTTGTCTGTGCACTTATACATAGTTGCTGGCTTGTACTGCAGGGAATAAAGAGCCACATGATCGAATAACGTGGCCTAGGCGACCCCAAGGACGTCTACTGCGTTGGTGTGGTTGCGTGCACGGCAATTGCATCTCTCCCCTTCTCTATGCAGTCTGGATTAGGCATCGTGTGCAGCATTGGTCGTCTATGATTTTTCTTTACGATCATAGGTTTCTATGCATGGGTGAAAATGTCTGTTTTAGACATGACAAAATACTTGTATGTATTTTTCTATGCACCTACTGGCGATTTAAGGGTTGCATTCTAGCCTTGTACTCATGATGATGAAACTTGTTAGAACAATTTGATATACATTGTTGGAATAATTATTTGTACGGTTTTTATAGAAATCACATCTTTGTTACGTGATTCTATACATTATAGAAGTGGTTTTCTATGTTGTTTTTATGCGGTAATAAAAATGTTTATCTTTGTCTTGGCCATTGATTATCTCTGTTTTTATGCTTATGTTCTCCATCTTCCATGCCCTATTCAAATATTAAATATACAGCTCCATACTAATGGAGGCAATCACAGTTGTGTAAGGGAAAATATTCATCTCATGGAGAAATTTTTATGTGCCTACGCATATTGACAATGTCCAATCGGCCATCATATTGGGTTGCATGTTGTTGGTGGAGTCAATCGCGTTTTTCATGTTGAATCGTGGAGAGGATTTTGTGTGGTAAAATATGCAACTTATATTCATCCGACCACAAATTTCTATGCATGTTTGATAGGTATTTTATGCATCTAGTCGACCTTCAATCGGTATCAAGTGTGGTGATTCAAATTTGAATTTTTGGAGGGGACAGGAGCACATACCATGTTACTATACACCCACTCACAATATTCTATGCACAAACACAAATTTTTGAATTTTAGAAAAATATTCTTAATGGATTTTGAATCGTGCACAAAAATGTCAGGAGTTTAATGGTGAAAACTATTTTTGAATCGGATACTTTGTTTAAAAATTATGGTGAAAAAATGAAAGAAAATAAATTGGATTATATGCATGCATGCATAGGTGTGTCAGGTTGTCGCGCTGCTCCCATGCCCGCACGCGGACGGCCAAGCGCTGGGCCCGCTGCCACACGCGGTCCATGCGAGGACCCCTTCCTGGGTGGGTGGGACGCCTTCCTAGCGTGCTACCTGGTTGGATTCCACCATGTTCGGAGTCTTGGCTGGGGCTCCCCAATCCTTATTAGCTTGGCCGGGGCTCCTAATAGTGCAGCCCCTACCCTGGTTGGATTCCACCATGTAATAGTGTACCAATCTACCATCTTACTGTCCTTGGTAGTCTACAAAACAATTTTGTAGTCATTTGAGTACCAGGAACCTTTTTGCATATTATATGTTAAAAATCAATGAATAATGGAATAATGCTAGATTTTTTTTGAAGATGCTAAGCTTATCAGTATGAAAATGACAGGTCAACTGGAAGTAAGATATGACCATAAAAAGAGAGACAGTGCCCAAATGAGCAGCTAAATGACTCAAAAGAATAGTGGCAGAAACTATATATAGTAACTGAGCAATGAATTATGTGAAGTACAGTGTATTGGATAATTTCATCTACAGGGTAATTGAATTGACATAGATATTATCTAGAGAAGAGAAACATAATAGCCTAGGATCAGGCTCGGCTAGCATTGGATCAGCACCACATGGGTCTGCTGCCTCTGCTTCTTCTGCACAGATCAGTATTCAGTAAGAGTGCCTAAAAATATTTCAGTACAAAACAATATGGTGGAAGATTAACAAAAATATGAACTTTACTAACACAAAGTATGCAGATTAATTTTACAATAAAATTGCAAAGAATAGCTCTATAGAAAGATGGAAGTTGCACTTGAAAGCAGCCCCTCTAGCCACATCAAAAACTTCAGGCTTCTCAATTCTATTATTCTAGAACTCTCAGAGTGCAAGAACAATTGTCAATTGAGCATGAGTATGGATTCTTGGTGTGACACCTCCTGATAACTTCAGCATGAATGTTCTATAGTTGAAAATTCCAGTATGATAGGAAAAAAAAACAACAATAGATACAAAAGGACTTCAAGTCATCAACCGTGGCTAACCCAAAACCGGTGCACAAACATCAAATTAGAATGAACCAATTAGAACCTTTTATCGAAGCCGCAACTCAAATGAAGGTCAATATTAGTGATTTTAACCATCTCTATATCCCAATCCCATGATCCATCCATTTTGCATGCCACTTCTAATGAAAAGGTGTTGTCACAATCATACATAATATCTATTCTATTCCTTGAAAAACAATTTCAGTATCAATATTCACATGTTTAGATCATCACACGTTTAGATGGATAGGCAAAGAAATTCAAAAACTTATCGAAGTTGTTGGTGCTATCTCCAGACCTGCTTAGTCTCCATTGCCAACTCCTACTAACCACTCCCAAAGTAATTTTGGCAAGCTGTGCAAAAGAAAACAAACACATTCAGATTCAGTTCTACTTAGGTGTGTAAAGAAGCAACCATGGGAAAATTAGAATGGTGGGCCGTTTTGGTTCCGCTACACCTAGCTTACTAAATGAAGCTCTTCTATCACGAGTAGTGAGAATTCTCCACAAATATGCACTTCAGCTCTTGTGTCTAGTCACCATTTGTTCGGATGTGAACACTGAGGTAGTCATCTCTAGGTGCTGAAGTGATGGAGAAAGGGTGCCTGCAAACACAAAGCCACAATAGGTGAATATTAAATTAATCGGAAACTAAGTAGATCGAGGAGATTCAAATCGGGAGTCATACAAAACATTGAAATGAAGAAATTATTGGACAATGAAGAAGTACGTATTGTCCACTTCTGTACCAAAAACCATAGGGCATTGACATTGTTATGGTCAATGATGTGCTAAGGCACAAGGGCAGGGTTCACCTTGAACATCATCAACACTCCTAGGCTCATTGAAGGTGGATACATTAATGAGCAGGCTGTTGATCTGAAATGGAAATACAATTTACCTAGTGCTATAAAAAGGGTTGGTGACATGAATTTTAGGTTTATGTCTATAATATAACAATTTAAACACAGCAAAGTTAGAAATAAGTATTTTGTTGACCAAAAGAGGCCTTTTTAGTTAACATTTAGAAGTTATTCTCATCAGTGTCAAGGAGCAAGAAGCATAGAGATGATTGCTTAAAAAAGAGGGGACTAAATGAATGTAGGCACTGCATCCTGAGGATACAGGCCACTGACCTAAAAGCTGTTTGGGCAGTTGCTGAATGATAATCAACATGCCAAGGAACAAAAGCAATGACACTGAGTTTCTACTACTGCGTCTACTGCTGCAGGTATCAAGCATTAATCTGTATTATTTGAAAGGGAGAAACCATACAAGGATCCAACACACACTGTACAAAGGAACAAGAGAGACAGTACAAATCAATTTAATCTAAAGTACTACAGATAAATACTGAAAATATCGAAGTCTGTTTAGATCTGCCACCAACACTTGGCAAGGATATGACTATATGAGGTTAACTAAACGACAACATCTCACTGGTAGAGAAAGATCATCAAGCCTAGGTTTTACAAACTCAAGCGCAGACGGGTACATCCGGAAAGATACAAATCCCGTGATATTAGTTTACCTAAACAATTAGGTTCGGCCATGAAACAACATGAAACGAAACGAATTGACAGATCAACCACCAAAGACCACAATGCGCACCTCATGGAACAACCCCCACGGGTATCCTTCTACCGGGAGCCGGAGCATGTGGTGGCGCAAAGGCGGCGGGAGGAGCGCGTGGGCCTCTACCGGCCACGGCGCGAGCTCGGCCAAGGCGCTGAGGGCGCGGGCGTGAGCTCCATGAGGCGTTCTTCCGCCGGCCGGGGCGCGAAGCTGTGCCGTGCACACCTCCGGCGGCCGCCCGAGCAAGGGAAGGGAGGGAAGCAGCGGTGGATTGCAAGGGAGAGAGGGAGAGAGAGCGGCGGGAGAAAGGGTGGCGGGAGGAATGAGTGAGGGAGTTAGGGAAGGAGTGGATAGGATGGAGGCGGCGCGCGGGTCGCAGCGCTGGCGGGAGCGAGTTCCGACACAGGACGGGCGCCGACGTGTCGAATAGCTAGAAGGCCACCGATGTCCGGAATGTTGTGGTGCGAGGAACAGAGAGAATTTTAGGCCCCGTTTGGAAGCCTTCGATTTTGGAAGAAATCGGATTTTGATCCAAACGGGTAGATTTTATTCCGATTTTGGATCCGATTCCAAAATTCCGAATCGGCTCAGACCGACTTCCGCCCGATTTTTTGGGCGTGCGGGCCGCTGGGGGAGAGGACAGAGAGAAACGAAATCAGCTTTCAAAATCCAGGATCCAAACGGCTCGCTATGGATTTTACCAAAAATTCGGATTTTATAATAGTTCCCGAGAATCCAGATTTTGGAAATCTATAATCCAATCCAAACGGGGCCTTAATAATTCCGATTGGAATTGTATGCAGGGGTTGAAGCGGAGGTGGCGGGGTCCTGAAGCATTCGATGGGTCGAGGATGATGTCGCTGCATGCCCCCTTCAATTCGTCTTCAAGACACCCGCAGCGCTGCTCCTTCGTCTTCATTGGACGCGCTGCCTCTACTTGGTGGAAACGGTAAAGTTTAGTGAGCTGTGGGACCCACCGATGACGTGACATGGTCGCATGTTCGGGAAAAACTTCCCTAGTGGGTCTTGTCTTTATAGGGGTTATAGACAGATAGATTGTTAACCGAGCCTTGAACCACTATTCAAATCCCCAATTGGAGCAAATCAATGCTACCTTGCATCATATATATCGAGATGAAATTGAAAGCACAAACAAAACCAAAAAAAAAAAAAAAGAGATGACCACGGACAAAATTAAACGGCCTTGATTTTAGCCTTCTAGGTCTCCTTTCTCCTATTAAATTAAGAATCTTGGGAAACGATGTATATATTTTCTCTATAATCTGAAATTCAAATATAAAAATGAATTGGAACGCACGAGAATATTATTAGATACATCTTCAACCCCGTGTACATACGACTTATACAAATGCTAGTAGACCGTGTCCAGACATGCTATAAAGTTTCACTCCAAGATGAATGCATGATACGATTGATAAATATTTTTTTTAAGTTTATAGCCTTGGACAACAAACTAAACGTCTCGTAACAATGCACAAGCATAGTATTTACTAGTATTAAAAAAAAGAGACACGAACAGATAGGGCCGACGGTGGCAGCCAGCCAGCGGGGAGCCTTGCATTGCACCCAAGCGAAAGCGAGCAGATCAGCCGGCCCAGCCGGCCGGGGGGCCCTGGGTGGGTCCCGCGTCCGCTCTTGTCTTCCTCTTCCAACGTCAACAGCAGGTTCCACTCCCAAAGTCCGTCCCAACCCAACTGAACAAAATAAACTCCCTAAACCGATTTCAATTTTCAAATCTGCTCCTGCTCCTCTTCCTCCGCCGCCGCCGGACTTCCAAACCCCACCCCGTCGCTCTTCCTCCAAACCCCAAATCCTCGAGCCCCCTCCGCACGTAGCACGATGGGGTTCATGGATCCGGCGGCGCCGCTGCTGGCGACGTGCGGCGGCGACACGGTGAAGCTCTTCGACGTCACGGTGGAGACCGGCGACCCCTGCGTCCTCGCCTACACCCCCGCTCCCGCGCACCCCGTCAACGCTGTCAAGTGGAACCACACCAGTGAGTGCCCCCTACTCGTGCTCTCAGATAGATCCCCTGAATTCGGCCATTTTGCTTCGTCACGCGAGGATCTGTATCTGCGAGCTCCGTACGTCTTAGCATTGGATGGTTCGATCCAACACTTGAAATCCTCGTTGAAATCGCTTGCTGTCGTTTGCTGCATTATGGTTAGATCATGGGAAGATTTTTTATAGTACTAGTACCCATTTAGTGCAGTGGTTATGCTGGTAGGTAGTGTAAGAGCCATCAGCATTCGGGTGCTCGTGACCTAAATTTTGCACTCATTAGTTGATGAGCTTTATCTGATTCCTTATACGCTGACGCAGTATCTATAATCAGGATGCCATTTGGGGTTACTAAGGTTATCCATACCCTATCTCTGTTGCTGGTATCTTTCTTTCTATTAGGAAATCATAGCTATAGTTTCTAAAGAAAACCAGTGTCAACAAATGCACCACTGCTTCTTCTACTGCTGCAATTTGTTTCTGAGAACTATATAATCGTGCATATTCACAGTTTAATGTTCAGAGGAACTATGCAGAATATGGATTTTATCTTGGAGATTGAGCTAGGGAACACTTTTGTACTGCGCTTACACTTTCTGACTTTTATTCTGCACTACTGTGTACATACTATTGGCTTTATGATTTTACTTGACAATGCAGCTCTGTGACATCGCACAACAGTATCTAACAAGCTTACACATCTATTGGCCTGAAGTTGTATCTGTAGCTTCACCAAACAAACCATACACTTTAAGTACTAAGTAGTACTCTTTTTTCCCTTAGCAAAACTATCATACCATGGAAATTAGTTATGGCTACCTTCCCTATTATTGGAGTTAAATGCAATATATCCTGGAGAAATCAGGCTAAAATGTCAACTTCTAGGCTTTCCATCATGTTTATTTTTATTTACATGCTTACACATACATCAACCAAACCAGTGACCTGTTATGGTGAGGGACAGGATATCCATTTTTTCCTGCAGTGAGTGATAGAGAACTTTATTAATAATTTTTTTTCTATGTTTCACGTAAACGCTAATAAACAGTTTTGCTTTTCTTTATTTTTAGTGTAACATCTGTTATGTTACATTTAGCGTTCCATTGTTTCCCTAAGTGAATATATTTTTACAAGACATTATCCGCAATATGTTATTTTTTTGAAACAGAACCTCAATATGTTGAAAAACGATTCCTCATTGTATTGCACTGTAAAACTGCAGATAAAAGCACTAGCACTAACAATCATCTGCTCCTAACGTGCAGATCTTATTGTAGCAAGTGCTGGGGATGATAAAAGGATCTCATTGTGGCATAAGAATGGTCAAAATGTAGGACAACTACCAACATCAACTGTTGACCGTGGTGATGACATAGAGGTATCAGGGATTTGTATGATTCTGGTATTATGCCTACCAACATCAACTGTTGACTCTTATTGGGGATTTATCTAGAATTTTCTGAAAATGTTACTTGTTTATCTATTTGTAATGTTAGGATGGAAATGTCACATCTTTGTTCATAGGCATTGCTACATTGCTTATTCATTTCATACCTTTTTCCTTCAGTGATAGACATGCTAAATTTTGACTATTTACATTCACTGAGCAATCAGGCTAAAATGTAGATATTTCATCTTTTCTCTAGACAAACAGTTTTGAGGACCAAAATCAAATGTTCAACCCAAATAATACCTGAGAGCCAGATAATTCATTTTAACACTACTGTTCTCGTATTTTAGTCCATTTGAATTTTTGATTTTTTAGAGTTTTTCGTGGCATTGACAAAAGAGCAACATTGGCGACTATAATGACTTCTTTTCGCTATATATGTTAGTTTGTTTTATTGGGATTCTTTCTTTTATATCCTAATATAGATTTATTTATTATGCTATTCTTTAAATTTTTAGCTACTTTAGCAAATAAAAAAACTTTACAGTAGCGCTTGGTTCCTCTGAAATTTCCTACCCAGCTTCTAACATCAGCAATGCTCATATGGCACTGCTCTCTCTCTCTCTCTCTCTCTCTCTCTCTCGCTCTGGTTACATTCATGGGATTACTGAATAATTATCTGATGATATTTCAAACCTTTATAACTTTATTTGGTAATGCCCCTGGCTGATCCTGGCAACCTATACTTTCTTATTAGGAGTGCATTTATTCTATCAGTTTTAGCAACAAAGGTTCTCGATATCTCTGTTCTGGTGGAAGTGGCCATATTGTTAGGATATGGGATTTGCAGCGGAAGAGATGTATCAAATGGCTAAGCGGTCACACTGACACAATTACTGGCGTAATGTATAACTGCAAAGATGAACATTTGGCATCAATCAGCATGAAAGGGGACCTGATTCTTCATAATCTTGCTTCTGGAGCACGTGCTGCTGAACTTAGCGATCCAAACGGACAGGTAATTTTTTTTACTTCTTTGTGTTTGTATGTAAAATGAGCATGCCTCACATTAGGCCCTAAGGAGTACCTGAATTTTAAATTTTGACCTTCTGAATTTATTAGTTTTCCTGAATTATTTATGCAAGGTCAGGTTCTGAGAGTGCTTGATTATTCACGAAATAGTAGGCATTTGTTGGTGACAGCTGGAGATGATGGTTCTGTGCATCTTTGGGATACAACTGCAAAGTCTCCTAAGGTACCGGAATCCATGGGATTCTGTTTATGTTGTACTTATTTTTATGTTTTTCAATTGTTATAGAGTTAACCAGTAAAATCAAAATAAAATGAAACCTTCAAGATAGCTTATCATATAGATGATAGGGAATGTTATTATGATATTCCCTTAAAAATTAACAGTAATGTTATCTATCTATCCATCTAAATACAATTAGTGTTCCATCTCCATGTATTCTAAAAGGTGCTAAGCTAGTAGGGTGCCAGCTAGTTGCTCCATAGGCATAGGGTCCTGTTAGGCACAGCTTCTCAACCAGCAATCGCTTAAGAATATGCCCACCATGTGCAAGCACATAGCCTGGTGCTGTGCCGCTATCCCCCCCCAAGGCATGGTTCTCCAAAATGAACTGCCCTTGACTTTTCCTGTCAGCATGGCCCAGTGGGGCAGATCAGCTTCTTATACTGTCTGCCCCCTAGCAAGCTTGTTTGCTCCCCTGATATCCATCTGCCTCTGTTCGCACGGCCATGCTGCCACTGTCTGCTTTGTCGCTCTCCAATGGTTGAGAACCCACTGAGATCACATCCGTTGTTGAGCTCCCATATGATATCCATGTGAGCTTGGTTCCCTTGGAGACGGCCAGAGTTGCCAAGCACGAGTGTTGTATATGGGAGCTGCATGTGTGCCATGGGCCCATGGTAGGAAAAAAATGTGCTGAGGGAGGAGCTGTGACTGATGGGCATGGCGGCTTCCTCAATTTGAGGTTGTGTGAGTGCTTGATTTTTCGCTGCAGCACCAGGGATTGGAGCTGGAGGAAGTGATGATGACGAATGGTAGATGTTCGTAAAAAGCTATGAAAAGTCCCAAACATCCAGCTTTTTGTACAGCAGCTTGTCTAAGAACCAGATATTCTGGGCAGTTGGGAAAGGCCAACTTATGCATAATTTTATGTTCTGCAAACAGGGCTCTATGGGGCAACCTGGACATGCATAGGAACGTTGCTGAACAGGGCAAGACAAACAGAGATGGGGCCATATCTGGGCCTTGAGGGCTTGATTAGCTTAGTGATTACTGATTAGAATGGAGAAGTGTTCGATGGCCCAATGTTGAACAATCCTGATTAATGCCCCAAGCCCATTCTGAAGTCTTGTACTAGCTTCTTTCCTTTTTAAAAATAGAGGCTCAAGACACTTTATTTTAGTTAACGAAGTCCATACCTGAGATGGAGCTATCGAAGCTGGACCTGTGCCAAACTGATGGGCTGGCCACTTAGCTCCTGTATTTACCAAATTTGTGGAGGCAGGCTGCTGACCAATTCCCTGATGGGTGGAACAGGGTGCATTTTGAAACATTTCTAGCTATATATGTTTTCCACTGTGACTTTTTGTTTCTTCCAAACTTAAATTCACATTTGGTTTGAAGGTAATACATGTAGCACTGTCATGTGGGGCGGCAGTATAACTGCAGGTCCAGAGCACAAGATGCAGCCAGGGAGCTCCCAAAGGCATGCAACAGCCCAAGGAGGCACAGGCGGCTGTAATCGACGGAGTTTCGGAGTTAGTTGAGACAATAGAGTTAATGCTGGGGAGAGAAACAAGGAGCTAGAGGGCTGGGTGCCAGCTAGAGGAGTTAGTGGGCTGGGTGCCAGCTAGAGGCTGAGGCCCCTCTATTTATACCATGTAATCAGATTGAGATGAAGTAAGCAATGAACAAACCTATGCCTAATCTCCCTGTTCTCTCTTAATCTCATCCCTTCACCATAGGGCTACCAGGGAATCCTCCTGGCGCCATTGTCAACCCAAGCTATGAACTGAGAAGTCGAGGGCCTGCTACCTTGAGCACGGATGCCCTTGACAAGTACTCATCTTGACTCTTGAGTCTTTGTGTAGCTGTGATTATTATTTTGTTATTTCTGGTACTATAAAATTACTTTCTTCAGTCGATTCTTCATTCTGACTAATCATATAATCTATTGATATACCCTGGTTATCACTGTTTGTTTTAGAAATATTAAAATAACTGATCTGCATGATCAGCTTTCTTCTGCTTATACTTGCTTTAATTTTCTCAAATTGACTAGCCGCTGTTGTGCAGGTTTCATGGCTGAAGCAGCATTCGCACCCACAAGTGGTGTTTGTATTTCACCATCCAGCGATAAGGTTTTGTGGTTGTAAATGCAGCTGGCATTTCATTTCTGAATGAATATGTCTTTTCCCACACTATATTTTGGTTTTGCAGATAATTGCTACTGTGGGCCTTGACAAGAAGTTATACACATTAGATTCAGGGTCAAGGCGACCAACACAAACTATTCCTCATGAGGCTCCATTCTCCTCATTGGCATATAATGATGATGGTACTATATTAGCAGCGGGCACAAATAGTGGACGTGTGGTGTTCTATGATGTTCGAGGAAAACCAAAGCCATTGACCATCCTTCGTGCATATAATACCTCTGAGGTGAGAAACCACAATCATCTATCCTCTTTGGTCTGCATATTGTTGTCGACTCGCTGAAAATTTTGTTTCCAGTTGTGCTTTGTGCATTGATTTTTGCACGTCATGGTATAGCAATTCCTTGAGAAAGCATATCGAAATACTATTATTTTGTATAATCTAGTACATCTGTTTGCTGATGTAGTTCAAGTATGATTGTTCTTTGCTTTGAATGACTGGCACAAGTGTTTTCTTTTTTGTTGTGATGTGAAGGTCTTTTCACCTTTTTGCGTCACATTTGTAGTTCTGTGCTCCTTTTTTGTTGAACAATGTTCTGTACTCTTTCTCGAAGCAACGAATCCCTGGATGAAAAATAAAATTGTATTTAGTTGAGAGAAGTCTCTGGCAATGAAATCACTCCTATGCATTTTTGCTGAATCATTGTCATGCGAACCTGATAATTGAAAGGTATCCTATTTAAATTAATAATTAAAATGAACTGAGTTTTACATAAAGACTGCTTCATGAAATTCTTACTCCGACAATCTACTCTTTTAATTTGTTTTTAACATTCCTGAAATTACAATTTCAGGCTGTGACAGGTTTATGCTGGCAACGTTCAAAGCCTGTTGTTGTTAATGAGAACAGTTCTTCTGAAGTTGCTCTTCTTGGGGAACTAGTGAAGAGTCTGTTCTTATGCCAGATCCCTTGCCTTCAGCAACACCTACAAGTATTGGTCCTGGAGTGGCCACTACAAGTCTTCGCTCTTCTTTGACAGCAAACACAAGTGGCTATCTTTCGACCTCAAATTCTTCTACTATGGAGGAAACTCCATATAAAACTCGTCTGCTATCTGGTGGACCATTAGCAAAGCTACAGGCTCCTCGTAGTAACTATAATCTGAAGGATGATATGGATGTATTCTCTCCACTTGTTGATGTCCAGCCTTTCACACCATCTAGTGGCAACTGGTGGGATGAGCATGGAAGTGATGATACAAAAAAAGATGATAAACCAGGAGAAAAGAAATTTGCAGCAACCAGGAAGTATTCGTATATGGATGGCAATGATGAGCCACATCCAATCGCAGATTGGCGGTCTACTGCAAATTCAAGACAGGTTCTTCATGAAAAACTTATATGCTTATGTTTGAAGGGGAACATGTCTCATCGTGAAAGGATAAACCATATAGTTTTTTTCTTTCTTTCTGATGTTATACATGTTTGCATTGTACAGGATGGCATCTCATCTGTGACTACTACATCCATACCATCATGGAAGAGTGAACATTCTGTATCTTCACCAGAGATAGCAACTGGAAATGCATTACCTGACAGGCTAACTCAACGTCAACAGATCTCACGCTTTGCATCTTCAGCCTTTCCAACTGGTGGCTTGGCATTGTCAGCCTTACAAGATTCAGCTTCAGCACCCAGTCACTCACTGAAGGGTTCTCTTACAAGTAACCTTTTAATGAATCTACAAAACAAGGGCACCTTGAGCAATGCACACTCTTCCCTGGACGCATCCTCTCCTAATCTTCAGAGTTCACTTCCCTCAGCATATGTTTCAAAGACTATGCCATCTGGGATTCCTGATCAACCAGGAGCAGCACAATCCACTTCTATGTGGAGACCCACAACATATACTGATAGAATGAGCTCATCATCTGTTTTTAGTGATGGATTAGCTTCAGCATTTGGTTCACCAAAATCAAAGAAGACAGGAGCAGAAACAAAAGATGAGTTGCTCAGTAGCATTTTGTCAAGACAAGAAGCAGCTGCCTCTTCATCTGCAACCCCTCTAGCAAGCAATGTAAGACGTTCTTGTTTACTAGTGCTACTAGTATGACTCATGTTTTAACAGCATGATTTGGTAAACTATTATATTCTATTTATTAGGGGGTAGTGCCACCACAACTGGCGAACACAGGTTCATCTGATCAACACGGCGCTTCTTCCTTCTCACTTCAGTATGTGCAACGCATGCTTGAAGAATCTCTTGGGTCTGTCCAGAAGTCCATCCATGAGGATGTGAGAAATCTCCACATTGAACTTTTACGACAGTTTCACATGCAGGAGGTAAGCTCAATATGGTGATGTTGCTTTGTGCTTCAAGTTTTGACTCATAGATTCAAATTTGATTTTAAGATTTTGCTTTGTTCTCAATGGCACACGCCTACATAACCTGCCCCAATGCCATGCAAGATCTTCATAAGTTCTGTATGGTGGGCTCACCTAGATCAGATTTGTGGACAGAAGCATCATAGGGTGTTTGGTTGACTGCATTAGTTTGTGCAGAACCTGTGCCCCATAGAGGCCTATGCAGGCTTGCACAGTGCTCAAAGGAGGCCAAATGCTGCATTAGTTTAGTATGCTAGATTTGGTCGTATTAGGCACTACAGGCTTGTACAAGAGCCCACAAAAATGGATTTTTCACCTCACCACTTCTACTAGAACATGGAGGTGATCACGTGCAACAAAACATAAGCAGCCAAACACAATCTTACTAAATACAGCTTGCATCTGCAGAACAACCAAACACTAACATATTGCATATGTTTATGCTGCCTTGTGCTGTGTTTCATAAGGCCTAATACATGATAAGGCTAGTGCAGGCAATAGTAAAGCTACCTTTTTTTTTTATACAGAAATAATTTAAAGTAGTGAACATACTGTGATAACTGACCCCTGATTTTATTGTTTCTCTACCACTAGTACTTTCCTTTGCCATGCTAACTGCATTCTTCTGAAATACTGAGTACTGTATTAGATGCAAGAAATATTCAGTTTCCTGCACCTGCATGACCTTCCACTATAATAATGTCTGTAGTGGCTAACCACCTATGATGGTTAAAGCAGGTTGTTAGCTTTAGGAGTTTAGAATCTCCCTGATGAGCCAAAGGTTTATTAGCCTGTGTCAATAATGTCATTTGTTCTGAACTCAGGATATATCTGCATAATGCACCTTAAGTAAAAACTCATTGGAAATTCAGAAAAAGGAGAGATCTAAACCAGAATATTGAAAGTTTGAACATAGGATTTTAAAGTTCAAGAAGGTTACATGATATCAAACCTGTAGATACCATTTAGTCGTCTACAAAATGTACGAAGATACAGTTATGAACTTGCTGCTGCGAAACACGAATGTCTATATCAGTGCACTCCCAATTTTTCTCAATTAATTTTTTGGAAACACATAGTTTGTGGTTTGTGTCATATATTCACTCTAATGGTATGGAAAGCTTCTTTTATTTTATTGTAGAAAACACCTGATTACCTGGACCAATAGATTTACAATAATCATGATATGGAAAGATATTGCCCTGTTTGGATGCACCAACTAAAATTTAGCTGGCTAATGTCAGCTGTGGTCTTCCAAACACCCCAGCTAATAAGCAGCTAAAAGACATCCCAACCATTGGAAACCAGCATGCCCCATTAGCTGTTGCAACCTAGCTAGCCCCATTAGCTAGCTAAACTTTAGTTGGGGTGCACCGGGCCTATGGATAGATGGATTAACAGAGAATCCCCGGATAGACGTTCCTCTAGAACTATCTTAGGGTTCTTCTTGCTTGATTACAATCAATAACGGAGTCTCGCTTATATAGAGATGAATGACTTGACTCAATCTATCTTGTTCCTTTCCTAACAAACCAAATCAATCTAATCAGGTCGGGTCCTGGGCTGGCTCCACTTGCCATAACAGATCATGTTGTGCTTGTTTTTCTCGCTCCATTAAAGTGAGAAAAGCTTTGCATGAGACCGCAAAAAGAATTGGTAGTTTTGTTGACCCGTTGTGCTCTGGTATCGTGTGAGTCTCCCTCTCTTCTCCATCTTCAGTGGGCTTAGAAAGGGGGTCGAGGGAGGTAGGCTGGTCGGTAGTGGGAATGGGAGAGATGGCGGCCGTGGGTAAGACCCTACCATGCTATGGCGGGGCAATGGGTGGCGTGCCGATTGGGAAAGCGACGGGTTGTGCAATCATTCATAGTAGAATTTCTCATTGTGCAACATTTTGTCAAAGCTATTGCTTTTTTTTTCAAAAACAAGGCTATTCCTTTTTGTTTTTTATGTTGGAAATATACTGCCAATTGAAGATTTATCTTGTTTTATTGTTGAATATACGATTAAAATGATGATCAAGTGAATTTTAATTTTTTTGTAACTGCCAATTGAAGATTTATCTTGTTTTATTGCTGAACATACAATGAAAACTATGTTCAAGTATTTTTTAAACTGCTATGAGTGCAATAAAAAAAAATTTCATCACGATTCTATTGTCTGGATTTGATTTTTTCCCTATTCAATAATCATACTCAATAGTGTTTTTTTATGTATGGAGCTCCTTTTGTTACTACACCTATGGGAAAAAAATATGAAAGCATATACAGTAGACTAGTTGAGCCTTCCCTTGCCCATGTCTATCTGATCTCTTTTTAAGTTAACACTAGGATTATTTACCAATGAAATAAACTAGTCCTTTAATTTTTCTTTTATTTTAAAAGAGGAAGGCAGCTTGCTATTTTTTTTTGTGTTGCATTCCTTTGGCACAATCATAATTTGTTGACCCTAGATGAGATTGCACATTTGTCACTGTTCGATTCCTTGTCTAAAGTTCTGAACCCATACCTATGATTTCGAATGTTTGTTCGCTCTATGTGCTCAAATTTTTTGTTTACCCTTTGTTTTAATACTTTCTTTTTTGACATAATGAACCTTTCTATGAGAAACAGATGGAAATGTCAGGCGTGCTGAACTTAGTCATGGAAAAGGTGGAAGGCCTGACAAAAGAAGTGCAGCAACTAAGAAGGGAGAACCAACAGCTCCGGCAACAGCTTCTCTAATATGTTTGGGGCCTTTATTTGGCATTTTTATGCTGTGGAAAAGTGCAATTTGCTCCAGAGTCCTAAGTAGGCCTGGCAATGGTTGATTCTCATACTGGTTGTCTAGCGCATGACATATAGGAAGCTCGTATTTGACACGGTTGTACATAGAATCCTCTTAGTTTAGAATCATATTAATTGGATTATTGTTTTGTCTGTTTGTCATGTTGTGTTGGACTTGATTCCATGTATGTTGGTGGACCTTGGGCGGCCTGATTTTGGATGGCATATGTCAAAGGTTAAGAGAGGTTTTCAATGTAGCTTTTGTCAATAGGATTCCTTGATGAGGCTAAAAGTACTCGTCCTTATTTTGCTTCTTGTTATAGCATATGTGAGTAGCTTATTACTCTTCGTCTAGTTTATAAGACATCTTCTGATAATGGCAAGGTTTCTTAAATTACACTTAACCATTCATTTATTTTATATTCCCTTTGTCTATGAATAAATAATTTTTCTAAAGTTGATGTTTTTGGAGCCAGGTAGAGAAGTCTCTGGCGACTAAGTGGAAGTCTGAAACCCTTGGGTTTTCGACTGGTTTCTACACCAAAATCAAGCTGAAACCGTCCAATATGCTCAAATCCTGTCCCATCCATAACATTGCTACCTTGTTTTAGCATATCCGACTCTTGGATTGGTTGCTCTTTTCTTCTCTTCTCAGTTATTTTTTAGCAAGTGTCTCCGGTGGGGAGTTCAAAGGGAGATGGTGGTAGGGGAAGGGCTCATGGAGGGCTTGAAGCTCTCAGAGGATGAGAATTGTAGGGTTATGGTGCTTGGAAGATGGTGGGGGATGAAGGATGAAGGTAAGGTTACTTGACTTGGGCACACAAAAGGGATGTGGCATACATTGGGGAAAAATTGGTGCCCTGGGAGTCTGGTGTAAGGAATTGTGTGAGAATCTCTTCGTATTTTTCTTCATAAAACCAGTGGTAAGAAGTGGCTAATAAATGAGGGTGCGTGGGATTTTGACGGTGGATTTGTTAGTGGTGGTCGGTGTAAGGAATTGTGTGAGAATCTCTTCCTATTTTTCTTCATAAAACCAGTGGTAAGTTGAGAGGATCTGGAGTTTGTATAAATGCTGACATTGATTGACATCTTTGATCTATCGCTTGGCCTTATGATGATGGATCAACAGTTGGGGCCTATCGTAGAATTGAAGCTAAGTTGGATATTCGCAAGGCACTGCTTGGTGGGGTGCTGATGCAAAAGGATGAAGGGGCAAAGGATTTGCATATAGCTGTTGCAAGAAATTCATCAACTGAACTATTACTTTTGTTGTAACAACTGCTCTTGACGTAAAGCGGCAATATTGGTGGATTGAGGTGATTAGAACCCAATAGGGTTTTTGCCCGATCTTTCGATGAGAGGTGTGGATAACTCGATTGGTGGATGGAGATAATGTTCACGGCCAGACTATAGCCTTCCAAGACCGCGCCTTAGCAACTGATACACAACCTCTAATGGTTGTCATGATCTTGTGGAGCGCAACACCCGGCCACTAAGACACCTGTCCTGCAAGCAATTGAGAACTAGTAAGAATAAGTATGTAAGAAGTATTGAATTACTAGATGTAAATGAAGGTTCAAAACTCAATCTCCAATGAAGTGGGGTTCCGAAGGCAAGAAGACAGGCGGCTAATCCAGCACGCACGCTTACAAGCAAGTAGCGAAGGCTAAACTTGATCTAAACAAAACTCATTCTATTGTTGCCGGCGGCCAAGGGGTATATGACGTGGGGAGGGCGACCACAAGGGTGCTGGGGCTGTGCTCCAACCCTAGGACGTGTCCCTAATGAACCCAAACTCGTTACACGGCTCGTTAGGCCAAAATAAGGTGACACAACACCCTAATAGAAAACCTCTCGGTGATGTTTCGGTCATTGAGGCCGCTTCCGATAGGATATGGACTTGAAACTGGACCTGTATGAAACTAGACTTGATAAGCTTTCCACAGAATCTTGAATGGCCCAAATCTAACTCCGTATGCGACCGTGACAACTATCACAAGTTGGAGGTGTGTTGCAGTCCGATCCAGCCTGCGCGAGTCATTTTCCCTTTTGCTACAGAATTGCACTTTCTATACTCCCGGGAGTAGTTACTCCCATATTCAAAAAACCACATTGTGTAATGTGTTCATACTTGTTTATCGGTTTGAGTATGTTTAGATACTAATATTAAGATACTCTAGATCTTACTACGCGATTTTTTTTTGAAGGAACCCATATTTTTTAATATATTACATAAAATGTCACTACTGTTGTATATAAAAAAAGTATATCCATATACTCAACGTATGAATGCATACTTAACATATATACCACCATAGATGGTCTAGTATGATCATATACTTCATCCACATGCACTTCGTTTGGTCATGTATACCATAAATCTTGAGATATACACATGGGAGTAACTACTCCTAGGGTGTAGAAAAAAATTACCCTATATACATGTGTATATATATATATTTATTTTGTTACCTAAAAAATTGTATCACATAATATTGCAAAGTCAAAAATAGAACCATAAGGAGATACAAGTCATACACTTAGATTAAGAAGTGCAAGTGAATATTTTTTTGTATTTTTATTTTCCTTGTACATGTTATTCTCTCTAATCATTTTAAAGTTATTGGGCCTTCGGCCATCTTTTCTCCTTGGTTCCTAAGTAAAACAAGAGTGCACGGGTCTCCAAGGTCTAAACAAGAGAGAGAGGAACTCAAGAGGGTACTCACTTGATGATTAAGCTGAAGTTGACGGGCACAAGCATGAGTAAGAGGACCAGCAATAGGTACCGGTGTCGGCATGGATGCATCGTTCATGTTGATGTCCTCATCATTCTCCCCTTCTTGCACTTGAGTCGTCCTCAACTCAAACTCATCTTCAGCTCCCATATATGGACTCAAATCTGCAACGCTAAATGCGGGATTAACCCCAAAATTTGCATTCAATTCAAGCTTATATGCATTGTCATTAACTTTCTCTAACACTTTAAATGGCCCATCACCCCGAGGCAACAATTTAGATTTACGCAGATCAGAAAACCTTTCCTTTTTTCAATCAACCAAACTAAATCTCTAGGTTCAAATTTTAATCCCTTTCTACCTTTATCACCAGCAAGCTGATATTTAGCATTCATATGCTCAATGCTTTCTTTAGTTGTTTCATGCAATTTCAACATCAACTCAGACGCTTAGTAGCATCAAAATTTAGTCATTAGGAAGATGACAAATGCATTAAATCAATTGGAGCATGAGGAACAAATCATAAACAATCTGAAACGAGCATATTTCTTAGTAGAATGAATGAACGATTATAAGCAAATTCAATGAGGCAAACATTCTTCCCATATCTTAATGTTTTTCTTTAAAATAGCCCTTAACATAGTAGACAAAGTTCTATTCATAACCTCACTTTGACCATCAGTTTGGGGATGACATGTAGAAAACAAAAGTTTAGTCCCCAATTTTGCCCATAAAGTCTTCCAAAAATAACTAAAAAATTTAGCATCACGATCAGAAACAATTGTGTTGGGCACTCCATGCAAGCGAACAATTTCCCGAAAGAACAAATCAACAATATGAGAGGCATCATCAGTTTTATGGCATGGTATGAAATGTGCCATCTTAGAAAATCTATCAACAAACACAAAAACACTATCACGTCCCTTCCTAGTCCTTGGCAATCCCAACACAAAATCCATAGAAATATCTTCCCTAGGGACATTAGGAACAGGTAGAGGTAAATACAAACCATGAGGATTTAACCGTGACTTTGCCTTTTGACATGTCGCACAACGAGCAACAAATCTCTCCACATCTCTTTTCATCTTTGGCCAAAAGAAATGACCAGCAAGTATGTCTTATGTCTTTTTTGCTCCAAAGTGTCCCATCAAGCCACCTCCATGCGCTTCCTTCAACAATAACAAACAAACGGAGCTAGCTAGAATGCATAGCTTGTTAGCTCTAAACACAAACCCATCACTAACAATGAATTTGTTCCAACAACACTTCTTTAAAATCAACATCATTAAAAGTTGCATTTTTTTGAAAATAGAGTAAAAATGATTTATTTATGAATTATTGTGCTCATGAAAACATAGAGAAAATAATATTTTTTTCAATTAATTAACATTTCTCATAGGAAGTAGAAACATGTTTGAGCACAAATGCTACCGCATTTGATTTATTGTGATGAGTGGTTTTAATTCGAATTCAAATTGACTCAAAATTTCTTGTAAAATGGATTTGAAAATAGATTATAAAAAAAAATATAAAGAAGGCTTTTCCTCCCTGCTCTTTTCGGCTTGAAGGCCAGGAGCCCATCTCAACGATGCATGTTCCCGTCCTCTTGGTCTTGGGCCTCGAGCCCAGTCGAGTGTGCCTCACCCAAGCTCCTTTAAAGGGAAGCCCCACATGTTTAGCATCTTTTCTAACCCTAGCGCGATCGAGACGCCACCTCCGCCAGAGCTCACAAGCGCCGCCAAAACCTAGCTCTGCCGTTGCGGCTTGTTCCACCATCTCACTGCCCCACGTACCGGTGACTAGAGCACCTTGAAGGGTTTGGCGTCGAGGTAATTAGGCATCAGGTGCCATCCGTTCGCTCCCTCTTTCCATACATAGCGCGACATCGCCGTAACGTACCTTGCCATCGTATCACGCCTGATGCCGCGGTGATGGAGGAGTAAGCCCAAGGGAGATGAAGACATGGTCGTGTTCGGAAAGCGTCTTTCATGTTTTATGTTTATGCTATTAGTATGTCTGGTGGACCCCATGTGTTGGAGTCTATATCCCGTCATGTTAAAAGGGAGTCGAGTCTGTATTGAACCCTCAGACAAGTATTCGTTTGAAATAGAAAACTAAGCCAAGGCAGCGGGGTTAACCCTGCCGGCTTCGTCGTTCCATCCCTTTGCTTGCGCTTCACGTCGACGGCAATCTCGTCGGCGGCCACGGACGTGACAAGTGGTATCGGACTCGGCGTTCCTCGGCGCGCGCTCATTGAGTTCCCCGAAGCTCTGCCAACGCTGTCATCTATCAGTTCCGCAAGTACTCCGACGCAATTAGGTGACGACTCATCCATCCTCCACCCACCCAGTCCTTGTTCGTTGTCCTCTATCGTTTCCATCATGTTCTCATCCCAAGGTGGGAAGTTTTTAGCGAATTTGAGAAGCAAGCTGGTTGTCAAGGGTGTTCGCGCTCAAGGTGTTTAATAGAATTCCCCAAGTTGGTGCTAGCAATATCATCGGTTTTGGGTCCTTGGAGCGGCGAATCCAAATGGCTCCGGTAGGGTTTACTTCAGCAGGACATGTGTTCTAAGTAATCCGCACATGTCTAGTTGAAGATACCGTAAATCCGACCACCGGATTGCCTCATCGAGACGAATTGCCATCTCTGTCAGCGGTGATATTTGCTAGTTTCCTCTATTCTACTCGGTTGATCTCGGGTGAGGGTTGTGGGACTAGTTCTCACGTAAAATTCTGGAACCCTGAGTGATCCTGACTAAACCTATTGCTTGCTTTGTGGGGTTTCCATCAGTCAGCGTGGCTCCTATCAAACCATCCAAGCAGACCTCTTTATTGCTCGATGCCATGTCGAAGAGCGATGAAGGTAATCAACAATATATTGATCAAGTCCTGGAGCAGTTGGATCTACTGACTCAACGCATCATAGATATGTCCATAACACAGAATCAGATGAAGCAGCAGATGGATCTGGGTAATGCTGCAATGGACAGTTTCACTCTAGAACAACAACGCATTTCTCAGCAAGTGAAGTCCAACAGGGTAGCACTGGCTCAATTAACTCTGAAGTAGTTTGACATGGATGCTGGGTTTCAGGATGACTCGTCTGACAATGGATCCTCTGTAATTGAAGAACAACACCAATTTGATAATGTGTTTGCTAGAAATCTAGGAGGTGGCAGACCAACAAAGGGCAAGGGTCGACCTCAACATCATCATAGGAGGGACAGAGGAAATGAAGAGTAGGACTTTGGGCAGTTGCCTCACACTACCATGCCCAAGATGTTCTTTCCAAAATTTGATGGTACTGATCCAAAAATCTGGAAAGACAATTGTGAAGGATATTTTGGTCTCTATAAGATCCCTGATGGCATGCGAATCATAGCTGCTCACATTCACTTTGAAGGCAATGCTGCCAAGTGGTACAATCCTACAAGCAAAAGCATACCTTCAGAGATTGGGCACATTTTTGTGTTGTCATTGAGGAAGAGTTTGGTTCTGACGACTTTAGGTCGACTCTGAATGAGTTGCTAGAACTAAAACAAGAAGGCCCTGTTGAAGAATATACACAAAAGTTCCAAGCACTCTAGTATCAAGTGAATATGCATAGTTCCCAGTGTGATGACCTGTTTTACACTGCTCAGTTCATGAGAGGCCTCAAGGAAGAATTGAGGGGTACCGTGGAAGCACAGATGCCATCTTCAGTGATCAAAGCACCTATCATTGCAAGAATGGAGAGAGCTAAAGCTAAATCTATCAAACAAGTTCCACAATTTTGCCAGTTTCCTAAACCTCCAACAGAGAGTAACCCCACATTCAATTCTAACACTCTATGGAGGCAACTGAGAGACTATAGGAAAACCAATGGTCTCTGTTACAGCTGTGGTGAAAAGTTTGAACTAGGCCACCTGGCTGTGTGTGCAAAGAGGAATAAACCTCAAGTTAATGCTCTTGCTATTAATGACTTGGACAGGGAATTGTCAGATGAAGTTTTGAATGATTTGGCTAAGGAGGATATTCTGCAAGAAGAATTCTATCAGTTATCTGTCAACACTATTTCTGGTAATGATCACATTGATTGCATCAAACTAATAACTAGAGTTAAGGACAAGACCATGTTGATATTGGTAGATAGTGGGAGTACTCATAGTTTTGTCGGTTCAAGTTTTGTTGCTCTAGCTGGTATTCAAACAAAGCCTACAACACCAAGAAAGGTTAAGCTGGCCAATGGCAATGTGATTCTGGCAGATAAACAGGCTACCAAGATGCAGTGGTTCTGCCAAGGACACACACTTTGTAATGATATGATTGTGTTGGAGATGCATCCCTATGATGCCATACTAAGGTGTGATTGGCTAAGGATGCATAGTCCCATCAATTGTGACTGAGAGCTCAAAACCATGGAGTTCAAGGAAAAAGGCTAGTAAATTAAGTTACAAGGCCTTCAACAAGCACCTTTACAACTGTCACCCATATCACCAACTAAAGCATACAAGACAACTAAAGGTAATAATGTTTGGGCCTATGCACTGGTTGATTGTATTACTTCACCTCCACCTGTACACCTAGAATCCAGCCCTTCTGAAGAACAGATGAAATGTTTACTAGCCCAGTACCAAGACATTTTTTCTGATCCCAAGGTACTGCCTCCAAATATAGTATATGATCATGCCATACCATTACTGCCTGATGCCATACTTGTTAATGCCAAGCCATATCGTTACTCACCATTGCATAAGACTGAGATTGAAAATCAAGTGCAAGATCTGCTGAAGGTTGGGTTGATAACACACAGTCATAGCCCTTTTGCGTCACCAGTTTTCCTAGTGAAAAAGACGGATGGCACATGGAGATTTTCTGTGGATTATAGGAAATTGAATGACATCACTATTAAGAATATATTCCCAATGCCTATCATAGAAGAGATTTTGGATGAGTTGGTAGGTTGGAGCCTAAAACTGCTTTTAAAATTCATCATGGGCATTACCAATTCAGAGTTATGCCTTTTGGCTTAACAAATGCCCCCAACCTCATTCCAGTGTATCATGAATCACATTTTGCAACCTTTCCTAAGAAAATTTGTGTTGATATTTTTGGATGATATTCTCATCTACAGTCCAACCCTGGAAGACCATTGGGACCACATTGAGCAAGTTTTTGAGCAACTCAGACAACACAAATTTTATCTCAAGGAAAGTAAGTGTTGTTTTGCACAACCCAGTTTGGAGTATCTAGGGCACATCATATCTGCAACGATTCTGAACTAAGATGTTTCTTAGACCTTACTGGGTAGTATAGAAGGTTTGTGCAAGGTTATGGGGTGATGGCTAAACCCCTAACACATCTGTTAAGGCACAAACAATTTGCCTGGTCACAGGAAGCTCAAGCTGCATTTGACAACCTAACTTGCTATGACTGCCACTCCTGTACTGGCCTTGCCAGACTTTTAGAAACCATTCTCGGTAGAAATAGATGCATGCTAGGATGGTATAGGTGCAGTGTTGATGCAACATGGCAAACCTGTAGCATATTTGAGTAAGGCATTGGGTGAGAAACATAAAGCCCTATCTATTTATGAGAAGGAATTCTTAACTTTGATTATGGCTGTGGACAAATGGAGGCACTATTTGCAAAGAGGGGAATTTATCATAGTAACAGACCACAAGTCCTTGGCCTATCTCAATGACTAGAATCTGCACTCTGAGATGCAAAGGAGAGCTATGACAAGGCTAATGGGTCTCCAATTCAGGATCATTTATAGAAAAGGAAAAGAGAATGTAGCTGCTGATGCATTGTCTAGGGTGGCTCACCCATTGACTTTACATGCTGTAGCATCCATCAAGCCTGCTTGGATGCAAGAAGTTCTTAACTCTTACACCACTGACACTCAAGCTCAACAACTGCTACAGAAGTTAATGGTATCCAGTCCTGATGAGCAAGGATACAACCTGGATCAAAGCCTGATCAGATACAAGGGAAAGGGATGGATTGGGCAAAATTCTGCTTTACAAACAAAGATTATTGCTGCTTGTCACTCTAGTGCCATAGGTGGTCATTCTGAAATCACTGCCACATATTATAGATTGAAGAAGAATTTTTACTGGAAGGGCATGAAGCTTGATGTGCCGGATTTTGTTAAACAAAGGCTCGGTGTGTCAACACTCAAAGCACTCAAATGCTCACCCCTTGGGCTTCTTTGGATCCCTTACCCATTCTAGAAGGTATTTGTGAGAATCGACTATGGACTTTATAGAGGGCTTACCCAAATCGGAAGGATATAGTGTCATTATGGTAGTGGTTGATGAGGTTCACCAAATTAGCACATTTCTTTCCACTAAAACATCCATACATAGCCAAAAGACATTGCACAGATTTTCTTGGACAATGTGGTTAAGCGCATGGCATGCCCAAAAACATAGTCACCGACACGCATCCTCTGTTTCTTAGCAATTCCTGGAAGGCTCGTTCAAATTGCTCAAGGTTGGTCTCCATTATAGTACATCTTACCATCCCCGGTCAAATGGACGTGACCGAACGAGTCAATCAATGTCTAGAAATGTATCGAGGTGTCTTTGTGCATGAGTCCCCTAAAATTTGGATGTCTTGGTTCACCTTAGCTGAAATGTGGTACAACACAACCTATCTATCATTCTTCTACGGGGTGTTCCCTA
Source organism: Hyparrhenia diplandra (assembly GCA_015847255.1). Classification (NCBI taxonomy): domain Eukaryota; kingdom Viridiplantae; phylum Streptophyta; class Magnoliopsida; order Poales; family Poaceae; genus Hyparrhenia; species Hyparrhenia diplandra. Next base: position 155,128 of record JADLZK010010892.1, read on the forward strand.
TTCAAAGCCTTGTTTGGTTATGAACCAAATTGTCGATTGGGATGCCTGTTGTGCCACCAAACACTCTTCCTTCTATGGCTGAATCCATTGAACACGAGGGGAAGCTCATTATCCGAAACAACGGTTGGCAAGGGCTTAGAACAGGATGAAACTCATGGCTGATAGGAATAGAACTGATCATCAGTTTGAGATGGGCGATAAGGTATTACTCAAATTATAGCCTTACACTCAGTCCTCGGTGGCTAATCGTCCTTTCCCCAAACTGGTGTTCAAGTACTATGATCCCTACACAGTCCTGAGAGAGAATAGGCAAAGTTGCCTACAAGCTGGAGTTACGACACATCAATGATCCACCCGGTCTTCCACATTTTCGCAACTCAAACCGTTTATCCCTAACTTTACCCCTGTTTTCGATTCTCTGCCTGTTACCACTGATTTGGAAGCTGCAGCAGCTGAACCCACCATGGTGATTGATCGTCGATTGGTGAAGAAGGGGAACACGCAGTGAAGGTCACTTGGTCCGCGTTGTCCGCAGGTGAAGGTCACTTGGTCATGCGCTTGGGGCCAAGCTTTGTCTTTCGGGGGGTGGCCATGCCATGGTGATGGAGGATTACCTTTCATGTTTTATTTTGATGCTATAGTATGTCCGGTGTACCCCCGTTTTCCACATGCTAAAAGCTTGGGGATCCCTTTTTTAAAAGCTTTGTCTTAAGGGGGAATGTCACGTCAAACATCATGTAATGCCATGGTGATGAAAACATTATTAAGCCCAATTGAGATAGGAGATGAAGACAAACAGGTTCCCATCAGTTAGGGCCTTAGAGAAAGCGTCTTTCATGTTTTATTTTGATGCTATAGTATGTCCGATTTGTACCCCACGTGTCGGAGTCTGTATCCCGCATGTTAAAAGGGAGTCGAGTCTGTATTGAACCCTCAGACAAGTATTCATCTAAAATCAGAAAACTAAGCCAAGGCAGCGAGGTTAACTCTGCCGGCTTCGTCGTTCCATCCCCTTGGTTGCGCTTCACGTCGATGGTGATCTCGCCGGCGGCCATGGACGTGACACATCGATCCTGATCGCTCGCCACCTATGTGATCGTTATAGAGAGCGCCTCCACCGCACGCCCCTTGTCGTGCCTTCATCGTCGTTCAGAAATCCCTATCCTTCTCTACCTCCCTATATATGTTTCTTTTTCTGAGATGGCCGAGGGCCTTCATCCTGTTCGCCGGCAAGCTCCTACTCCTATATACAGCCGGCAAGGAGCCACCGCACTGCCGCTGCTGTCCATGTCCAACCCATTGCTGGGAAGGGCGCGCAGCTTGCTAGCGCTGCCTCCGCACACATGCTCATGGGCTGTGCTGTGCCCTGCTACCTGATCCGATTCATCTTTTGCTAGCTAGCTTGATGACATAATTCCTAGCTTGCTGAAATCATCATCATCATGTATACGATTCCTGGCCATTTTCCTTCAGAAGAACAATTCTGAAAATACTCGAGAAATGTACACATACGTACATAACCAGCAAGCATAGCAACGGACCTAGAAGCCGGCCGTATCTTTCCAGCTTTGCTTGTTAGCTTGATGACAATATTGGCATCACGTCATGCACGCTTTATGACCTAAACTCTTCCTTAAATTTTTTCTTTAGAAAAATAAATCCACAAATACTATGGAAATACACCACGTATATATGATCATAGCCGTCACCATCGTTTCTTAGTTCTATTTCCGTTTCGCTCCATCCAAGTTGCGTTAGATTCATAAAGACGAGATCTACGTGTTAGTTGTTATGTTTGCCACGTCACTTGATCTGGAATTTCATGGTTTAATCCTAACTTGAATAACGATTATGTAATTGGATTTATAAGTAAAATATGATCTCTACTATAATGTCCCACTTCTTTCTATTTTTGGACCAACGATCAGCAACCAACGGATCCACGAACCGAGGGCCAAGATCGAAAGTTTGTGTAAGGTCTTACACCCTCACTTCCAGCCGCTCATTCTCACGTGTGGAGGCCAACCAGTGTTCGAAGTCCCGTCACCGCATCTCTACTGCGAAAACAAAAACTAAAAATAGAAAGAAGCGATGACATTTCTCACCACAAGAACAAAAACTAAAAATAGAAATAATCGACAGCCTAGGAACCGCCGCTGCCATGACCGGGATCGCCAGGGATGGGATAATCATCAGGATCGCGACCATCTACGTGATGAAGGCCGCGACGGGATCGACAGGAGCGCGACTATCAGGATCGCGACCATCTACGTGATGAAGGCCGCGACGGGATCGACAGGAGCGCGACCCAGGATCTACGTGATGAAGGATCGCGGACGGATCGACAGGCGGTGGGCGCCGTTGAGGTCTCCCGGGAGGAGGTCGCCGTAATCACCCAAACTCTTGATTAACCGTAGTTCCTCAATCGCTTTCTAGGGATTAGTTTTCACTGAGTCCTTGTGCTTCTGGGTGTGCTCGTATGCAGGTTGGACCACCATGGTGGCGGCACTCACGGTGACGGACTAGGTGGGGCGGTTGGGGATCTGGAGGCCACCTCGGCTTTCTAGGGGGCGGTTGGGGATCAGGAGGCCACCATGGTGAGGTCTCACAGGAGGAGGTCTGCCGTCATCACCCAGTCATCACCCAGTGCGTTGCGCTCGGTGAGCTAGCTACCTTCGCCCCCCCTTCCCCCCGGTCTTTCTCCCTCTCTTCATTTTCTTCCTCATCCTAGGCTCGATTGTCCATGATGAATGGCGAGTTCGTGTCGTGTGTCCGTGTGTGTGGATGCACGAACCCATCAATTCTTGTTGTCTTTTTTGCTTGCTTGCATGCGTCAATTAACGAGTCTTCTGGTGTGGTTTCGTTGAATGGGTTCATTTTTTTTACAATCAAATTTGGAGTATATGTTTGGTTCTTAGGATTTCATACTTTAATTCCGGAATTAGTTCATCAAACAATGCTCACGGGACCGGGAGTAGCCCATCGAGCGGTTCCAGGTGTCACGAAGGGAACTGCACAAACACTGCTCCCTGTTTGTGATGCAGTGCAAACAATGTATACTTGATTGGATTTTATTGACATGTTATGAGCAAACCTTGCTATAGTTTCCTTTCAGCTCTCAATACCAAACCTTATGTTCCTGGGACTTCCTCCTACTATTGGATAAAAGAAAATATGTGTTAGTATTACTTGATCTGCACATCCTGAAAGAACAACTAAGTACTTGATCTGCACATCTTGATTTAGCATTATAGTAGAGATGAATAACAGAAAAAATAAACAAGCAAACAAAATTAGGTATTCATCAGACGCTGCAGCCGATTATCATGCTGCATACACCGTGTTTATTAACAATTTCTACTTTGTGTCTCTGCAGTTGTTTGTGGTACTATTCTAAACTTGATCTCATAAGTGTGCAAGAATTCAGGTGATTCAGGTGTGGATCTGTTCGAGGTCAAATTTTTGTCTAACTCAAATTTTTTTGAACTCATGCAACAATGTGGAGTTAACCAAGATATCTCAGACCCTAAATGTTTTCACTCTGAATTGTGCGGTGTTCCGTTAAAGGCATGGGGTTCATAGTTTTTATTTTTATTATAATTGCAGGCAGTTGTTATTGGTGATTGTCACTGATGTTAGTAGTTAGCGATCTCTCTGTGGTTTTCTTATTTGAGTTCTCCAGTACTATTACCTATTCTACTAATGTGATCATTGCTACAGAGGTTGGAGGAATAGAAGGACCTATACTAGAAGCAACACGCAAGACAGAGATCTATCACCAGTATGCATTGGACAGGAATAGGATCAAAATATGATCATTGCTGCAATGTTGTAGGCCCTGCAAGAATATGAAATGTTTTTTTTCTACAAGTATAGGGTTATCACTTTTTTATGTTAATGGGTTGAAAATGTACGATATTTAACCACTTATGCAGGTTTGTTATTTGAAAATGAAAATAATCCTGGCTTAGTGATGTTAGCATCCTGGCATCTTCTAATTAGTTTGAGCTCTGTTATTTTGTAAAACATACCATGATGTAAATGTCTTTGGAACTTCTTTAGGCCATTCCAACTTGTTTTCTACATCGTAAATTTTTTTTTTTCTGTTCCCTGACATTTAGTTCCTTTCTTTGGTTTGATTTTTGTCGTTGTTTCAGAGATGGCAGTTTGCAGATTTCCTCGGTACAGAGGTACATCATGACGAAACTGGATCTAATGAAAATGAGGCGATTTACTCAGATGTTGCTACAATTCCTTTTTTTGTTATTAATCACAAAAAAACTGAGCTGGCCACTTATTGACTTATTTTAGATTATGGATAGAGCCACAAGATTCACGTGGTGAATTGTGTTCTGTCCAGTGCAAATTAGTCTTTTGTCACCTATTTCACATTCCTTCTGCATATCTGTTTCAGTTAGAAATCTCCTAGAGAAAAATTCTGGTAGTCATGGACTGATTATACTTGAACACCTTAGTATCTTTCTGTTCTTCTTTGCACTGATGCTTTGAGTTCATGCAAAGAAGACACTAATAATCCTGCTGCAGATGACAGGAATTATGATTGATTCCATCCTTTTATTGTATCTGATCCCTGTTCCTCTCCAATCCAACTGTAGAGATCATCTACCATGGTGAGCCGATCTACCCCTCGAGCACCCTGCTGGGCAGATGGAACTATGTTAACGTAGACGACGGACAATAGATGACACCACTACCTGCTTATTATTCCTATTTTTAATACTCAATGTAATTTCTTTAGAACAGTAAACAGAAAAACATAGTGCCAACTGTAATTCCTATATGAATGAGCTTTCTATTGATATCCACTTGCATGTGTCGTAGATGATTGTTTAACGTGTGTTACCTAGATGTCACCGTAGTGTTAGCACGGGCATTATACTAGTATGATTAATTATACTTTAGATTTCCTTTTCAAATATCAATTTTACTTAATTCAGTTTAGATATCTTATTACACGATTTTGTATATTTTATATAAATAACGCTCATAGATTTCTTTCTCTTATGTGAGGTAAATCTTCATTAGTTGTTTCTTGCAAATCATAGACATTTAGCGTGTTTTCACGTCTTTGTGTTCGTAGCAGCACGTAAATTAGTTTTCAAATCATTTTATTGATTGGTGTATTGTTCTAAAATATACGATGTTTGCTATGCATGTATGCTCGAATTGCTTGTGTGGTGCTCTATGATGATGTCCAGTTAGTGAGCTTTACATGGTGAACAAAAAGCATATCTTTGAAGCTTTGGATTGGAAGAAGATCTAAGTTCAAGTCAAGTATAGCATGGGATTCTCCTTGTTGTCCTATTCACTATTAATCACCTATAATCATATGCATGTGTCTAATTTGTCACCCTAAGGACATCCTAGTCACTTGTTATCCTGTACCTTGTTACCTATGGGTTATTTGCATATGGGTAGTTATTGCTAGCACTTTACCTAATTAATTATGACTTGAATTTTGATTAATGACTATATACAATGAAGGATAAAACTTGCTTTTAGCAACATGGTCATAGGGCGAGGGAGCTCTTGGTTTTTGTACATGATGCTCTTGGCTCTCCGTAAGGACTTATCTGTTGGCAAAAGCTGGGACTTACAGTACAAATGTGAGAGCCACATGACACTGGCTTTAGTTAAGTATGAGGAGCTTTTCTAGCTTGTTAGTTGTTACTGATCTTGTGGTAGCCTAGGTTGTAGAATGGTATCATGTTGGGTTCCATTCGCCTAGTATGCTCCCTGTGGGACGCTAATCGACTAGAGAAGAACTTTTGAAAGGATTCATATAGTGAACCCTGCCGACCTACTATGGAAGTGGGTTAAGAGACTAGCTAACTCGGGCGAAAGGGAAAATCACAACTCACAGTGAAAGAGTAAAACTGGTATATCAGTCGTGCTCACGGTCACGAGCGGCCTGGAAAACTGATGGAATAGAGATGATGTTGAGAACTTGAGATATGGAATTAAGATGATGGATACAGAACTGGATGATGATGAGAATGATGACGATGGACTGTCATGAAAATGATATAATTATGATGATAATGTGGGTTAATGGGTTAAGCAGTACTTAATGCTAAATGAATGCTAAACTTTGACTTATCAAAATGCTAACCGCAGTTAAACCAGTGTCAACCTTTTTGAGCCTCATAACCCCATGTTATATTTGCTGAGTTCGACATGGACTCACTCTTGCTATTTCACAACACCTCAGGAGAAGTTTAGGCTTGTGATCAACCGGTCAGTTGATCCCTGTGGAGTCTACACCTACAGATCGGAGTGCTTTTCGCTAGTTTCTATACAAGGTTATATTCTTTTATACTATGTACATTATATATTAAGCATTTTGATTTGATACTCCCCTTTCATTTGTAGCTATATGTGAGATTTGACTTCCAAGGCTCACATATGGTGTGCATTCGGTTTTGTCCTTAAAACCGGGTGTTACATAATCAAGTTGATTCAACAAAGTATATCTCCTAGACAAGGCATCAACAATGATGTTCTCCTTCCGTTTCTTGTGCTTAATAACATAAGGAAAGGATTCAATAAATTCTACTCACTTAGCATGCCTTCGATTCAATTTTCCTTGACTACGAATATGTTTCAAAGATTCATGATTGGAATGAACAACAAACTCTTTGGGCCATAAATAATGATGCCATGTTTCTAATGTTTGAACAAGAGCATACAATTCTTTATCATAAGCGGAATCGTTCAAAACAAGTCCACTCAATTTCTCACTAAAATATGCCACATGTTTGTCCTCTTGTAACAAAACACTGCCCAATCCAATCCCACTAGCATCACATTCTAGTTCAAAAGTCTTATTAAAATCAGGAAGTTGGAGGAGAGGTGTATGTGTCAACTTATCTTTTAGCATGTTGAAGGAGTTCTCTTGTACCTTACCCCAATCAAAAGACACTCCCTTCTTTGTAAGCTCATTTAGTGGTGCAGCAATGGTGCTGAAATCCTTCACAAAACGGCGATAGAATCCAACAAGTCCTAGGAAACTCCGCACCTGTGTGATAGTCTTTGGTACAGGCCATCCCTGAATAGCTTCTACCTTGGCTTGATCAACCTCAATTCCCTATGGAGTCACAACATAGACAAGAAAAGACACTCAATCGGTGCAAAAGGTGCACTTCTCAAGATTTACCAAATAAACATGCATCTCGTAAAGCATAAAAACAACACGTAAGTGATCAAGATGTTCATCCATAGATTTGTTGTAGATCAATATATCATCAAAGTAAACTACAACAAATTTCCCAATGAAAGCACGCAAAGCCTTGTTCATTAGTCTCATGAAAGTACTAGATACATTAGTTAACCCAAAAGGCATTACCAACCACTCATATAAACCAAACTTAGTTTTGAAAGTTGTTTCCCATTCATCTCCCAATTTCATATGAATTTGGTGGTACCCACTATGCAAATTGACCTTGGAAAACACAACAACACCACTCAATTCATCAAGCATATCATCTAAATGTGGGATAGGGTGGCGATATCGAATGGTGATATTATTAATTTTCCTACAATCAACACAAATACACCATGTTCCATCTTTTTTAGGCACCAAAATAACCAAAACAGCGCAGGGACTATGAGACTCACACACAACCTTCATCGAGTAGTTCTTGCACTTGCCGCTAAATTTCTTTTGTTTCCTCCGGATTTGTCCTGTACGACGCACGGTTTGGCAAAGATGCACTAAGAATAAGATCAATTTGATGCTCAATCCCACGAATAGGTGGTAGCCCCGTTGGTATCTCACTTGGAAAGACATTAGAATACTCTTGCAAAATGTTAGCAACAACAGGAGGCAAAGAGTGTTGCATATCTTCAATTGAAATCAAAGCATCCTTGCATACCAAAGCATAAGCAACTAAGGTGGAAGCAATTAATTCATTAATATTAGATTTAGTAGCAAGCATGCAATGTCCTTTTAGCCCTATCTCATCCTGCCTATGGCCAACAGATTTGGTAATTTCATTGTTCTTAGTTTTAGCTTTGGTAGCTTTAGCAACATCATCATGCATGCATAGTAGCCTCAGGAGACATAGACATCAAAACAATTTTCTTATCATAGTGTAGGAGAGAATACTGATTTGATCTACCATGATGTATACACTCCTTATCAAATTGCCATGGTCTACCTAGCAGAATATTACAAGCTTCCATAGGTACAACATCACATTCAACAACATCATGGTATGAACCAATAGCAAGATTAACTCATACTAATTTGGTTACTCTGACCTCATCACTGTTGTTCAGCCACATGTGATACGGATGTGGGTGCAGTTTGGTTGTAAGTGCAAGCTTCTCCACCATGTCACTACTAGCCAAATTGTTGCAGCTCCCTCCAATAATCAATCGACACAAGCATTCTTTAATAACACACTTTGTTTGGAACAATGTATGTCGCTGATTCTGCTCTGTGTTGACGGTAGTTAACGTCCATTTTATCTGTCAAATATGCTATCAATCATGGGATGAATGCTATTAAAATGTTATTATTTCTAATGATTTCCATGAGTTTTGGTGTACACACAGTTTTGTAGGAGAATTCCAGAAAAGGCTGAAAACATAGCTGAAAAGAGGAAAAATAGAGAAACTGGAGAAAAGGACCACAACAGAATGATTAGTAAAAATTCTAGGGACCTAAATGATAAAAGAAGACAGCTCGCAAAGGCTAGGGCCCACATATCAGGATGTGGGGTTGGGCGGCCTGACATGTGGGGTCGTGCAGCCTCGCCCTGAGGGTCCACGTGTCCTGCTTCTGGAACCTTCCTACAACCGACCTATGGAGTAGATCTAAGTCGTCCAATCAAGTCGGTTTGATCCAAGGGCTGCGATTCTTCCTGTGAGGCTATATATAAGCAAGGGTAGAGTTACCCCTAAAACCCTAATTCATTAGTAGAATTCATTTTTCAGAATTCATTCTAAGAGTCTAGGATTAGAGAAGTTAAGATCTCCATGATAAGAGCTAGCCACTTCTAGATTAGCTACTATGGATCTTGATTAGCAATCAAGTTTATTAGAAATAGAGAGATTAGTAAAAAGTGTTTCGAAGGATTTTTGGCTTGCCCGATCTTCTCTCTTGTATTTTGCGGGATCATTCTCTTCATGAGAGGAGCTTGTGTTGTGAGATTTTCTAGTATTCGACTTCATAATTAAAGTAAGTTTTGATTTATTTTATTATTCAAGTTTGCAACTCATTTTTGAGTACTTTGATCTTGGTTGCTCGATATTAGAGGAGTAATTTCTAGTGTAAGTGCGGTGTTTAGACTAGGGTTATTTGTGAATGACCCCTTTTAGCTTGGAATCAGTGATAGTATCATAAAGGTAACTTTATACCTTTATTGAATTCTGTGTAGCCCACTTCCCGCCAAGAGGTGAATGGTAGGCTTTGTTTGTTCTTAGTAAAGTAATTTTGTCTTACTTTATTAAGGATTAGAGTCCACGATAGAATAAATAAGTCAATTTTATTGAGGTTAGAATTAGAAAGCCAGAAGTTATCTCCTAGTCTCGCTAGTTTCTTAAGTGCTTTGATTGTGAAGTGGATTGGATAAACACTAGTTATATTCACCTACTATTCCTTTGGGTTCGATATTTTAAAAACGGGAGTTCATCTTTTGGTGAAGTGCTGCAACAGTATTTCTATATGTGCGCTTGCGGATATTTTTATCTTTATTGTGTGTATATAATTTATACCAACACTCCACCTTCTCTATTTGAGCACTAAGCACAGCTGCACAATAAGACTCTCATAATGCTCTGCATCCTCTGCACCAATCTGCTCTTCTTGTGGTTCGTCACTACCTGCATCATCAGCAGCAAGCAAAGCACGTGTATCATCATCAAAATCACTAGCAGATGAATACCCACCGTCTTCTTTGACCACCAAAAACACGCTTGGTAGGACAATCACGCTGCATGTGTCCATAGCCCTTGCATCGGTGGCACTGAACATCCCTTGTTCTACCTATGGAGGCAACCGAAGAGGCACTACCAGCTAGTTTCTGGACCGATTTGGTTGTTGAATTTGTGGGTTTCTCACTAGAGGAAAGTCGTGGTTGTAAGGTCCTAGATGGCTAGAGGGGGGTGAATAGCCTATAAAAATTTTCTACAAGCTCAAATTAACAAACCGATTAGTATAACAAAAGGCGTAAATGCGGTTTGCACAAGCTCTATTGTCTTGCAAGCCTTCTAGTGACAATTCTAGATATATTCTATGACCTCTATGTCACTCAAAGCTATGTTTCTACTCTAACTAGTGAACAATCCTAATATGATCCTTAAGCTAGCAAGAGCAACTACACAAGTAAAAGCTAGCTCTCTATACCAAGTAAACTAGGAATGAATAACAAGATTGATATACCAACGTGTAGAGGCAATGAACCAATCACCGATGGAGTGGATGAACAATCAAACACAATAGGATGATGAGCCAATCACCGAGACAAATGACACGTCGATGTGTTGACCCGGAGTTCACTTGTACACCGACAAGCTAGTCTCCGGTTGTGCCGACCAACACAAGGATGGTGCTTGAGCTAGGCGGTGCACTTGCTAGCTCCAAGCCACCACTCACAAGTGAGGTACCCAAGACACGAGCAATGTATTCCTTGCAATTTGTCTTCCTGACGAGGATTGTGTATTCCTTTTACAAATCACCGGAGGTGGCCAAGAACAATCACCTTCTCTTGCCAACGCCTCCACCAAGTCACCAAGCCGGCTAGGAGCGGTGTCTCCAAGAGCAAAAGGAAACTAACTGGCTCACAATGATCCCCAAGTGCCACTAGATGGAAGAACTCGATGCAAATGCACTTGGATCTCCTCTTCTCTCAAGAATGAAGCTCACAAGCAAGAATGAGAGAGGGGAGGGCTTGTTGCTCAGCTCTAGGATGTTAGGAGTGATTCAAAATGACCAAGAGAGAGAGCACAAACCGGCAAAAGGGGTATAAATACCCCCCATCACGAAATAGAGCCGTTGGGAGAAAAACTGCAGTTTCTGCGGGCCGACCGGACGCTCCGACCGGACCCACCAGTGCATCCGGTCGAGCTTCCGGTTAGAGCCGACAAGCTCGGCTGGCCCGCAGCTGAACCCCTGTCGCGTGCGTCCGGTCAATGGGTCCGGTCGTGACCGGATCCACCAACCCAGCGTCCGGTCGAGCCAAAAATTCAGCTTGAAAAACATGCTCTCTGGACATCGACCGGATCCTTCGACCAGACCGTCCGGTCAAAACCCATGCGTCTGGTCAAGCGTCCTATCGCAGAGTCCGGTCGGCTCTGAGCTGCGAAAATCCGTCGTTGTATTGTCGTTCCTTCACCTTTGCTCCAAACCAGCTTCCGTCACTTGATACTTGTTGCCAAACTAGATATCTTCAGTGGTGCTGCTGATCGGCTTGATGTAGTAGTTGGAAGAAGTCCACGACCCGTCATGGAAGTGGATGTACGTTGCTGCCATGTAGACGTTCCTACAGAAATGTTAGACTTGGCACTAGCATGTCGCCCCTGTACTTCCCTTTCAGTTTTACAAGCAAGATGAAAAAAATGATTTATATTAGTATACTCTTTATAAGTAAGGGTGTCCTAAATTTCAGGATTTAACCCGCCCTAAAATCTAGCCAGAGCAGGTTCCTCTCCCTCCTCTATGTTATAATGCAGCATGCCCATTTGCAATTCCAAATAATATTCTTCTACACATTTAGCACCTTGTATCAATTGTTTCAACTTATTTAACTGATCACGAGCATAGTAAGAACGAACAAATCTAGCCCTCATGACTCGTTTCAAAGCATCCCTAAGCAAAATCGATAAACTCACTAGTAGCAACCCTAACACGTGTATACTCAGGAAATTCATGACATGCAAACTTTTGATCAACAACAATCTCCCAAGTAATGTAGGCACCAGGGTCATATTTTCCATCAAAAGGAGGTATTTTAAATTTAATCTTGTTGAAAGCATCATTATTATTATGTACCTCACATCGGCGGTGGCCTCCCATACCTCCACGATTTCGATGTAGTCGACGTCGATCATGATCATCACGTTTAGTATCAGCAGTGTAATCATCCTCAAAATTATCCTTCATTCGTTCTTCCTCCTTGTCTTCCTCTTTGCCTTCTTTATGTAGTTCTTTACCTCTTGTGTGGAGCTCATCAAAACGCTGTGAAGAGCAGCAAGGCTTTTGTCGACACCAGCAACAGACGCCTAAACTTGTGAGCTTGGTCTTGGTGGCAATTTGTATGACCTCCAAAACTGCCCAAGCTTTTCATTCATCATCTGCAAGTCATTATCAAGTCCCTCTGTGTGGAACATCACTTGCTTTTCAAAATGTTGTATGATGCCCTTGGTGTTAGGTGATTGTGGAATCCTGTTTTTACCTGCATCATCGTCTGGGCTTGCCATGGTTTAAAAACAAAGTGGAAACACGAAAATAGGTGAAGAAATAAGAACCCTACAACTATTACGACGTGGCTACTGCAAGGTGCTCACTCTCAACCTGTTAGACAAGCTCTTACCAATTCTTACCTGGCTCAACAGGAGGGATCGACTACCAACAAGTCTGCAACAATGGAATGAAGTTTATTGGTGCCCTAGCAACAAGACCAGTCAAGCTGTGGAATATGTGGAGCTATAGGTGGGCTGAAATAAGGAACAAACTAGCACCATATTAGTTATAAAAGAAATTGAATAATCGTTCAACGGTGGTACTCAATGCTGGTCCTAGCTAGACCGTGCTATAAACATGAGCCTAAACACAAACGAGGTCACAACACACCACCAACCGCCGAACTGGAAAAAGAAACACAAAGAAAAACTCTTTTCCTTTTTTTTCTTCTTTCTTTTTTTGGTGCGGCTCTTTTCTTTTTAATTCTTCTTTTTTTTCTTTAAATTTTCTTTTGCAACTTTTTTTCCTTTTTTTTCTTGCTTACCCAAAAAAGATGCACACAAATTTACAATCAAGCAAAGGAAACAAGATCCTTTCGTTTGACACTGCTACTGATCACGAATTCTCGGGTATGATTCTGATGTGCTCAAAATAGATATTGAGGCAAGTGAGGATTGGAAAGGCCACGTGGTAAGATTTCCAAACTGTATATGGACTTTCCAATCAGACACCGGATGTGATGGAAAAGGCCTGAAAGCTTGTTGTGCCACAAACAGAAAACTCAAACAAAATCAGAGATGGATTTGATTTTTTTTCTTTATATATATTTTTGGATGGACAATTGACGTGGACAAGGATGAAATGAAGTGGACGTGGTGATGGCTACAGAAGTGGAGATGATAACAGCAAGGGTGGAACAAAAGAAAAATATGACCTAAAACGTGATAAGAACTCGAAACTCTAAAGGACTAAAACTAGGACCAGCAATTCGACACAACCGATGCAATCGACGATTCAACAAGCCCAAACTAAGTAGAACTAATAATGGCTCAATGAGTTTATTGGATTATAAGTAAACTAATCTACTAATTTTTTTTGAGGGGCTTTTCTGGACTATAGGAATTTAATAAATCAACGAAGAATTAGAAATCTCTCATCGATAAACCTTGCTCTGATTACCAACTGATGAGAACCCGCTAGGGCTTTTGCCTTATCTTTCGATGAGAGGGTGTGGATAACTCAATTTGTGGATGGAGACGACGTTCACAACCCGACTACAGCCTTCCAAGACTGCACCTTAGCAACTGATACACCACCTCCAATGGTGTTATGATCTTGTGGAGCACAACACCCGGCCACTAGGGCACCTGTCCTGCAAGCAATCGAGAACTAGCAAGAACAAGTATGTAACAAGTACTGAATTACTAGGTGTAAATGAAGGTTCAAATCTCCAATGAAGTGGGGTTCCGAAGACAAGAATATGGGCGGTTGATCTAGCACGCGCGCTTACAAGCAAGTAGCGAAGGCTAAACTTGATCTAAACAACACCCAATTTGTTCTTGGCGGCGGCCAAAGGGTATATGAGGTGGGGAGGACGACCACAAGGGTGTTGGGGTCGTGCTCCAACCCTAGGACACGTCCCCAATGGACCCAAACTCGATACACGGCCTGTTGGGCCAAAATAAGGTGACACAGCACCTTAACAGAAAACCACTCAGTGATGTTTCGGTCATTGCAGCCGCTTCCGATAGGATATGGACTTGAAACTGGATCCATATGAAATTGGACTTGGTAAGCTTACCATAGAATTTTGAACGGCCCAAATCCGACTCCGTATGCGACCGTGGCAACTGTCACAACTTGGACGTGTGCTGCAGTCCGAATCCAGCCTGCGCGAGTCCTTTTCCCTTTTGTTGTTCTCCTTGGTTCCTAAGTAAAACAAGAGTGCACGGGTCTCCAAGGTCTAAACTGTTGGATTTATTATGGGTTGAGCCATTTTAAATTTAATAAATCATTAAAACTCTATGGTATTTAACTTGTTGGGTGAGCCGTTTTATACGGTACGAGTTTTGATTGAACAAGCGAGGCTGTGGACATGACGTGTTATGGCAGGAAGGTGATCAGATGGACCTTTCATTTTTGTCAATCATGTGCCATGAATATGGGAGTTACTTCCATTATTTATTCTTGACAAAATGAATTCATTTCTCCACTTTGGAAGGAGACGTGAGGTTCATGACCTCCTGGTCTTCACGTGAGTCTCTTGGTCAGCCGTGAGACTCCTTGCCTCCTGATGAGCCCTTTGGCTTGTCCTTCACCTATATTAGAAGTATGAAGGCGCGCCGTCTAGGCCGCCTCTGAAGGTGTCCACGTATGCTTCATCATTTTTGTCCGTTAGATAGGAATTCCACGGTTCGGATGAGGTTGCTCCCTTCCTGCATACATGCAAAGGACAGGTTCAATAATGCACAACCAGACATGCAAACGACACGACAAAGAGTAAACATGCATGCAAAAGAGAAAGAGGAAACATGCATGCATGCGAAGGACGAACAGTAAGCATGTGTGCATGCATGCAAAGGACAAACAGTAAGCATGTGTGCATGCATGCAGGGGCAAACTACAAAATTACGGTGGTCCTTCCCATGCACATGCAATGCCACAGGTAGATTCCATGCATGCAAAGGACACGACAAAGAGTAAACATGCATGCAAAAAGAGAAAGAGTAAACATGCATGCATGCGAAGGACGAACAGTAAGCATGTGTGCATGCATGCAAAGGACAAACAGTAAGCATGTGTGCATGCATGCAGGGGCAAACTACAAAATTACGGTGGTCCTTCCTATGCACATGTAATGCCACAGGTAGATACCATGCATGCAAAGCCAAACATGCAAAGGACACATGCAATGAAGTGAGTAAACATACATGCATGCAATGACAAGTACATTGCAGATGAAAAGTAGATTCCATGCATGCAAGGGCATGCCCGAGGCGCCCATGTCTCATCCAGGTTTCAACTCTTGCCTATATAAGCATGTGGTGTGCCAGCCGTTGCTTCATCGCACTCCTCCCGCTCAGACCATTCCTGCAGTTCCTTGTGTTGTAGCTCCTCATATTTGTTACAGATAAAGCACCACCACCGCCATTATTGTGGGGGGCTTTCTATGTGTGGTTGATGGCCTAACAAAACCAACTTGCATAGGGACCGCTACGAAGTAAGTCTGTGTTATGCATCTATTGTAATGAAAGGTTAACTATGCATGTAGTGAGTGGCTACGTAAATGTTTATTTATATTTGACCTCACTAATTACCCCATGGGTAAGACCTTATGGTCCATGTTTTCTTCTATACGGACTACCTATATTTTGCCTCGCATGGTTTCTGAAACTGTTCTAGGCAAGAGGCCAGGGTCAGCTTCATGGTGACTATCACTCCCCTTGAGCAGAGGGCGACGGGTCGTGGTGCGTACTTCATGTTTGTCCTAACGCTTTGTTTGATCTACCTGTTGGGTAACAAAGTATTCCCATCTTGCAGCGGCAAGTAAGCCAACCTATATGGCCTCCACCATCAACGACCTATTGCTACTCAGCTTCGTCATATAGATCTGGTGCTGCTCTATGTCACGCATGGTGGCGCCATAATCAGTCCTCCAACTTTAGTTTGTTCAATTAGTGAATAGTGTATCGTAGTGTTGTGTCCCTAGCCTGTGAATCCTTACCTGTTTTGCCCTTTGGAGGTCCCTGGGTTCACGTGTCCATCCATTCCACTACCATGCCACCTTAGCGGCTGGCCATCCTTATGCTTAGGTCTTAAGTGCAGTCCCTTGTTAGCGTGTCGGCAAAAGCCATTCGAACCGCTGGTCTCGAAGAATGCTTTGTGGCTCTCCCTGTTTGAATTCCCTGTACGTGTACTATTGTCTATTTTTGAATAAAGTGCCATCTTGGACACTATGTGGCTATCTATGTGATGCATGCACTCTCAGCTTGGCCTCCCGTGTACTAATAAATTCGTGTGATTTGGTTCGCGTGAACATTGTACGTGTTGGCTGTGTAGGACATGGTTGTAGAATGAAAAAAAAATGCAGCATACTTCTCCCATGGAGATTGTGTAAAACATCACGATTGAGCACTCACCTGATTGCTTTGCTTGCTCCTTCCATTCATCAGCCTCCATGAATCAATTGCCCAGCCTTGGGTGGACGCTGCTCCTGTGCCCCTGGTGGCAAGTGCTTCATGAGAGTAATTCCATAAATTATATTTAAAACTAATTATGCACATTCCATTCAAGAAAATGACATCCTCAAGTTGAGGACACACGCATTTACCAAACAAAGAAGACTGTTAAACAATTCTCATTTTTGCACAAGTCATGATTCAACTAGCTCGAACACAGTTATGACCGCTTCTTGATAATATCAAAAACCATAAAAATAAAGAGGTAGCAAACAGAAATGCCAAGAGGTCTATTCCCCATAAAAAGGGAAATCGTTCTCTTCAGCAAGTATAGCATTAGCATCACATAACCAACCTCCAAGAGATTTTCTTTTCTCCATTGAAATCTTTTGTGCATCCGCCATCATGTAACAAATAATAGATGAAATCGCACTCGAGGAAACCATACCGAATAAAAACCAAATCGAGATAATCTATACAACAGCTGTCTGCCTCATGCGCGCCCTTCAACAGAGTTCAAGTTCAGCACGAGTTAAAGTACGACCAGAAAAGATGTGAAGGAAACCATGAATTCACATGACTCCAAATCGGATAGAGGAAGAATTCCAGGCTGACTGAAAAAAGAGTGCAGTGATAGTACCACCAGTGCTCCCCAAATTGCACACCAAACCGAGTACAAGCCGTCAATACAATCCTAATCAACCAGAAATCGCACTTAAAGCAAATACAACCAGAAAATATATTGCCATCGACGCAAGCTGCTCCTCCACTTGGTCCACGACTGATTGGGGAACCAGTG
Organism: Hyparrhenia diplandra; assembly: GCA_015847255.1. Taxonomy (NCBI): domain Eukaryota; kingdom Viridiplantae; phylum Streptophyta; class Magnoliopsida; order Poales; family Poaceae; genus Hyparrhenia; species Hyparrhenia diplandra. The sequence continues at coordinate 172,532 of JADLZK010010892.1, forward strand.
CACGCGGCCGGCGCAGATCACACCTTCCGCCGGCAGAGCTCTACGGCCGGAGCTCGCAAGGCTGCCTTCACCGTCGTGGACGGAGCCCGTGCGACAGCCATCGCCAACCCTCATGGATCACACTCTCCGCTAGCTTCTCGGCGGTGATGTGACCATGGCGCAGCGGCGCTCCTCAAACACCGCTGCCTGGAAGTACTCCCCAACGCTAGTGGCAGGGCCCAGACACCGCTGGCTGCCCGATACAGAGCGCGCTTGCTTCGGTGCTGGTGCTTGCCCCACCTACGCCAGGCGCTCCCGCACAAGGGGCCGCCTGCCACCGAGCAGTGCCAGTGAGCACGCACAGGACACGCCACCGCTGGGATTGTCGAAAAGCGAAAACTGTGAATGGGCGAGGAGCGTACAGAGAGAAACTGAGAAAGAGATAAGGTTGCTAATAAATCTCTTTATTTTTATTGTTGGTTGTTTTGATTTTCGTGCTTGTGCCTGGGGTTTGGGTTTACCCATACTAGGGAACCCCACCGGCGCGTTTGCGGGGAATTAAGAAAAATACAATGATAATAAGAGGAAATATCACGATATCATCTCCGCACGATAGAGATATATGAGCTTATTATAGAAAGTTGAAATACCAGGTGTATGGAGTATACACAACTATATTTTAACACCAAAGTGCCAAGCTATTTGAACTGAACTATCTGAATCGAAAGTATAACCAAAAAATTATTCAAATCACACAATGTATCTTGCGGTAATTTTAAAAAAAGGACTCGTAATTATTTAGTTGAGTGAGTCCTCGGCAGCTAACATAATTCCTCCTGCTTCATTCTTCATGGCTGATGTTGAGAACAATCTGCAATGGTTAACTGTATTAATAGCGAGTATAGTATAGATTTCAGATATTATTATTGATTGCAATGATACCAGTGTATTGAATATACACAACTATTTATTTAGACCACAGTGATAAGCTAAAACCAATTAAAAAAAGAGTTGTGCAATAAAGCAACCTAAAACGAATCAAAAGCAAAATTGTAGATCTGTAACTCAACTCAAGTTTTTCTCATTCAGATTTGTCAATCTTTTTTGCCTATTGTTGGCAATAAACTACTACTATCAGGTAGTAGAGAGTAATTAAATGGTAGCTTTGTCTTACTGTCACATTCAAGAAAACCAAAATACCAGTCATCTGTTTCTCTTCTCCAACAACAGGAAAGTAACAACTGAGCTATGTGTCTCAGAGTCCCTCCTTCCAGGGCATTTCCTATCGTTGCCATATCACACAGCTCGAATATAGAGCCTCACAATTTTTGTAGAGTCATTTGTTGGTCTTAACACAGGACTATCAGAACACCCTGTAGAATTGAAAAGTCAATTTTTGGTCTTAACACAGGACTATCAGAACACTGAAGCAAAGGGTTAAGAGAACGCTAAAAAAATGGCAGCAAAAAAAGTGCCTTAAATTTTGTCAAAAACATGTCTCCTGGCCTTGTTGCCATAAGGACCAAATGACCAACAACATTATTATGTGGTGGTGTCATCTACCAAAATAGATACCAAAAACTTAAATAATTACTGTCCAAATATGCTTATTTTACATGATCACCAATGCCTAATTTGAGTCGGAACCTTCTGGAGGCAGAAATTCCATAAGCATCATTCATTAAACCTACTGTTCTGAAAAAAGGCTACCTAGCTGAAGAATTTCATAAGCATCACCCATTAAACCTACTAATGTCTGCCTATCCTGAATTAGCATGATACTACTTGTATCAAATAAATATGCAATATCCGAATAGCAAGCCCCAACCTGTTAACTGCTTAGTGAGGCATAGGGTTTAAAAAGATGAGACATAGGGTCTGGTTTTGATGTTTAAAAGGATGTATCTCTCAGAAATTTGTATCTTCAGAATGAAATAAACCGTACCCTCGATTCCTTGATTTAAAGAGTAGGGATCAGCATACAAAGTTGCAGTGAGAATTTAGAGATGACTAAAAGTAAATAAATAAATAATAGTACAATATAAAGGACATACTGACTTCAATACTTGATAATGATGATAAGACATTTCCATCTTGAGAAAGATTAAGACAAACCCCATGGGGTGGATCATCCATTAGAAGCTTAATCTCTTTCTGCATTCTCAGATCATACACAACAGCCTCGCAATATGAGAAATCAACACCAATAGCCTCAAAGTAGAGTGCGTGATTCGTCAGTATGAGCCTCCCTGCAGAATCATACACATTAAGAACCTCATGAAGAAGCACAACTCAGCAGCGCTGATCAAAATTACCATAAGGACGGAGGGTGCTTAATCAGACCATGTGGACGTCCCGATGTGCTGAAGAACTGGCGGGCCCCCTGCCGCCGTTTTTTCGTGGCCGCGGGCGCCCCCGACCCGCCGCTGCCGCCCCCGCCCCGGAGCTCCTCCAGCACGCCCTCCCGGGCGTCGCCGCCGCGCAGGCCGCGGGTGCAGGGGAGGCGCTTCTCCTGCATCTCAATATATCTTCTACACTCAGATCGAAATAGAAGTCGATCGATACAGAGATGGAGGTGAGCCACGTGCAGGCGCTGCCTGAGGACATGCTCGCGGACGTCTCCGCTGCTTGACGCCGCGCAGGCTGGCTGTATGCCGCTGCGTCTGCAAGGCCTGGCACGCCGTCATCGACGGGCACAGGCTGCTGCGCGCCGAGCTCCTCCCGCTCTCCATGTCCGGCATATTCATCAACTTCTGCATGCTGGGACTGCCCGAGTGCGGTGGTACGGCGTCGGCGGGCGAGCCCTGCAAGCGGCGCACGTCGGTGAGGGGTGCGTCAAGAAGCCCCTGAGCGAGGCCGAGTGTGGCACTGGACGCAGCTCGTCGGCAACGGCGAGCAGCGGCTGCAGCGGGGCGGGTCGTCGTCATCGTCGGGCGGGTCGTCGTCCGCCTCCAGCTCCCGCTTCCCCTTCGCCGGCCCCACCGATGCCGAGGACCGGATAGGACCATCGAATCTTCGTCGTCGAGGAGCGGATACGACCATCGAATCCGCCCGCCGACGGTCCACCCCGCCTCCAACGCCTTTCCACCCGCCGCGGCCGCGAATCCACCCAGCACGCCTCTGCTCCCTGCGCGGCACGACTCTGCTCGCAGCCCGCCGCCGCCTGCTCGACTCCTTGTCGCCGCCTCCTGGGTGGGGATCGGTGTGCGTCAGGCAGGGTAGGGGAAGGTTGAAGAATCTGCTGAGGACGCAGACGGTCGGGTGGATGACGTTGTGGATTATGTGGTGGACGGGGAGGCCGACAGTCCTCGGACGATGCGGGGGTGGGGGCGAGGTAGGGGAAGAGGCCGCGGGCTTCTGCTGCTAGGCAGCTTTGCTATGTTCAGTTACCAGTGGTATGGGACCAATCAAAATTTGGGGAACTCCTAAGGATTTTAGTGAGATCTCCTATATATAAGAGTTATAGATAGATAAGCCTACATCAACCGTCCAAAACGATGCCTTCTTTTTTTAAAAAAAAAAAAACTGTCCGATGTCTGTGGCCGTGGGAGATTGGGCCTCTTCCCAGCAGTTTTTTCTCCAAACATGATTTTGTGTACAAATTGTTTATGATTCTCTCAAATATTTCCTGTTTTCCTATATACATCTGTATACGATAGCCAATGGATAACTAATCATTTGTTATCCACCTTATACGTATCTATGTGTGTGTGTGTATAAAAGCATCGAGACATACTTCCATCATAATTACCAACAAACAAATGAGTCCTAACATGCTCAACTAATACCTTGCCAGTTTATGTTTAGATATTACGACTGCGTATGTGTTTAGAGGTCCACAAAGAAAGTTGCTAACTTATCAGCGTGTTTTTCTCTAAAAAAACAATATCAACCAGCTTATCATCAGCCACACTAACCATCAGCCAACGGTATCGCTATTTATTTGGTTACTCTAGCCATCGATTTTATTATAAGTTGCCTGTATTATATTTCTAGATATACATCAAAAAGAAGTTATCGTATATATTCCATATATTGGGAATCAAGAAAATTATTGGTGCATTGTCGTAATAATTGAACAAGGAAAAAATACATGCCAAAAGAAATGGGAGTCCTGCAAGCGAGCTTTATTTGAAGCCAACCCCAACAAGAATCGGGGAAACCAGTTTTACAGTGGGAGTACAAACGACATCAAAGGGAAGCAAGACCCTATTACACTAATTTCACTTCCCTCTTTCGGCCCCTCGATTCACCCTGCGAATAGAAGACCGGTGCGGGCCACGCAACCAAGGGAACCCTGTCGCCTTGCCTCCTGGACCTGCATGTCATTAGCGTAACCCCAGTGGTGTTACAACCAACCCCCTTTAAAGAATCCCGTTTCGAGATTCCGAGCAAGGACTAGGAGGGAACAAACGCGATTACATTGCACGGATATGAAACTACACACAGAAGATTACACAAGTTTGGAAACTAAAAATGCTCGGACTTAGAACCGCACAACTATGAGCAAGGAGAAACAACCAATAATCGCCTAATCAAACAACTTTGTTTAGGCGAGGGCAATGAAGGAACAATAGGAAAATGATTATCCGTAACATGGCGTAAGACCAACAGATCCAGAAAATGGCGGGTGTGAACTCGATCATTGAGAGCCCTAAGATAAAAAGCACCCCAAGAAGAATTACTTCAAAGAACGCCAGATTGGGTGGCTCTGTTTCGAAGTGCACCGGCGAAGAGAAGAGACTCACGAGATCTACTCCAATCTGGGTATGGAAAATGGGGAGAGGCGCATACGGGATATTATAGCCGGGTGGATCGAGGGGTGGGGGTACAGGTATAATCGCGAAGGCTGCGAAGTGGGGACGGTGGTGGAGCATCGCCAACTGCACGAGGGGATCGGCCATGGCACTTCCGCGGCGCAAACCAAGGTGCGGAGAGGGAGAGAGGACGGGAGTGATGGGTTCGCCGACAAGGAGGCATGGGGAGAGGCCGAGCCCAAAAGGCGAAGAAGAAGGGGGTCCGGTGCGGGACGAGGGCGAGTGTCGATGTACCGACATGAGTGCAGGAAAGGGAGGGGCGCACCGCTGCGTGGGAACGACAAGCGCGACACAAAGATCGCAGCCCACACGCGAGGTAGGCATAGGTGGCCACGACACCGCCGACATCCCCTAAAACGCGCTTTACAACCGTACTCAGCTCTACAATTATGGCCTCGGCTTCCACTCATGTCAAAGCACCCAAAGAACCCCGATATGTTCTTCACGCCGACTCCCACATCGGATTCTCGTAGTGGTCTCCGCCATAACCGGGCCGGCCTTTTGCCTTTAAAAGGGCAAGCCGGGTCTTTATCACTTCCCTCTCACATAGCCCACGCTTTTGAGTAAGTTTCTCACTCATTTCTCCCTTCCAACAAGTATCCACCAAGCATGGCGAAGACTTGGTTAGTAGCTCCTCGAACACCGAGGGCTTTCCCAAACTTCTATACACCACCCCGCAAAAGCTTGAGTGAAAGAGCGCCAGTATATCGGGGCCGTGAGTATGTAGAGTGTGGCACCGGCGATGCGAGGTCACCGTCTACATTGCAAGGAGTGAGGAGTTCCCTAAGGAGATGGAAGCCTGGAGTATGACTGCAACCGGATTTCGCTTCATCGACACCTACCAAGTTGTTGCCCGCAAGGCCCTGCGGTATCTGTGCCAAACCTACGAAGTGCCCATTGCCCGTACCCCCATGCGGTTCTTCCCACCTCGGGACAAAAATCGCCTGGTATGGGAGGCGCGCATGGAGGCCTTGCAACGTCGGGAGGCGCAGGAAGAGGACCCCGCTGCGGCGCACCTGACGGCATACTTGCTCGCTTTGGATGAGCAGTATGATCGACATGCCTTGGAGATGAGCAGGTGTCTCCGTCGAGCCGAGGGAGGCTGAGCTCTTTCGTAGGATGCTCGAGGTTCGGCCTTGCCGCACACATGCCGCTCTGGCGTCCGAGAAAAGTCGTGAGGCTGCTGCATCGGAGGACCTAAAGAAGGCCCAAGATCGTCATGTCCAGGAGTTGAAGGATGCCTATCTTGTCACACGGTTCAAACGTCGGGCACTGGAAATGGAAAGGCAAGAACCCTTGATCTCGGAGGGCTCCCTCACCGCCATTCCAGAAGACAAAGAGTGCCCCATACTAGATGGAATCCCAGTTGCAAGCATGCAAAAACTCGAAACAACAGCCTTGGAAGTTCCCCCCGCCCCTCCCTCAACGGACGCTTTACAGGTAATTTCGGAGACAGAGTCCGACCATGCAGAAGAAATAAGCCCACTCGCTCAGCCATTGTCAAAGAATGATGAAGCATAATCTAAGTGGGCACATCACCCCCTTATGGAATGAAGACCATTAAAAGTTGGTCAGCGCATAAGGATATGTATCTGTATTGTATTGTAATGTTTACATTTTCCAACTATTATGTAATCCCACGTAATATAATACTTTGGTTCTAGTGGAGTTAGCTCCGTCAGTCCCCATGTTTAGTATTGCCTACTATACATCCCAAGTGATGTAATGATTTTGCTCAAGTAGAGTTACCTGCTTGAGCCCCTACTTTAGTAGTGCCATGTAGACGTCCTCTGGCTTAAGGGGACTACTCAAACTTGTACTATTCCCACCTAGAATATAATCCCACCCAATGTTGCGCCATAGAATCTAAATGTGCCAGTTGCTTAAACTCAAAACTAACACACACTTTATTACTTTGCATATTTCTAAATACTTTTGCAACTTGTACCAATAATTATTTTACAGCAATTGAACATAACCATATGGCCATCCACTTGTACAAATAACCAGTTTACTTTAACTAGGCCCAGAGCTTACACCTAAATAAGGATAGCAAACTATGGTCCGATAAAATGTAATAATCCAGTAATACTACATGTCCACGGCCAAGCGTGAGATGGTATGACAGCTCCCTACCTGAACCACTAGCAGCAGGCATTGCATGTGTATCACTAATACTGTGTACGTAGATTGTGCCAAAAGAATAATGTTTGTAATTACGAGACTACATACATGTTTTGATTTAAAAAATAGAATAGATACCAACACACTTAGGCATGCGCTCCTGCTCGCTCATGTCCACAATCGACAATACGCAGCAGCCGCGCAGCTACACGGGCACAAGCCCGAACCTGACCGCCTGGCATGAATGCCAAGGCCCGTGCTGCGCTACGCGGAGCACTGCTTGGCTGCTTGCCTGCTGCCGCTGCGGTGTCGCATCTGCTGCAGGCCTACTGCCAAGCTAACGATGGGTGCTGGTGCACTACTCCTCGCCGCGCCGCGTCATGGTTGTCGGGCCACAGTTCCATAAAAGGGAAACCGGTAGAGTTCCTAAAAAACATACAACTTTTAAAACATGTATACCATATAGCTAGATACATTTCATAGTATGTCCCCCGTGGCGCGTCCCTCGTGTCCACTGCACCCACCATGCGTGTGGCTCAGTAGAATGGCACACGTATCGGGCGCCTCTTGCGTGAAGTCTTCCGCACTGCTGTCACCCTACTCAGTGAGAAGGTAGGCCGAGCAGCATACTCCACTTCAAATTGACGCTTGGGAGAGACCAAGTCTTGTGCTGTTGTAGATGCGGGCCCTTGCCGCATAGAAATAATTCCAACAAATAATTACCGAGTTTAAGACCTTAGCTGCCTTATCAAAAGAGAAACCATTAAACTACTTACTCTACATTCGATGGAGCAAAACCTATATGCAGGCTTTAACCTCTGTTTGCACGCAGCACACACAGACCTCTTGGTGCGGTGTCTGTAATATACATAGTGTTGAGGTGGAGGGCCTACATTTCCAGACCAGTTGCTAAGGTGCACCACCTCAGACCCATTGCAATCATAGTGTGCCACCTCAGAAACATCAATCACGCTGCCCACGTCCTGAACGCGTACCACGTCTCTCGAAAATTTCTTCATCACCTACATGGGGGTTGGGTTGTTACTCAATCAGATGTAGACTGATTAGGGGTAAGCGCACTGGGTGACTTGTTGTTGCCTATAAAGGGCTAAGTATAGAACCTGTATAGTCCGGTGAGATACATGATCTACTCGGCAATCTAGGCACAAGGCTCCTTGGTGTGGTCCTTGGCAGTCTAGACATATGTAATTACAGCTTACTCCCTCCATCCCGAAATAAGAGACGTTCTAGGTCCCAACGCGAGTACCAAGGTCAGTGTGAAAAGTCCTGCATACCCCTATACTGGCTCTGTTCCCACTCCCGATGTGTTCCCAGTTCCCACGGATGGTAGAGGAGGTGCGGTGGATGGGAGCTTGGCAGTGGGTGAGCTCGACACCGATGGCGACGGCGACCTCGCCCCAGGCCCCAGCCGCGAGCTCCGCACGGACGATGACGGCGAGCTCAACCCTCGGCGGCCATGGCGAGCTCAGCCCCGACGCAGCATCCCCGGCGAGCTTGTCCCCCGGCGGCCATGGCGACCTCGGCCCCGACGCAGCCCCCAGCGAGCTCGTCCCCGGCGGCCATGGTGACCTCGGCCCCGATGCAGCATCTCCGGCGACCTCGTCCCCGGCGGCCATGGCGACCTCGGCCCCGACGTAGCCTTCGGCCGGAGAGCTCGTCCCCGGTGGCCATGGCGAGCTCGGCCCCGACGCAGCATCCCCGGCGAGGTCGTCCCCGGTGGCTATGGCAAGCTCGGCCCTGACGCGCTGCTTGGACTCGGTGGCGGAGTCCGGAGATGTTCCCGACGGAGACGGAGAGGCCGGAGTCGGACTCCCGTGGGTGACCGCGTGAGAGGATAAGGCTCCTTCCGTGGCTGTCCTTTTTTTTCTTTTTTTTTAACAGCGTTTACTCAATGTAGTGGACGACATGAGTTGATGGATGGATAGGTGCCGTACCTGGCTACTAGTCGATCTAGGCTGACACAGCTAAAAACGTCATTTATTTTGAAACTTCTTGGCAAGCCTAGAACGTCAATTATATTGGGACGGAGGGAGTATGTGATGTAGAGAGCATGAATGCCTAGACCAGGTGGCCAGCAACGCTGCCATGCACCCAGCGCCTATCAGGCTCTAGGATGTAGGATAGTGTCTGCAGGGGTGCAGCACTGTGGTGCCTACAATGACTATTTAATACAGATGGATTCCTTTGGATGGGTCACACTTGCATTGAATAGAAATGGTATATGCCCAGCGTTTCCAAAAAAACGTGCAATTTTCACTCCTCGGGAGTGTAGACTTTCGACTAAAATTATATAAACAAATATTACCATACATGATAAAAAAAAAAATACGCAACTCATATATGTAAACAAATATTACTATCTCCAATGCTAAAATCATAAAAACAAATATTACTATCTCCAATGCTAAAATAAGTTATCAAAAATAAGTCATATTTGTACCAAAAAAAATTCAAATAAGATGAACGATCGAACAAAATGGTACGGAGTCCAAAACGAGGACTACAACACAGTTGATGATCTCCACGGAAAGACGTGCATGGTAAAAACTCGCATGTACAACTATGCATGGTAAAGGAGTGATTTCTCTAAGTAGAAAGGGCGTCATTTTTTAGCACACATTGCATTGAAAGGGATCCCGACCAAGGATCAGGTGGCGTGCCAATTTGGTCAACCAGTCTTTGGACAAGTGTGATGGGATATAGGGCTCATAGACCAAGGATCGTGCCAATTTGGTGTCGTGCCAATTTGGTCAACTTGCTGGACACGATTTCACCCTAAAGGGTGACACATGAAGGAACTATTAATATTTTGTCATGGTGTGGATACATGCATATAGTTAAATACGGGCCTGCTCTCTCGTTTTATATTTTTTTCATGGTCAACTTGCTGGACACACCTAAAAGGGTGACACATGAAGGAACTATTAATATTTTGTCATGGTGTGGATACATGCATATAGTTAGGGCCACGGGCCTGCTCTCGCGAATCAAGGAGGAGGTGGCGTGCCTAAGTGATCGACCAATTGCTGCCCACACTCTCCATGGTCTAATATATACAGGACGCCTTCATGTTTTGTCGTGTGAATGACGGTGGACCATTGTGTTTCGTCAATGAAATCCGTGCAAAGGTGGACCTCTTATTCCTTATATACCCTGTACATAGGATAGTTACTATGGTAACATATGTATTACCATGCACTCCTTTTATATGCGGGTACATAGTGTCCAAAGCGGCACTTTATTCAACAAGAGGCATTAGCACACGTAAAGGGAATACAAACAGGCAGGGCTAGAGAACATTCTTCGAGACCAGTGGCTCGAATGGCTTTCGCCTACACGCTAACAACGGACTCCACTTAGGACCTAAGCATAAAGATGCCTACCCAGTAAGGTCCCATAGTAGTGGAACGTATGGACATATGAATTCAAGGACCTCTGTGCATGCCCAGATGTGCCAAAACATATCAACATGTATGCGTCGTCTCAAAACAAATATTTTTCCCTGTTTGCTCTAAACATGTGGCCTAAAAAAGCTGATCGATCGTCCTCTAAGATGCCCATTGCATGCATGGATACACTGCCTGCAGGCTTCTTGCATGCAGTTGTAAGCTACTCCCTCCGTCCCTTTATGTATGTCGCCCTAAGCGTGTGGGCTGTGAGGGAAACACGGTTTTCTAGAGACAAACATTTAGGGACAGAGGGAGTAGAGGTGAGAAGAACCAAGAAAGTATACGCTCCTACCTTTATACAGTACTATGCACTCAATGATCTGATGGACCCACTCAATGATCTGATGGACCCACACAACACAGCATAGCGCTCTGGCATGCCCTCTTGCATGCATGATCCATAAACTAACACAGCTCACCACAGGCTGTCAGGCTCAGCCATTCCAGCAGCCTTCATCACCACCGCTATAAGCTCTGAATCGATCACAAGGGTTCCACTGCAACAGCTCGAGGTGCCAAAATAAAACCAAGAAAAAAAAAAACAAGGCTACGGGCCTCACAGCTCGAGGTGCCAATTGTTTGTTTTGGCCCCATCTGGTCATTGGCTCCAACAGCAGTGACATCGCATCCACTCCTGCGAGCCTGCGACGCACAGGTAGCCGCAGGCGCAGACAAACAGAGATGTTTGTTGAATGGACTTGGCACACAAGTAGTGTGGCCGCGTTCACTTCATATGTAGGAGGTGCGGACAGCTTTGGACGGACAGCTTTGGATGGACCTTTGTGCATGCTGTGCTGATTGATACGGTGCGGCCATGTACAGGACGTCCATAGTAGGCGTAACATGCATGCATTGCCGAGATGGATCGGCATTTAACCGCGTTGCTCTATTTCGTCCATAATATGTAGGAGGCAATGACACGAAAGGGCCGTACAAAAATAAAACCAAAAAAAAACAAGGCTACGGGCCTCACAGCTCGAGGTGCTTTGGCCCCATCTGGTCATTGGCTCTGAGTCGATCACAAGGCCTGCACTGCATCAGCCTCCTTCACAGCAGACAGCATCCAGCAAGAGTGCGTGGCTAAATGTTTTTTGTTTCTTTTCTATTTTTTTACTACACAGGCAAAGCATCCTCTGTTTGGCTAGGTACAGAGAGTCGTCATATCGTATCACGCAGACCAATGTACATGTTAAACGTGATAGTACTGGATTACATTTCATAGTTTGCCATTTCAACGAGGTTGTTCATCTCAACATTGATTGAACATACTCGTATATGGAAACCTATTACAATGTTTATGCTAAGTATAATGAATACTGTTACCTACGATGCTAAATATACTATTATTCAGTTCACATTTTTTTAAAATACAAAATATATGAACAATACTAAATTCATCATAAAATATACTATTGTGGAGGTGTGCACGGTAAAACTCATGTAAAAGTGTGCATGGTAAAGGAGTGATTTCTCTAAGTAGAAGGGACGTCAATTTTTTTAGCACCCTGCATTGAAAGAGGCATTCCTTCCCTCCTCCAACAATAGACACAAAGGATTGATGGAACATAGGGCTCCCCGACCAAGGATCAGGTACACAAAGGATTGATGGGACATAGGGCTCCCCGACCAAGGATCAGGTGGTGTGCCAGATTGATGGGACATAGGGCTCCCCGACCAAGGATCAGGTGGCGTGCCAATTTGGTCAACCAGTTGCTAGACACAGGCTAAAGGGTGAAACATGAACTATTTATATTTTGTCATGGTGTGGATACATGCATATAGTCGGGGACATGGGGCTGCTCTCCCGAATCAAGGAGGAGGTGGCGTGCCTAAGTGATTGATCATATATGCCTCGATTGGTGTGGATGCTACATGTAGACAGCCTACTTCTATGCACGCATGCACATATCGACACTCACTGACACGGACTTCTAAAAATGTGAGATCCTCTCCTCCACGGTAGCGTGAGTAATCGGTCAACCAATCGTTGTCCACACTCGACAGGCTGAAAGATCCAATACTTTGTGGCAGTATACATGTTTTGTCATGGTGTGGACAATGCATGTAGGCAGCCTATGCTACATGTAGACAACCTACTTCTATGCACACATGCACATATCGACACCGACACGGACTCTTAAAAATGTGAGATCCTCTCCTCCACCAAGGAGGAGGTAGTGTCGTGTCGGTCAACCAATCGTTTGTCCGCACTCTACAGGATGAAAGATCCAATACTTTGTGGAGGTATACATGTTTTGTCATGGTGTGGACGATGCATGTAGGCAGCCTATTCTATAAGCGCATGCACATACCGACACTAACACGCGCATGCACAACACTAACACGGACCCCTAGAAATGTACTCTAGGTTAGGCCAGAACGTACTCCCCCGTCCCACAAATATTTGCACATCTCACTTCTTGGTAAATCAAACTCTTTTAACTTTGACCAAATTTATTAAAAAAACATCAATACTTATATCTTAAATATTTGTCCAGTGGTGTCCATTCCAATCCATCTATTTGCTGCTTCGGGTTATAACCGAATTAACTACGTCCATCTCAGCATACGTCCACACAGAGAGGGAAAAAAGAGGAAGAAAGAAAGAAAGAAAGAGAGAGAGAGAGAGAGAAAGGAACTCATCTGTGCCTCATCCCATGGCTCGGGAAAGAAGTCGAGGTTTAAGTGCTCATGGCCTGTTTGTCAAAAAAAAAAAAAGTGCTCATGGCCTCATGAGCCATCCCTCCGAGTGATATCTGCCAATAGATTTTTGGCATCTTGGAGATGTGTGCTTAAACTGTCCATAAGCCATTTTATCATGCTATCTGCGAGTTAAAAATCATTACTTGCAGTTCAATCGATAGTTGCTTGCTACAGAAACGCATAAATACACATACATTTTCTCATGGTTGAGTTTATCAAAGCCAATTCCCTTTGGATATGTATGGGCGTGGGCAACTGATGATAAGTTCACAATGCAACCCTCGATACCAATACACTTGGCAGTGGCTTCCATGGAAGGAGATTGGTAAGCAGAAAGTGTCCTGATAAAATAAAAAACAGTAACTGACAATTAGACTCGGTTTATCTATTTTAGGTACACCATGTTGTCGGTTCATCCATAAAGTTAACTAAAATGCGTGAGTTCCAGCTCAACCCAATGACCCAGAAGGCCATAAGAAACAAAACCTGCATCCCTAGTGTCAATTTCATAGTAAAAGTACAAATCATTGCATTAGCGTAGAATTATCTGGGAGTAGCAAATTTAGAGAACGCACTGACACTTGTGTCCTGCCATAATAATTTCACGGTTTAGTTCAAGTCATTATTAACACCAATCATCCTGCAATACTGCAGGAACGATTTCTTACTAGAACGCTTCTGGAAAGACCACCTAAAATGCTGAAAATCTTTTTGGTACTCTGTAGAATCACAGGTACTATTTTTTTTTAATACAGAATAAATAAGAGCAGCTACATTTAGGAAACTAGAGAATGCTTTGTAGTGTGCATACCAAGCTATGCATCAATATTTTTTATACAAATACCTAAACATATGGATGACAGTGAATATGTATTGTGATGGGAAGAGCAATACCCTTTTGCTTGTTTCTTGAAGCTCTCCGGCAAGAATGAACTCATCCAATATCAAGTAGACCAAAACTAGAAAGCCAAAACAGTCACATTTTGTCTTGATTGTAGCAAAAAAAAAAAAAAACAAGAAGAAGTTCAATGTTCAATTCTGGATATTCAGTTCTAAATCAAAGTTTTACTATGCACTAGGCGGAATCTAGGCGATTCGGATTTCAACCCCATCTTTAGCCAGCTGAAAAAGGCAGAACATCCAACCGTCTGTAGAACAGAAAAGCATTCCTCAAGGCTTATGCAGCGCAAAGAGGAAAGCATCCCTTGGCTCTCTAATTTCCTTATTGAAAATAAATAGATATTCCTATCTTTGCATCTAGTGTCGGCTCACCTAGGCTTTGGGATTTCGGGTATTCAAAATCCTCGGAAAGGTACTTTTTGTTTTGCCAACCAAAACTACGATAAGCGCGGAGGGAGAAGAGACCATGGGCCTTACCTGGCTGGCGCCCTGGCGACCGCGTGGGCTGGTTGCGCATAGCACCGCGCCGCCGTCTGCCGGCCGCCGCAATCGCGACGCCCGCACATCCGCAGGGCCGCCCGCCGCCGCCATGCCGCCCCCGCCCCCGCTATAGGTCGGGGTTGCACGCACGGAGGAGAACCAAAGGATGGAGAGGTGGGGTGTCTTTGCGGTTCGCCAATGGCCATTCGGGTGATTGAACAGCCCCTACTGGGCCTTGAAGAAGTCGGGGGAAGTGGGTGAGCCCAAGACGCGATCCGGGAATTGGTTTGGGCTGTACACTGTGTTATATGGACTTTAAAAACTAATAATTATTTACGCTCCTATGCATTTGGCCTCCCACACAATTTTATACATCTGTCCCAATATTTATTTGGTGACTCTAACCACCAATTCTATTATAACGTGGACATATCGTATCCCAAGGTCTACATCAAAAAAATGTTTATAATATATATATACTGTCTATTACGAAGCCAAAAAAATAGTGCAGGGTTGTGATACTTGACCAAGGAAAAGGATACCATGACATGTAAAAAAAATGTGAGGCTTGGGAAACCAATTTTACTGAAAGCAAAAATACGATGAGAACCGGAGAAACCAGTTTCCCAAGATGGATTTAAACGAAATCAAAGAGAGGAGCCTATTATAATAATTTCTATTTCCTCTCCCTTTTACCGCGCGGATACAAGACGAGGACGGCCACCGTAGCCAACAGACCCATTGTGGCCCACGCCTTTTGTACCCTTTCGGCGTTTTTGTTGGGGGGCCCTGTTCTTTAATGTCACGCATGCCTACCGGGGAATAAGGAAGCACTGTGCCTTCGAGTGTCGCGCTTGTTCGTGGTTCGCGCCTATTGTGTCTCACGCCTGCCCTACACTTGTGACGGGTTTTCCGGAGTTCCTTTCTGCCCTCGGATACCACTCATGTCAAAGCAGACAAAGAATGCCCATGTGTTTCTTGTCGCTGGCACTCACATTCGATATCCTACCCACCTCGGTCATGACCACTGGCCTTTGCCTTTAAAAGGGCAAGCCTAGCACTTATCACTTCCCACTCACCAAGCCCTCGCTTACGAGAAAACTTCTCCCTCGTTTCAACCTCACAACCACTATCCACCAAAGATGGCAAGAAACTGGGTTAGTAGCTACTTTGCGAACACCGAGGGGTTTTTCCGAGCTTTTGTATACCACCCTACAAAAGCTTGGAGTGAGAGAGCGCCCCGTGTATCAGGGCTGTGAGTATGTAGAGCTTGGTACTGAGCGATGTGAGGTCACCGTCTACATGGGAAAGAGTGAGGAGTTCCCCCATGCCACGGAAGCCTGGAGTGTGACTACAACTGGGTTTCGCTTCATCGACACCTATCAAGCTGTGGCTCGCAAGGCCCTGCGGCATATCTGTCGAATCTATGAAGAGCCCATTTCCCATACACCCATGCGATTCTTCCCACCTCGGGACAAGAATCGCCTCGTATGGGAGGCTCGCATGGTGGCCTTGCAAGTTCAAGGGGCGCAGGAAGACGACCCAACTGTGGCGCACCTGACCGCATACCTGCTTGCTTTGGATGAGCAGTATGATCGTCAGGCGTTGGAGCTGAAGAAGTGTCTCCGTCGCGCCGAGGAGGCCGAGCTTTTCTCCAGCATGCTCGAAAAGCAGCTTGCAGAAACGCATGCCGATACGGTCGCAGCAGAAAGTCATGAGGCTGCTGCAAAGAAGGACCTCAAGAAGGCCCAAGATCGGCATGTCCAACAGTTGAAGGATGCTTATCTTGTCGCTAGGGTTGAGTGTAGCCTGCGGTGCCACCAGTCTTTGCCACCCTTGGGGCCATCAGAAGGAGAAACCCTCCTGCCCCTCAAGAGAAAGATCCTCACTTTGGAGGAGAGGGAGCGCCCCATACTAGATGGAATCCCAGTTGCATCCATGGAAAAAGTCCAAGAGGCAATCGTGGAAGTGCCCCCCGCCCCTCCCTCAACGGACGCTTTGCAGGTAATTTCGGAGGCAGAGTCAGATCATGGAGAAGAAATAAGCCCACTCACTCAGCCATCCCCGACGGATGGTAAAGCATAATCTATATAGGCACATCACCCCTCATGAATGAAGCTAATATGGTCCTAAGGTAGGCCATTAGAAGTTGTTCCGCGCATGAGGATATTATCTGTATTGTAGTGTTTACATTTTTTTAACTATTATGTAATCCCACGTAATGTAATGCTTTGGATCTACTGAAGTTAGGCTGCTTGAGCCCCCCTTTAGGCGTTTCATGTACACATCCTTCAGCTTAAGGGGATTACTTGTAATTTTTACTCTTTCCACCTATAATGTAATCCCTCCCAATGTTGTACTTTGACTTTAAGTGTGCCAGTTGATATTTTCTTACGAAATAGATCAACCTTTGGTATCAATGCAGTTCCCTTCTTCTGTCTCTTAAGATTTCCTATGCAAAGCATATCACCCGCAGCGAAGCGCGGGCAACAATGGCTAGTTCTTTATATACCTCGTTCAGTCAGGAGAGTTGGATCAGATTCATCTCTTCACCCAAGAACACAAAGCTTTTGAAGAACTCGATTCGGTTGCTAGAAGGTATTCCCATCTCGTGACTCCGCAGCGACGGAGGAGCGAGAGGGACAAAGTGCCTCCGAAGCCTTTGCCGTTCGAGACCTTGCACGGGGGATTGGCAATTAGGTTTTTGGGGAGCGTTTCTGCTTGACCGTCCGATTCGGAACCTCCATCACCGTTCGTCGTCATCTTCTTCATCTTCCTGGTGGAGGATCTCTTCATCTTCTTCAACATGACGATTGAAGTTGGGCAAGGGTCCGGATCCTCGGAGCGCATGGGAGGATTGAAGTTGGGCAAGGGTCCGGATCCTCGGAGCGCATGGGAGGGTATGTTCGGTTCATCTCCCCCCGTTTTTTTCGTTACGCAATTCTTAAATGTTTCACTAGTTCATCTCTCTTTGTTTCGCATCTTTGCTATACGTCTGTTTCATCAGTTACGTCATATTGTTTCATCAAATATCAGATGCTTGTTCGCCCTAGTAATATGCCATGCCCGATTGTTTGAGTTATTCAAGTATTCTTTGTTTCATATGGCCTTCATGTTTTAGTAGCTCTGTTTCGTTGTTTCATATGTTTTGTTATGTCACATGATATATATATGCTTCACATGCTTATTGTTGACATGTACCATTTTATTATGGGTACATTTGATATTATGATTTCAATGATTAATTATCTTTTATATGTCATCATCATAATGTTAATTTATGGAATTAAAATGACATGAAAATTGCCTAATTATCTAACAATCAAAAAACCTAATTCTAGGCATTTTTCCGTCGAGGTTTTTCTTTGCTATGTTAAGGCCCGATCCTTTTGATGGTAAAAACTTCTTGATGTGGAAAGCTAAGATGGAATTGTGGCTTTCTTGCAATGTCTTGTTATCATGTCACGAGGGCAAGCGATAACTTGTGTCTCCGTGGAGGAGGCTAAGTTTAAGGCTGATGACAACCTCTTTCGAGGTGCAATGATAAGTGCACTTGATGCAAAATTCGAGAAAAGCTACATCATCCTTCCTACGAGGGAAAGAGCTGTGGGATGCACTTGTTGGAAAGTTTGGAGTTACCGATCTTTGGTAGTGAGTTGTATCTCATGGAGCAAATTTGTATGACTACAAGATGGTTGAGAACCGATCTGTAGTGGAACAAGCTCATGATTTTCATGCACTAGCTAAGGAACTCGAGCTTTTCCCTTGTCCTTTGCCTGACAAGTTTGTGGCTGGCGGTATAATCGCCAAGTTACCACCTTCTTGGAAGGACTTTGCTACCTCTCTCAAACATAAGCGTCAGGAGTTCAATGTGGAAGAGCTCATTGGAACTCTTGATGTCGAGGAGAGGGCTAGAGCAAAGGACAATGGGAAAGGTGTTGAGACCTCTCTTTGCTAATGTGGTGCAAAAAAGAGAAACTTTGGATTCATAAGTTTAACAAGAAGAAAAAACCAAAACAAGCAAGAGAACTCAAACAAGCCTGTTCAAACTGCACAATTTAAAAAGAAGAACAACAATACCAATAAGGGAAAGGGAGGATGCTTTGTGTGCGTGGCGTGATCGGCATTGGGCAAGAGAGTGCCCTAACAAGTTCACGCAAGACAAGAAATCAGCAAATGTTGTGACTATCAAAGCGGAGATGGAACATCCGGGTATGGTAATTCTTTACCATTTGTTCTTTTCAGTTTGTAATTCACCCGAGTGGTGGATGGATAGTGGTGCAAATATACATGTATGTGCTGATGTGTCTTTGTTTTCTTCCTACCGTGTCGGAGGAGGTGGGCGCCTTGTTGATGGGAAATGGGTCGCGTGCTCATGTTCTTGGTGTTGGTGCGGTCATTCAAGTTTACCGGGGGAAGGCGGTGCCATTGAAGAACGTGCAAAGCATGTGCCCTCCATAAAGAAGAATCTTGTTAGTGCATCTTTGTTATGTCAAGATGGCTACAAAGTTGTTCTTGAGTCAAATAAATGTGTTGTGTCAAAACATGGTTCTTTTGTTGGTAAAGGATATGATTGCGGAGGCTTGTTCCGCTTATCACTGCATGATGTGTGTAATAAAATGGTGAATTACATTTGATATTTCGATGAGTCGGATTTATGGCATTCACGTTTTTGTCATGCAAGTTTTGGCTGTCTTATGCGGTTGGCAAATCTGAATTTAATTCCTAAATTTAACTTGGTCAAAAAAGTCTAAGTGCCATGTGTGTGTTGAATCAAAACAACCCCGCAAGCCTCACAAGGCTGCCGAGGCGAGGAATCGGCACCTCTAGAACTTGTTCACTCGATTTATGTGAGATGAACGGAATCTTGACCAAAAGGCGGTAAAAGATATTTCCTCACTTTTATAGATGACTCCACCGTTTTGCTATGTGTATCTCTTAAAGTCAAAAGATGAAGCGTTTAATTATTTTAAGACCTATAAAGCTGAAGTTGAGAATCAACTTGAGAGGAAAAAAAAAAGCGGTTAAGGTCCGATCGAGGTGGAGAATACTTCTCTAATATTTTTGATGAGTTCTGCGTGGAACATGGTATTGTTCATGAGAGGACACCGCCATTCTCACCACAATCCAATGGGATTCTTTGAAAGGAAAAACCACACTCTAACTGATTTGGTGAATGCCATGTTGAGTATAGCGGGATTATCCAAGGAATGGTGGGGTGAGGCGATTTTGATGACTTGTCATGTCTTGAACAGAGTTCCAACAAAGAACAAAGAGATCACACCATTTGAGGAATGGGAAAAGAGAAGATTAAATCTCTCATATTTGCGCACTTGGGGTTGCTTGGCTAAAGTGAATGTGCCAATCAACAAGAAGCGTAAACTTGGTCCTAAAACTGTTGATTGTGTATTTCTTGGCTATTCCTTTCACAACACTAGATATAGGTTCTTAATTATAAAATCGATGTGCCTGATATGTATATTGATACAATCATGGAATCAAGAGACGCTACATTCTTTGAGAATGAATTTTCAATGAAGAATACACCTAGTGAAACAAGTCATGAGACTATAATTCCCCATGAGCATGAACTGTCTATTCCAATAGATCATGCTGAGGATTCTCATGTGCACATCCCTGAGGAGGATGACACTACTGTCACTCGAAAGAGCAAGAGATAGAGGGTTGCAAAATCCTTTGGTGATGACTTTATAGTGTACCTTGTGGAAGACACGCCAACCACCATTAGAGAGGCATATTCCTCTCCTGATGCTGACTTGTGGAAGGAAGCAGTAAGGAGTGAGATGGATTCTATTATGTCTAATGGAACTTGGGAGGTCGTTGACCGTCCTTATGGTCCGTCAACCTATAGGTTGCAAATGGATCTTCAAGAAAAAGCTTAGGCCCCGATGGTACAATTGAGAGGTACAAGGCAAGGCTTGTGGCCAAAGGTTATACCCAAAAAGAGGGTGAAGATTTCTTTGACACCTATTCACCGGTTTGCTTCTTTGACTACAATTCGCACATTGATTGCCGTGGCGACCTCTTATGGTCTTATCATTCATCATATGGATGTTAAGACAACTTTCCTCAATGGAGAGTTGGATGAGGAGATCTATATGGATCAGCCAGAAGGATTTATTGTGGATGGTCAAGAGAACAAGGTGTGTAGGTTGATAAAATCATTATATGGCCTAAAACAAGCTCCTAAGCGGTGGCATGAAAAGTTTGATAATACTCTTACAATTTGCCGGCTTTGTTGTGAATGAAGCGGACTTCGTGTGTGTATTATCGGTATGGTGGGGGTGAGGCGGTTATACTATGCCTTTATGTTGATGACATCTTGATCTTTGGATCTAATCTCGGCCAATGTGATTGAGGAAGTGAAGAATCTTCTATCGAGCAATTTTGAAATGAAAGATTTGGGAGAAGCCGATGTCATTTTAAACATCAAGCTTATTAGAGAAGGTGATGGTGGGGTAACTTTGTTACAATCCCATTATGTGGAAAAGGTATTAAGTCGCTTTGGTTTTAGTATTTGTGATCCCCGCTCCTACACCTTATGACCCTAGTGTGCTATTGAGGAAAAATCGAAGAATAGCAAGGGATCAATTGACATACTCCCGGATCATTGGCTCACTCATGTACCTTTGCGAGTGCAACAAGGCCCCGACATCTCTTATCTTTGTGAGCAAACCGAGGCGGTTTACGTCAAAACCGGGGAGATGATCATTGGCGTGCTCTTGAGAGAGTATTGCGCTATCCGAAAGGTACTATGACATATGGTATTAATTATACCGAAACCCAAGAGTCTTTGGAAGGCAATTGTGATGCCAACTGGATTTTCGATGTTGATGAGCTTTATGCCACAAGCGGATATGTGTTCTTGCTTGGAGGTGGCGTTTTTCGAAGTCTTGCAAGCGGACTATCTTAACGAAGTCTACAATGGAAGCGAGTAACTCACAGCGTTAGAGAACGGGCTGAAGGGAGGCCGAGGCCGAGTGGCTACGTGATTTCCTATTGGATTTACCGGTAGTTGAAAAACCGATACCGGCTATCTTCATGAAGCTGTGACAACTGCATTTGTGATTACAAAGGTCAATAGTTCCGGGAATAACATGAAGTCTACAAGGCATGTTAAGAGAAGATTAAAATCTATCGAAAGTTGAAAACCTCCGGAGTTATAACGGTGGATTATATCCACACGTCGAATAATCCGCGGATGAATTCACTAAGGGTACGTCACGCAATGTGATAGAAAGTGCATCAAGAGAAATGGGTATGAGACCCACGTGAAATCTACTATAGTGGTAACCTGCTCTATGTGATCGGAGATCCCCGTGAAGTAGAGTGGTGAAACAAGCTAGGAGTAGATTGAGAGGAAAGATCCCTTTCTTGACTCATTTCGATGCACATCTTTCCTATCTCAGAAGGCAGGATGGTATTTACCTTAATGTATTCCAAGAGTCTTAAGTTGAAGATGAGATGTTGACCTCTGTAACATCTTTTGAGGAGTACACCTATATGAGTCGATCGCTAGTCACAGTCTATGGGACTTGGGTAATCCCTAAATACTCATGAAAGGCAATGAAGTGTGACTTATATGCTTCAAACAATGGGATGCCTTTGCAGCCTAGTATCGATTAAAGACTTGAGCGAATCTCATGTCGCACAAAAACTGTCAATTCAAGGCTTAGTCCATTGTTCGGGTTGTGATCGAGTGAAACTCTTGTTCTAGATGGATGTTCAACTTAACGGTCTCCATCAAAAACTTTGGTATATCAAAGAATTGTGGTTCGAAAATTACATAGTTACATACCCTAGAGTTTGGTGGGGATTGTTGGATTTATTATGGGTTGAGCCATTTTAAATTTAATAAATCATTAAAACTCTATGGTATTTAACTTGTTGGGTGAGCCGTTTTATACGATAACGAAGTTTTGATTGAACGAGCGAGGCCGTGGACATGACGTGTTATGGCGGGGAAGGTGATCGATGGACCTTTCATTTTTGTCAATCATGTGCCATGAATATGGGAGTTACTTCCATTATTTATTCTTGACAAAATGAATTCATTTCTCCACTTTGGAAGGAGACGTGAGGTTCATGACCTCCTGGTCTTCACGTGAGTCTCTTGGTCAGCCGTGAGACTCCTTGCCTCCTGATGAGCCCTTTGGCTTGTCCTTCACCTATATTCTTTATATACCTCATTCAGTCGGGAGAGTTGGATCAGATTCATCTCTTCACCCAAGAACACAAAGCTTTTGAAGAACTCGATTCGGTTGCTAGAAGGTATTCCCATCTCGTGACAGCAAGACGGAGGAGCGAGAGGACAAAAGTGCCCTCCGAAGCCTTTGCCGTTCGAGACCTTGCACGGGGGATCGGCAATTAGGTTTTGGGGGGAGCGTTTACGCGACTGTCCGATTCGGAACCTCCGTCACCGTTCGTCGTCATCTTCTTCATCTTCCCGGTGGAGGATCTCTTCATCTTCTTCAACATGACGATTGAAGTTGGGCAAGGGTCCGGATCCTCGGAGCGCATGGGAGGGTATGTTCGGTTCATCTCCCCTCGTTTTTTCGCTCGCAATTCTTAAATGTTTCACTAGTTCATCTCTTTGTTTCGCATCCGCTATACGTCTGTTTCATCGGTTACGTCATATTGTTTCATCAAATATCGATGCTTGTTCATCCTAGTAATATGCCATGCCCGATTGTTTTGATTATTCAGTATTCTTTGTTTCATATGGCCTTCATGTTTCAGTAGCTGTTTTCGTTTGTTTCATATGTTTTGTTATGTCACATGATATATATATGCTTCACATGCTTATTGTTGACATGTACCATTTTATTATGGGTACATTTGATATTATGATTTCAATGATTAATTATCTTTTTATATGTCATCATCATAATGTTAATTTATGGAATTAAAATGACATGAAAATTGCCTAATTATCTAACATAAACAAGAGAGATAGTAACTTAAGAGGATACTCACTTGATGATTAAGCTGAAGTTGAGTTGCACGAAGCACGAGCACAAGTAAGAGGACCAGCAATAGGCAACTGGTGTCGGCGTGGATGCATCGTTGATGAGTCAAAAAAAAAAAAAAAAAAAATGCATCGTTGATGTTGATGTCCTCATCAAGAGGGCTCATACATTTGAGAAGCATGATCAAGCTAAACAACATCTATAGCCAAACACTCATCCATACTAGCAACAAGAGCAACCCAACACGAACGTCCTCATCCGCCATAGGTCCAATAGGCTCAAATATGGAACATATAAGAGAGCAGATCATCATCATAAGTTTCTTGCAACCTCTTTTGGTCTGCTTCTATGGTTCTTATAGGAACCACCGGCTGCACTAATCAAAGATAGCACAGCTCGACACAGAAAAACTCCCAAAGTCAAAGACAACACATATGCATGGTAGTAAGGATGAAAACGGTTGAACTCGGCCGAAAAACTCCTAACTGTTATCTACTTTTATATTTTAATATGAAAGAGAAAGTTTAAAAAGCGGTAACACTGGCCATAAAAACAAACAAGAACTTATGGAATTTCGAAAATCAACTAATTCAAGCGGATTTATGTCGAACATGGTCGGTATACGAAAAATCAATACGTAATATTGACTTGTAGGACAAAGTGCATAATAAAATCTCTATTTGACACCATATAAGAAAGATATGATATTTCTAAAGTAACAAGTGCTTGTACGTGATTAATCTACCGTTGAAACTTTGTTTAATTTTTTGAACATCGTAACAATCTCAAATGAAAAAACTGAAAACTAAAAAGTTGTGAATCTCGTCAAGTGCTACAATTTTCATACGAGCTCGTTCAAAAAAAAACGTAAAAAGTTGGTTTTCTACTTTTCTACTTTTAAAATCGGAATATCTTCATGGGGGATCCAAATGTGGCTCACCAACAATATTCACGCGGAGGGTTGTGATGATGGAAGAGGTGAGAAAAATAGATTATATTTAGCCAGTTGCATGGTCCATTTAGTTGAACTTGTACTTCACTTGTTGCATTTTGTAAAACTATGTGCTTAGTTTAATTGTGATGCTCATATTTAAATTCTGATTAATTGTTATTAACTAATAAAATAGGGAAAGCGTTGTCCAAATTTACTTTATTACATGTACATTTTTGTAGCTTATGCTAAAATTTTCCCTTTTTTTTCTTGTCGACCATACAAAAGGTTTGTGTGTCTTTATATTAACACAGAGAGAAAAAAAATGAAAACAAGACGCCTTAACAGCACCTTAGATGGCCATTAATACATATACATGGATACATGGATACTCAGATCCTCCTTAGTGTAATGCTAAAATGTTCAGTCAATCCAGTTAGAACCAAAACCGAACCAATATCACCAAAAACAAAAGACTGAAATGCTCGGTTCTTAGCGTTCTCAGAACTAACGGGTCCTGTTTTCTGGTAACCAAATTTCCTTGAGAACCGAGGAATTAAACCGATGGGTTCCATAATTTGTTTTGATCTTCTCTACTCTACGAACGATTGGGGTAAATTCATCAATCAATAATCTGAAGATATATAACGAGCAAAGTAAGATCTATATGTGTATATAGTTACTTACTCAAATCTGCAACATACAGTTAATGTATAAATATTCATTTTATTGCATCTTTTTCTTCAACAAACACTACAACTTCTTTACCAAAGACGAAAGGAGCGAAATTAAAACACTGCTGCTAGCCTGCTGCTACCGAGTTTGCACTTGAGTTACAATCTTGTGTAGGACAGGGCTGCCGTAACAGCTCTGCCTCCCCTTCCATGAACATATCTCCACCCTTCAAACTCTGTTCCCACCTTTGCTGGCCAACCCTGTACATAGATAATTACACGGATGATGATGCTCACAGTCAAAGCTAAGCATCACATCCATCCTGGATCATCATCCAGCAGCCTTGCACAGACAGGTCAAGGCAGCATGCATCTTGTCCTGACGAACCCAACCAAGTTAATGGATCTCCATGTCTACGTTTGGCCACCTTGAATATATATAATCAGCTCCGTACCAGATTAACTTGCGCGATGTTAGCTTTTCACATGATGCTGCATCCCGGGTCCTGTTCTTGCTGCGGGTAAGCTGCAGGGTAGGAGTAGACGGCAGGGTAGGACGGCATGGCGTTGTACTGCTGGTAGGCAGGGTACGAGACCGGCGGCGGCATCGCCTGGCAGTGGCCACCGTAGCCTGCAGAGCCGCCGCCGCTGCCCTTGCCGCCGCCGCTGCTCTCTTTGCCCTCCTTGCCCTCTTTCCCTCTTTGCCACCACCGAATCCGCCGCCGTAGCCACCACCACCACCGTACATCATGCCACCGCCGCCCCGTAGCCATACCCATCGCCCTTCTTCTTGTCGTCGCCGGAGCTGACGCTGAGCAGTTCCGCGTAGCCGAGGCTGCGCCGGAGCATGGTCGTCAGGGTGATGGGGTCCACGCCGTCGCCGACGATGATGATCTTGTCGCCCTCCATCGTGGCGGATGTCACACCATTCATGCCCACAGCAGCCTTGAAGGCCTTCCTCCTCTTCCTCTCGTCATCCAGGGGCAACTTGAGCACAATCTTTTGCTGCAGCGAGAAATCAAAGAACCACCAACAAATTCAGAACAAAAACATTCAGGCACACAAATAAAGAAATGCTGGATGAGAGACGAACCTTGCCCATGTTTCTTCTTGCACGGATTTCTTCACGAGACTACTATCCTGTCCTGGCCGTACAACAGAACAGACAGCAGTACTGGACTGTACTTGGAGTCAAGAATATCTTGTGCGATATGATTGGTGAGCCAGACGAGAGGAGCTGTGCTGCAAGCTCTAGTGAGTTCTGAGACACAAGATACATGGCCATCACCTTATTTATAGGCAGGCAGGGAATAAGCAGGACGACAGGCAAACAAAGAGAGAGGTTTCGTATTATAATATGTAACTATATGTAACGGAGGAAGGCAGGAAGCCAAAAAGAAGGCTCTGGAGTCTGGACAGAGGAAGGTTAGCTTAGCAAAATGGAAGAAAACAAAGAGGCAATCAGTGAGCCAACAGTGCACGGCTACTGAAATGCGTGAATAATCCACGAGACGCACTGTGCCAAATGCCCAGCTCACGGTGAAGGTGGCTGGTGTTCGTGGAACCTCAACATCAGCGAGTGGCTGGTAGGCCCTGGTCGGTGCTAGTGTGCCACAAGTTTCCACACATTTGATTATAGCTTCCTAGCTACCTCACACCACAACACAGGTCAAGTCTCTCTCACTTTCCATGTTTTCCTTCTCTTTTTTTACCAAATCTTCTTTCTCTCTCTCTTTTCCCAGTTTTTCTTCTCTCTCTAATTACTATAAGCTGATTGCACAGCAAAATGTTAGGCCATACTATCATTTACAGTATCAATTAGTTGGGCTACTGAGCTTATTCAAGTTGCTAGCAATTATTATCTCATCACCCATTCAGTATCAGTTAGCATGATGATTGTTACACACACACTAAT
Source organism: Hyparrhenia diplandra (assembly GCA_015847255.1). Taxonomy (NCBI): domain Eukaryota; kingdom Viridiplantae; phylum Streptophyta; class Magnoliopsida; order Poales; family Poaceae; genus Hyparrhenia; species Hyparrhenia diplandra. Next base: position 199,515 of record JADLZK010010892.1, read on the forward strand.
TATTTGATATAAGGGCTTATTAGATACACACTATTGGAATTTTTGTGTTTTTGAAATATGCCACCGCAATTTGTCTAATTAGCCCGACACCATTGCAATTTTACCGATCTTTTGAAATACGCCATTGTCTACGTTTTTCTACTGCATCTGGCCCACTTGCAGGCGTATAGAATGGAGTTGTATTTTGGTATGGCCCATTATACCCTCAAGTGAAATGCTGAACGCACACACGCACACACACGCTACTGAAAGTACACACACGCTACTGAAAGTATTCCATTTCAGCCATGACTATTTTTTTTTTTCTTGTGTTTTGTGCTAGGATAATGCGGGAACAACATGAGTATGACGGTTTACATAAATATAACACTGAAGCCTGCTGTTTAAGTGATGTGCTTTTGTTGGTCAAAGTGACCTAATGTTTTCTCTTTAAGTGACTAGGCATAGAACTGATGTGTATGCCTAAATTAGATGTATGCATGTTACAGCCGTTATGGCCTGAACTAAAGTATCTTTGGCACATGCCGTGTTATGGTTCTCATTTATTAGTGTAAAATAAATTCATGTGCGCACGCATTGCCCGGTTCCAGCTTTTTTCTTTATTTATGCGTTATAATTTGGTGTTAAATATTATTGTATCTAATTTATTCATGTGTGCATCTATAGAGAATAGACAGATAGCCTGGTTCAGGCAAACATTGTCCATGTATAGAGAAGATGGGGGTAAAAGGGTCTATACGAAAATATGGCCTGCTGTATACGCCTGCAAGTGGGCCAAAGACCTTGAAAAGCGTAGACAATGGTGTATTTCAAAGATCAGTAGAATTGCAATGGTGTCGCTAATTAGATTTAATTGCAGTGGCGTATTTCAAAAACACGAAAATTCCAATGGTGTGTATCTAATAAGCCCTTGATATAATGATGATTGTTACACACACACTAATTATTTGATATACCTAGGAAATCACTAGGAAAGTCATAAGCTAATAAGTGAAATTTATCAAACTTCCGTTCCTACTTCCTAGCTTTTGAAATAGAGTAGGTACGATTTAAATCAACAGCTGGCGCCTGGCGGACAGCATGTTCTTTTTATATTTCTCAGGAGTATCGTTTAGCTGTTTTGTGCTGTCTGCTGTTGGTGTGGTAGATTTGGATGCTCTGTCTTGCAATTTCAATGTTAAGGTAACCAAGAAAGGGATGGGCATGAAACAACCGATGAAAGTCGATATCATCATGATGTTTGAAATTGAGGCGCTTGGAGCTCTCTTTCGGTGTGTTTTTTGACCATGTCTCATACATGAAATTTCCAATCAAAGTTTTATAACAAATGAGACAAAGTTCACATTCAACCGGAAAGAACAAAAATATCAATGCTTTAATTATATATCAAGGCCATGTCTTGTTGAAAAGTTTAGGACTACTTCACTATCAAAGTATTCTCTCTAACAAGAATTATTGAGGGACCCCAAAAGATCTTTGCGTTATTGCGTTGTAACATCACTGCTAAGAGCTACAATTAAAAAAACATCAGTGCTAATAATTAAGCACAAGACAGTGGAAACTTCGTATGACATGCTCAGTCTGCTTAAAAAACTGCACTTATATCAACAAGAGATCAGTGATGCAATAAGATAAAAAAAAAAAAACTCTTCATGATCATGAAGCAGCAAGAATGTGAGTAACTGTAACGGATAGGTATGGTTTTTATTAACCGATCAGTTTTGACCTTGTTGGACAAAAACAAAAGTTGCCGAACATAAGATCCAAATTAAGACCGGTTGCTGTCCAAGTTGGAGTTCGTCCATGATGTTTACATGTCACCTAGCAGATTAATTAGTAGTTGTGTAGTTGTTGATAGTTAAAGATTAGCACTAAACTAATTTCACTTTAACGTCTCTTAGTGCAGACGAATCTGTGCAAGAAAAAATAAGAGTAAAATGCACCACAGGTCCACTACCTTTTTCCTCTATGTCATCTAGGTCCATAACCTTCTATATTGCAGTTCCAGGTCCATTAACTTTTTTAAATGGTTCACCGAAGGTCCATATCTCCCTAGAAAGAGCTGATTGGTGATCTTAGTTTTGCAAAAAAAAAAACCCATGGCTTTCTCTCCCTTTGAATGTATGGTTTCAATGCCCATAACAGTTTACCCCATTTTAACAGAACATAAAACAAAGGAAAAATCTCAGAACTAAACAACATTTAGGTTGCATTGATATATAAAGACCATAACAAGTCAACATTCATTTCACATTAGTAGCACTTCTGCCATACTGAAAACAGGTCATACATGGCAACATATTGAAGTGTTTGTATCACTAACCAAAAAGCTAGATCTGGTTGTCCTATGTCAAGCTTCCAAAAGTGCTGGGGATATCTTTGTTGTGCCATCCTCCTAGAAACCAAAACCCAAAATAACAGCTGCAGACTATTATAGGTTTTGGAGGCAATGTATAAAAGGCAAAAGAACATCAACACAACATCCTAAAGTTGTAGGCGGGTGGAGGAGCAACGGTGCATAGGAAGGTGGAGGAGCGGCGTGTGTGTAGGTGGACGGCGGTGGTGCACATGCGAAGGAGAGAAGAGAGGGCGCGCAGGAAGGGAAGAGGAGTGGCGGTGTGGTGCGGTGCGGTGCGGTGTGGTTGTGTGTTCTTTTCCCCCGAGCGAAGCACTTGTTCAATTGAGCGTGTAGGGGAATGAGAGGGAGAAGAACAAGCAGGGCCAATAGCAAAAAAAAAAAGCACCTAATCAAGGGGTGTAACCCGCTACTAAGGAGATTTGACTTCTGGTGAACCACTTAAAAGTTAATGGGCCTAAAACTGCAATTTAGAAGGTGATGGACCTAGATGACA
>JADLZK010010893.1:0-186779 GCA_015847255.1 Hyparrhenia diplandra
CGAGCTAGAAGGACACATCTCAACTCAGGAGTTCATCAGCGGCGCCCGTGTCAGCAGGTTTCTCGTTGGATCAGCTCGTCATGGCGGAGAATGTTCTTCAAGGTAGCGTTCTAAAGCCACTGTTGATGTTAAGCTACCAAGATCGTCGTGGAGACAATGGTGCGTAGAAAAATTAAACTCCGTAGCTCCATGGCAGGGAGCCCTGCCACCGCGCTCGAGTATCTCCAGGGAGAACTTTGGGCTGTATGGCGAGAGGCATCCTCACATGTGAATTACGAGGCGGTACGGGGCATTTTTCATTGTTCTCCGACATGGATTTGGGTGGCGATCGTCGGGAGATTGTGTCTTTTCAAAGTCCTACAATCTCGGATCAAACAAAAGATTTAATTCTTTTTGAAAACTTAAGAGGGTCGAACTAGATGAGGGTTTTTCGCGCTACGCGGGAGGCAAGGAAGTACGATCGAGCGTCGTTTTGCCAATCGAGCGTATTGGCGTGTAAGCGCGACCCGATATGTCTTTCCGGCCCAAAATGCTCCTCGGCTCGGGCTTGGCTTCGAGGCCAGCGAAGGGGCTTTGCTCCCTATTCGATGTCCTACGAGGAACCAACACAAAACCTAGATCACTCAAGCGGCACCCGATCCGGCAGCCGCTTCTCCATCTAAACCCTGGATTCGTTGAGGTTGCGAAGAGAGCCATGGCGGCCTTGAGGGTGGAGCCGAGTGGCGGTTTTCGGTGGTCGATGGCCGGAAGTAGAGGAGGGGCCGGGTTACAACCGGGGCTTTGTCCACTGGGTTCAACGGGGGTTTTGGAGGGAAGGAGGTGGGGTTCACGGCAGCGAGGTCGATGGCCGCTGGTTTTGGTGGTGGCGAGAGGGAGGTCACGGCGCATATGGTTATGCCCCATGGCGGATACAGCGATCTTGGCCCGCGGGTTTCATGCCCACAGTGCGTGGGCGTCGTGGCGAGTCAGCTTTGGCTATGGGACGTGGTGGTGAGTTTGTTGGACACGCTTCGAGGGCTGCGGTGGCGCATCGAGGGTGTCGGCGTCGGCAACGAGCGAGGCCAGCGCGGGAGGGCGCTGGAGTTCGAGGCCCGTATTCCAACCGGTGCATGGCGTGGCGCTTGGTGCTCATGTGTTCGAGCACCGGCGCCCTGGCGTAGGAGGTGGTGGCGCATCATGGTGGGGGTATGCGGCAATCGGGGAGGCCGTGTCCCGAGCGCGCAGGTTCAAGCCCGGTGTTCCAGCGGTGCACGGCAATGCGGCGGCTGCCCGGGTGATCGGCGCAGGCGGCGGCGCGATGGCAACATGGGTCTGCTGCTCACCGGAGTCCCGCGGGGACGGCGAGGTGCGGCATAGTTTGCCGCTGCGTGGTGATCAAGGGCATCCCTCGCCTTTCGCTGCGGACGCGGTCATCCTAACGCGGCGGTTAGAACAGCTGCGGCTATCCCCTTAGCATGGGGGTAGCTCTCGGTCGAGGCGGCCGTGATCACGGAGAGTACGCAATGGCAGTGCTTCTTCTCAGCACGGTAAGGGTGATCACAGCCGGTGTGAGAGCGTCATGTTGCGCCCTAGCCTAACAACCGGCCCGGCATGCCTGGCGAGGGGCGTTGGTGGGTGCTTCCATTGCGAAGGCGGCTCAAGAACAGCGTGGTGGAAGCGGCAGTGCTCAAGTTGGGCGATTGTGCAACACGTTAAGCGAAGCAATGGCGATGGATGCGGCGCGCTAGTAAGGTACTCCACCGCGGTCACAAGAGTAAAACCGACATCCTAGAATCCCGGTTGTACAAGGGCGAAAAATAAAGGGAAACCCCTATTGTTATCGATGCCATACTAAAGGTCATACAATTCATGAATGCTGTAGTGTTGTGTTGTGAAATTTGTTTTGGAGATCATCAGGTGAAGTGGTACTAACTTGACAAAAACTTATACAAGTGCCATTCCTTGTGGGTATATCTTTGTAGGGTCTTGGCTTTTATTTCATTCAAGGTTGATAACCCAAAGGATAATTTGCAGAAACTAGAGCCGTGAAGTGCGTGTTCTTGAAGGTTCTCTTCTTGTCAACCCGGTTAGCGGTGGAACTAGAAAAGACTTAGATCTGGCAAGAACCACAAAAATGGGATATTGAGACGCCGAGGAATTTGGTGCTTTCATTGTTAATTTCCCTAATCTTGACTTGCGGAGACGATGTCAAAGCTGGTGTCTATGGATACCCAGGGGAGGTAGGGGAAAAATCAGATTTGGAATTTTTAAAGAGATTCAGCTTGGAGTGCAGGTTCGGGGGCTTACCCCATGAGGTTCAAACAATTCCCAATTATTTGAGTTTGTTGGAGTTAATCTTGGGAGTGCCTAGGCATGAGCACCATTTTCACTAAGAATCTTGGAAGGGGGCAAGAATGAAGGTAGTCTTTGGATCATCACTTATCGAGTTTGTGGATATAGTGATAGGGGACTATGTTCTGATTCTGATTTCTTTATTGGAAGCTTAATCATTGATGGTGAGCCTCAAGTCATTGACATGGACTCTACCAAAGGGTGATCCAAAGGAGGATGATCCCAAAGGGGGATGAGACAAAAAGAAAGATAATGAAAATGGAGGGAGTGCTGGGAAAACATGGACATTGATGGGAATCGGTGAAGTTCCATCTAATGGAAGTGCAAGTGGAGAAAGCACCCGAGCAGGTCAAGCGGCTCATACTGCACGAGGCGGCCACGATCACTTGGGCTTGGGCAATCAAAGTTCTCTCGAGAATAATGAAAAAACCGAGGAAGCGGTGGTGTCTGATCCGGGGAAGCGGCGGAGAATGGAAATTTGTTGTGTTGCCCCCACATGCGATTACAGGAATGTCAATAGTAAGTTACCTAGCGAGGTAGTCTCACCTATGAGATCTAGGAAGAGGAGCGCTGCTTCAGCGGATCAAGACCGATTGAGAAGGCGGCCAAGCTTAAGGCTAAGAAGAATGCGGAGCTGGTCAATGAGAAAGGTGCGAGCACAAAAAACCCTCCTTCTTTTTTAATAGAGATGATGTTTCCTTACTAAATTCAGCAAGTTCTACGGGTATTGTTTTTTTAGGTAAGACTAATAATGATTGTTTAAATTCTATTAACTGGCTAAAAGACTTAGAGTTTTCTAGAATGTCCCAAAGTGCTAAGGTGAATAATACTAATTCGGTTGGAGAGCTAGATGACTTAACGCATTGCTCTTTGGAAGATAACGTTGATTTAGAAACCTTGAATCGATGCATTTCGGATATAATGGAGGGGCTAGGTGATGGGGGTTGTGATCCATTGATCTTACAAACACCTATATCATCATTAAAAAAAAAGAAGAAGCACGCCCCAAGCTAAATAAAAAATCAATAATAAAAGTTGTTAATAATGAAAGGAATATTACGGAATTGTAGCGGTTTTGCGGACACAAAAAAAAATAGATTTCTTGCTGATTTGACAAAAGAAAAAAGATCTAGATTTCATTGCCTTATCGAGGAAACGGGTAAGAGCTAGCTTTCCACAAAAAACTCTTAATACCATATGTGCCGGAGATTTTATTTGGCATTGTATGGCTCCACGGGTAGATGCGGTGGCATGATTCTAGGAGTTCATTTACGACTTTTTGATGTTGGCCAAATTGAGGAGGGAGACTTTTCTATTCTATTTAAATTACGTCATAAGGAAAATGACTTCAAGTTTAATTTAATATCGTGTATGGCCCGGCCCAAGAAGATCAAAAATCTAATTTCTTGTCGAATGAGTGAAGTATGTTCAAAAGAAACCATACCTATTATTTTAGGTGGTGATTTCAATATTTACTTGAACCAGATATGAGAAGAATAATGATAATTTTAATGATAGATGGTCGCTCATGTTTAATGTCATGTCGACTCTCTAAACCTTAGAGAATTAGAGCTTTCTGAAGAAATTTTGCAGGCTAATAATTTGCCAACCGGACCTTCGAAAAGTTAGACGAGTTTTTGATTTTGTAGAGATTTTGAGTCACAATATCCTAATTCTACAAGATAAATTCTTTCTAGAGAAATCTCCGACCATACTCCTCTACTACTATCCACTAATAGTGCGTCCACAACTTATCAACCTCAATTCAAATTTGAATTAGGTTGGTTGTTGAGGGACGGTTTCGTGGAGATGGTGTCTCAAGTATGGCAGAGCACGTTTATCCTTGAGGACTCTCCCATTGAGCGGTGGCAAGCAAAATTAGAAAACTCCGTCAACACCTTAAGAGGATGGGCTAAACATGTTAGTGGATTATATAAAAAGAAAGGCAAATCTTCTCAATAAATTGATGAACCAGCTAGACGCGCACTTAACTTGCTAAGTGACACCGAAAGAGATCTAAAACATGTTCTAAGTGAGAGGTTAGCCTAACTCCTTAGAGAAGAGGAACTCAAAGTGGTACCAGAGGGCTAAAAGGTGAAACATCTTTTTTAGAAGGAGATGCAAATACTAAGTATTATCACCTTTTAGCCAATGGTAGACACGGGAAAGCTGAATCTTTCAACTTGAGGATGGGAACAATATTATAACCTGGTGATGCTCAACTTAAAAGAGCATATTACTAGTTATTATAAATCCCTTCGGTCCATCGAAGAAGAATCGTCCAATGCATTTAGATGAATCTCGACGGCGCCTGATATACCTCAAGTGTCGGACATGTAGAATGATTCCTTGATCGAGCCTTTTACTCATGAGGAAGTCGAGGCGGCCATTTTTCAAATGGAACATAATAAAGCACTGGGCGGATGGGTTCCCTCCAGAGTTCTACCAAGTTTTTGGGACCTATTAGGATGATTTGATGGCTTTGTTCAGTGATTTTCATCATCAAGAACGTTACATCTCAACCGCCTTAATTTTGGTAATATAATCCTGTTACCATGTCAAAGGATGCAAGAGTTATTCAACAATATAGGCCTATACGACATTTGAATGTATCTTTCAAAATCTTCACTAAAGTGGCAACAAATCGATTATCTACCATTGCCCAAAAATTGATTAGACCAACCCAGGACTGCCTTTTTACCGGAAGAAACATAATGGAGGGGGTGTCATTTTACATGAGACAATTCATGAATTACATACCAAAAGCAAGATGGAGTGATTTTCAAAATTGATTTTGAGAAAAGCTTATGATACAAAAAGTTAATTAGAATTTTTTACAACAAACCTTAAGAATGAAGGGTTTTACGAAAAATGGTGTGATTGGATAAAAAATTACCGGGGGTAATGTAAATATCAAGTTTAGTGACCAACTTGGCCAATACTTCCAAACTAAAAAGGTCTTAGGCAAGGTGACCCCATGTCTCCAATACTATTTAATATAGTAGTTGACATGTTGGCTATACTAATTGCAAGAGCTAAGGAGGCGTGGCCGGGTTGAAGGTGTTATTCCACATTTGCTTCAGGATGGTACATGCATCCTACAATACGCGGATGACACGGTGATTTTTATGAGCCACGATGTTGAAAAGGCGGTTAATATGAAATTGTTACTAAGCACTTTTGAGCAACTATACGGCTTAAAAAATAAATTTCCATAAAGTGAGATCTTTTGCTTTGGCGTGCCAAGAATCATGAGGAATTTTATTCATAGTTATTTGGTGCGCTTATTGGTAGATATCCTTTTAGATATCTAGGCTTACCGATGCACTTTAAAAAGTTGTCTAATAAAGGCTGGAAATTTATAGAAGAAAGAATTGAGAAGCCGTCTTAGTGGTTGGAAAGGTAAACTACCGACGGTAAGGGGCGTCTAGTTCTTATAAACTCGGTGCTTTCTAGCTTAATGATGTTTATGATGTCCTTTTAAAGTGCCAAAAGGGGTACTAGAGAAAATTAGTGTTTTAGGTCTCGTTTCTTCCGGCAAAATGATCAACACAAGAGAAAATACTGGGTCAAGTGGGATGTTATTCACACCCGAAGATCGTAGGGTTAGGCATCCAAACCCTAGAAACCCAAAACAAATGTTTGCTTAGCAAATGGTTATTCAAAGTTTTAAATGAAGACGGGTTGTGGCAAGAATTATTAGGAATAAGTATATTAAAAGTAAGACATTAGGGAGTCGTCTGAAAAAAACAACAGATTCGCACTTCGAAAAAGTTTAATGAATGTTAAAGATACTTTTCTTTAAGTTTGGTCGTTTTATTGTCAAAGATGGGTCTCAAACTCGTTTTTGGGTTGATACTATTAGGCAATAAACCACTCAAAGATAAGTTTTCGGGTTTGTTTAATATTGTAAGGAGAAAACAAGATACTATAGCTAACATCTTAAATTCCCCGTACTAAATATTTCCTTTAGGAGAAATCTAGTGGGGGTAAATTTATCAAATTGGTTACGCATTGTATCATCCTTACAACAACTAAACTTAATTCAGAACGAGATGTCTTTTGTATGGGATCTTAAAGCTTCGGGAATGTTCCGCAGTTAAGTCTATGTATCTTTGCTTTAATTAACAATGGGGTGAGAGTGCCATACAAGATATTTGGAAGACAAAATTACCAATGAAAATCAAAATTTTTATGTGGTACATCAAAAGGTGTTGTTCTAACCAAGGATAACCGGCTAGGAGAAATTGGAATGGAGATAAACAGTGTTCTCTCTGTCATCTTCGAGAAACAATTCAACACCTTTTTTATTGTTTCTATGCCAAATTTTTGTGGCGCTATGTGCATCTACTCTTTGGTCTGACCCCTCCTTCAAGTATAAATGATTTGTTCCATGTGTGGTCTAAAAGGGGAAACAAAAGACAAAATGCATTGTTATTAACAGCAGCAGCAGCACTTGTTTGGGCAGTCTGGCTAACAAGGAATGAAGTAGTTTTTGACAAATGCAAACCAAAATCTCTTTTGCAGGTACTTTGTTCCGAGGAACGCATTGGCTACGTCGATTGGGTAAGTTTGCAAATGAATGAAGATCTTCAGGATCAGTTAATCTCAGCGCGGCACCTAGAAGTGTTAGCATTAGCTTTCTTTGGTTCTAGTGGTTGGCTTTCACGGAGACATGTCGGTTATATTTAGTCAAAGAACTTTATTTCCTTATTTTTTTTAGCTGGGAGCGTGGCTGGAAGTTGCATCCAAGAAGACTGAATTTTGTTTTTCTTCTACGTAATAATTGGTCTGATTCTATCTTCGGATAGATGAAGCGGATTTATTATCCTTTATCTAAAAAATGTGCGTATTCAATAGACCTATATATATGGCACTATACATGCCGAATATGAGTCATTTGGTTTGCCAAAAATTTTTTTAAATACCCAGCCCTCAAATCCTGTGCCCGCCACTGATGACATCCTTGCTCCGTGATTCTTGGTTTCTTGCGAACTTTAACAAAATAGTTTGATATGTTCCGGTTATCAGAGAGCCGGGACTACCGACTTCTACGGTGCCACTCGCGGCGATGAGCACTTTAGGAAGCGGTGCGATGGCCGGTCAGCTTCACCGTCATCTTTCACGGCGTGGGCTTGCACTTTGGCGGCTTCGGCTTACTCCTCTGCTTTATGGGGGTCCTCGTCGGCGCCAACCTCCTCGCCATCACCGTCCGCATGGATGGCGGTCTGCAGCCATCGCTCCGTGTTCTCGGCGGTGCGGGAGCTCGTAGAGTTCATGTACGCAGCGCCGCCCCGTGGGGCTCGTCATGGCTTCATGTGCCTTCACGGCTGTCTCTCCGCGAGGAAGACCCGACTCTGTGCGTCGGCATGTTTGCTCTGCTCCTGCTCGTGCTCATCCTCGTCAACATCGAGCCCGCGTGCGTGGTGAATGATCACTTCAGTTCTGCATTCTTGATGCATTCATGATCGACTGATTCCTAAAAACCACTCCCTCCCTCGCAACCCTGAACTGGGGCGTCACCATTAGTATCATTGCTTGCTCTTGAGAATCTCTGTCATGTCGTGTTGTGTGCTTTTGTTGGAGTAAAAAAAGTCGTGCTACTGTAATGTAATGTATACGTGTTTTTGTTTCCTACTTGCTGTGCGAATGCAATACTATGTGATACTAGTCCATCAACCCGTGCTACCGCACGGGTTAGATTCTTCTATATGGGCCAACTTTGTGATAATTTTAACAATAGAAACAATGTTTAATATTTGTTTAAAAATATATTTAGTTTCACATTTGGTTTTTCCCCTTCCTTTATTTGAACCGTGAGTGTAGCAATATTAATATATTATTATCTTTTTTAAGTAACATATGTCAATTTTTTGGATACAAATATTTGTATTTTTGATATCTTGAAGGTATAAGCATTGAAATTAAAAGTTTAGGTTCCATAACTTTGTCTTTCTCAAAATTCATCTTCTCTCAATGTCGGACATATTCTAACACAATACTCATCCATATGTATCCAATTGTCATAGACTTTAGTTAATAAGATATATATAAATTTTCCATCCCAATATATGGTTGCCGACTTTGCATCGTGTCTCTATACATGTGACATACGTTTAGCTATGAATATTTTTATATGAAACTGATTATTTTATTTTTATTTTTCTTTATATAGTTATGGTATGCTTTAATAAAATTCTTCTGTTCACTATCCCATCCCCCATTCATATTGGGTCACAACTCCTGACCTCCATAGTGTGTTTGGCATCTGTGTTTAGTCGATTTCTCTCATGTGTTCATGTTCTTAAACAATCACCAGTTATAGACTTTTGGTACAAATTACACTATATGTTTTTCCAAACCGAGTTATATTTTTTTCACATTTGCACTGTATGTTCATATGTGTACTCCATTTGTGTTTAGATGAAACCGTAGTATGTACACCGTACTTGATTTGGAAATCGGTATACTAATCGCTTTATATACGATATATGTACAGGGATAAATGTCATGCATGCCGTGGTTTATTTTTCTATATTAACAATGATGTAGTAAGTGAATAATTCATAATGGTTTTTAATAGTATTTTTAGAAATTTTTTATAATATATAGATGTAGATAGTTTAGATAAGATGTATATAATTTTCCATCGCAATATATGATTGACGACTTTACATCATATCTCTATACATGTGACATATGTTTAGCTGTGAATGTTTTTTATGAAACTAATTATTTTATTTTAGTTTTTTCTTTATTTTGTTGTGGTAGGCTTTAATAAGATTCCTCTATTCACTATCCATCCCCCATTTCATATTGTGTCACAACTCCTAAACTCCAAACTATGTCTGGCATCTATGTTTAGTCGTTTTCTCTGATGTGTTCATTTTCTTAAAAATACTCGTATAAATATTTTCTTATTAGCATTCACCAGTTATAGACTTTTGATACAAATTACTCATGCTTTCCAAACCTACTCATAGATGAAACCTCAGTTATGTACTTGGTACTTAGTTTGGAAATTGGAATTTAGTCATCGCTTTATATGTATATAGGTATATGCATAATGACAAATGACATGCATGTGGTAGTTTTATTTTCCCATATTAACAATGACATAGTAAGTGAATAATTCATAATGGTTTTAATAGTATTTTTGGAAAATTTTTATAATATGATAGATGTAGATAGTTTAGATTTACAGATTTCTCTACATTATCTATGTTTAATAATATAATGTAGGTGGGTAATCTGTAAATAAATATTTAGGGGTTACTTTACATTATTTTCTCCTAATCCCATAATCCAAGCATCTCAAAATAAAGTCTGTCACATTTTGATGAGTCACCCAATCCGAAGTTTTGACCAAATATATGGAGAGAGAAATACTTTATGATACCAAATATTTAGATGAATATTAGGGGAGCTACTTTAGGTTAGTTTTACATAATGGTAGGGGTGATAATTTGGATGAAGATTTAGTACTTAGTTTAGATTACGTTTTAGCAGAGATTTGTGTCAATTAAGGAAAGAGAATTCATATTATATCAAATGTCAATTACAATCATAGTCTACCAAATATGTCTAATACAGAAAAACATGGAGAAAATTAAGACTTCATTCTTGTGCATTGTTTTGTTTGAAAAAAATTATCTACTATCTTATTATTAATTATAAGGTAATAAAATGTAGTTAGCAATGATGATGTAATTCACCTCAATATAAAAATGAATAGTCTATGAGTCCTTTTTATGTTTCTAGTTTCTAGTTTCTAGGTGATTGTCCACTGGATAGCACGTGTATTAAAAGTTATGACAAATTTTGCTTCGGTTCTGATATAGGTAAACTGGACAATTTATGTATAAATTATGTAGCTATAAACTAAATGATGCTGGAAAGAACATTTGCATTTAGAGCTGTGTTCTAACCTGTATGGTGTCATGACATGTGTGGCATCACCCAACAGCTCCATGAGCACGCTGAAACACTTCTTTGTTGCTTGACTACTTGTCGTCGTTAGGTGGCCTGGGTATAGTAGGATAGGACGACCCAGAGAGCATATTATTGTATACGTGCAGCTTGGTACTCATCCTCGTCCATGATCAATGCATGTCTACGTGGTTTATTTGTTGTTGACAGAGCCTGGATTGATGACTGCATCCACGTGGTAGCTAGCTGATAGGTTCAACCGTGGAATTTTTTTTTTTTCCTGGGTCATCTCGTCGATGATCTGGAACAAAGCATAGATCAAACAACAGTCAGATTGCAAGCTAACCTGGAGATTCAGCAACAGAGCAGATGGATTGCAACTTATACATGATTTTGCCACGTGAAACAGGCGCCGTCACTCGGGCGCCCACATCAGTCGAGGTCAGGGTTTGATCCTGAGTGTCTGCGCCTGACCGCCGCTGTTGGGTGGTGAATTACGCCCCGGCCCTGCCGCAGGACGCCCATGGCACGAGGAGGGTGGCCACTGTTGAGAGGAGGATTTTGCCCCTGCTCCTACGTTGGTGTTTGGACGGGGATTAATTTCCAAAGGTGATTTGGATCCAAGCATATATCACGCATGAGGTTTTCTTCAAGATAATGGAATGAGATCGTTTCTATTTTTGAAGGTGGTTTTTTAGAATTTTTTAAAGGTGTTTGTTTGAGAATTTTGCAACCGCATAGGTGGGTTTATTTAAGGGATCATTTATTGGGTTATTTATTTATAATGGCAATGGTGGGTAATTTTTAGAAAAGCAAAATAGATCTAATGGTTGTCGTTGTTTAAGTCTGTTGGATTGATGGCTAGATGTCTCTAATTATTGTAAGAATTTCTAGGATTTATCAATTTTCTAAAAGCGCATCTGGTGAGAATTAACGTGAAGGCTTCGTTGGAGCCTCCAATCTGTAAGGAGTAAAGTACACTAGCGGTCTTTAAAGTTGTCTTGCTGTATCATACCGGTCCTCAAACTATTAAAATGACCATCTAGGTCCTTAAACTCCGTTAGGTGTGTCAAAAATAGTCCAAACGGGTCTAAACTAGAACTAACAGGCTCGCTGACATATGCAGGCAAGTCATCTCGTGAGTTCACAGAACATATGGATCTCTTTATCCCTTGCACTAACATATACACTTCCACACTTCATACACAAGTATGGTACCGAAGCTCTATGAGGCCCGGCAAGTGGTAACCAAAAGATAAAAGCACGCCGTTCGGCGGAATGGTGATGCCACTGTCCAGGCGACTAGGAGACGTAGCGGAGCGAGTGCTGGGACGTTGTGGTGTCCATGGACGCGGCGTCATACATGCAGCTAGCGGCTCTCCGTCGTCTTGTGCCATAGTCCATCAGCGGGCGGCGCTCCAGCTCATCGTCGTGCTCGCGCACGGAGTCCCGGACCTCCAGCGTCGCCCCTTGTCTATGTGTGCCCACACATACTCAAGTCGGCTCATGTATCGCAGCTTCTCATACAACCTCTGCAAGCGCACGCTGCCGGTCGTGCCGCTGTTGCTGCCAGTTGCCACGCTGCTGCACCAGGGCAGATGAGCGTGAGCGCCGCTGGCGCTGCCACGCCGGCCTGGGGCCGCACCATCGCTTGCTGTTGTTTCGTCGCACTCCGCGGTCGGCGCCGTGGTGTCCCTGCCCCCGTCCATGCCCAGGAGAGGTGGAAGATGGAGCTGACCTGTAGGCCCCAAATGTAGGCCCCAAATGTCAGAGAGCTCGTTTGTCCTTGTTTAGGACTGTTTGGACTATTTTGACACCCGAACTGAGTTTAGGGGGACCTAGATGATCGTTTTGAGAGTTTAGGGACCGGGATGACACAAAGAACACAAGTTTGAGGACCGCCAATGTACTTTACTCTATTGTAAGTGTGTCTCTGTGAGTAGTATCTGGTCAAATACAATCATGTCTGTAACTTGAGCATAATGTTTTGAGTATCTTTTGCAAATGTCCTAGATTTGTGCAATGAAATGGTACATGGATTATGAGATATATCATAGGGCCTGTCGGAGTTGAGTATATCTTGGCTATTAGCTCTGAACCCGGAGAGACTACTGACCAGGGCCGCTGCAACTAATGCTCATGACAGTTTCACTGCAGCTGTGTTTGCCAATCTAGAGTGCTGCGTGCACTAGCTCAAACCCAAAACACATGATAACCAGATCTTTGCAGTCATCATCGGACAAGGCTACACACGGAGCACGTGCAGGAAAACCAGAAACAGGCCGCCCAAAAGCAGAGCGAAGAAGTGAAAGGCAACAGCTGGCGAGACCGGACCGGCGGACAGCTACGGATCAGGCGCCAATTCCGACAAACGCAAGCCGCAGACGATGCAGGTATCCGCCCACACCATGGGGAGGTTGTTAGTCGTCCTGCATCGCGCCGCTGCCGCCCGGGAGCAGGTCGACAAACACCTCGCCATTTCCGGCACCGTCGAGGAGCGGAGGAGGTCGACAAGCACGTCGCCGTGTCCGGCACCTGGACGGTGTTGCAGTGCGTAGTAGCAATAGTTGTCGTGCGCCGCGTCGACGTCGGCCTGGCCTGGAGCAAGCTGACAAACACCACGCCATGTCCAGCGCCGTCGGGGATCGATGGTAAGCAGGTCGACAAGCACCTCGCCGTGTCCGGCACCCGTACGTGGCTGTAGCACGTAGTCCCCGCTATACACAGCGCCGCTGCCGCCGCCACCTGGGAGCTGGGCGGCAAGCACCACGCCACGTTGGGCGCTGGGGCGAGGCTGCAGGGCAGAGTAGCCGAAGTTGCCGTGCACCGAGACGACTATGCGCCACATCGACCGGGCCCAGCTGGCAGCTGCCGCCAGGACGCGCTAATAATGTTGGCGCATGTCTACGAGCCCGAGTCTCGTGGCCGATCTGACCTGCCACGTGCCGTGCACACGAACGCCAGCACGCCGGCAGATCAGGACGGTGCACTCGGAGCCTCCGACCGTCCGACGCGCGTGGCACGCGCCACCCCTCCCCATGTTCTGCTTGGGCACGACTCGAACGGGCCGGCTCGACGGCAGTCAATCAGACGAATACTTAGCCGGGGCGGGGAGCACCTGCTTCGCTTTCGGGGAAGCGCACTCGCTTGCTGCTGGTGCCGTACGTGCCGGCGTGCGCATGCCAACGTCCCTGTTACCTGAATTGGGCTGGGGAACTCGTGGTTAATATAAACGGTTTTTTAGTTCTTGTATGGATTGATTCTCCACCGGTTTATGATCCAGACTCAACGGTGTTACCCTGAAGGCCCTAAATTGCCACTTCTGACCGGCAATCAGTCACTGCCGCCACCGCCTCTGCCCGTCCCTGTTACCTGAATTGGGCTGGGGAACTCTTGTTGCATCACTGTGTGCTTGCTGGAGAATCTCTGTGAGGTCGTGTCATGTGCCTTTATTGGAGTAACGAAGTTGTGCTACTGTTGTGAATGAGCGTTTTCCTTTCCTATATATGCATATTGCAATACTATTTCTTTTGAACGACGATGTACAGTAAGTAATACCGTACTACTTTCTATGCATTTCAGCATTTGTTCAAATGCAAGTTGTTGATAATAAGAAAAAAAAATTAATCAGTAATCACTTAGTTAAAATAGTCATCGGCTGACGGCTGCTGTTGTTGGAACTAGGGGAACCACCCCGCAAGCGTTGTTGCGGGAATTAAAAAAAATTCAATGATCATAAGAGAAAATTTCATGATATCGGACATGAATTTAGAAGAGTTTAAGAACTGGAACGGAGTGGTTTGGAGTTAGGATGCAAAAGATATGAATTTCCAAAGTTTAATTAGGAATTTTATAAATGGATTAAACTTTGGAAATATTTCTAGAATTTTTTTGAAATATGAAAACTGGAAGGTAAAAAGGCTTAGGTAGGTTCTAGAGTGTACCTAGTTTATTTAGGAATTTTCTGGGATTTTTACGATGAATGGAAAATGGATTTATAAACCTCCGTGTACACTTAGCCAGTGCACGCGTAGCATTTTCGGTGTGGCTAACGCGACTGGGTCGTGATCGCGATTGGACGACCCGGCACTGTATGGGTGGACTCGGTCCACTATATCTGTGCACCGATCTCGTGGACCTGCTCGTGCTCACTTTCGGTCCATGTGGACCACGTCCACAGCGAAAGGAGGGGACAAGAGCACCTATGACAAGTGGGGCCCGCATTGGGGATAAGGTTGGATCCCCTTCATGGGATGCCTCCCAAGCGCTGGGTCACGGGCGTGGCGTAGCCTGTCCGCCCGTTCTTCGTTCAAAGCGGCCGGGAGGGGAGAGCAGGGGAGCGGCGTGGCAAGGGGAAGCAAAGACAAATGGCGGTGGCTTGGCGGGCAGCTTTCGGGCGTTTGGGACACGGTGTGCGATACAAAGGTACGCGATTGTGCACCTTCGCGGCGGCTCGAGATCACGTGAACGGCCATCCCTCACGGACGGCTGAGATTGAATAGAGGGAACGGTGGAACGAAACTGCGCTCCGTAATGAAACGGCGATTGGGTAATAACACGCCCGCAATAGAGTCAATAAAGACAGGGGATCTCGCCCGAACCGGGGACACCAACGGCAAAAACCGATCACCACAGATCCTTCGCCGGCGACGACGGCGGGCGGCCACCGTGGTCATGGCCGGCAATGGGAAGGACGGCAACCCCCATGGGAGATGCCGCCGGGCTTCTAAAAGGCACAGGATCGGTGAGGAGGCGGCGGCGGGGTGGGGAAGAAATCTAAAGAAGCCTTAGGGTTCGGTTTCAGGCGTCCGCTACGGCGAAATCGTGCCTCCTCCTCCACCCGCCATCACAAGGTCGCGAGGCAAAGATCGATGGGGGGCGGTGGTGCGGCGCCGGCCGTCGACGGAAGGGTTGCGTGCACCGGCGGCGGCGCGGCCTTGGGGATGGTGGGCGACCTCCGGCAGCGCGGGCGTGGGTGACAAGCGTCGGGAGGGGGCGGCGTTCCACGAGCGGATGGAGAGGGAAGGAAGGATGCGGAAGGTTCCAGCGCAGCATGGCCCCTCCTCGCCGGGCGCCGTTGCATGCCGTCCCCTCGATAGCGCCCCCAATCCTACACGCCACAGCAGCAAAAGCACATCCTTGCGTGCGTTTTGTGATGCAGCGGCGGTGGGAGGCGAGATTGGAAGGCGAGGGGGGCGACGCGAGGGGGTGGATGCTGCATTCAACGGGAAGGTGAGAGGGCCGCTTCACGGGCGTGGGGTTGGATGGGGACGGTGCGGGGTGGGGGACAGGATGTGTTCAGTTACCACTCTCGAGGGGACCAATCAGAAGCCTGAGAATTCCTTAAGGATGGCTAGTGGGAGCTCCTATATAGGAGTTTTAGATTTAAAACTGAATGTCTGAAGGGCAGCGGCTTTGTCAAACTTTGAAGCTTAATTAAAATAAATTTCACCGACAACATACACAACTTTGATGTTTTTGCAAGTGTAGTGTATGGGCTGACGATAAAAATGATTGTTTGTAGCAATGATACAGTAATTGGACACTAAATACTAGCTCAACGTAGCTCTGCCAGCTGAAACCCAAAGTTTCAGTTAAACTGCCTGAACTTGAGTTTCAGTTAAACTGACCGAACTTTGTAGCACCTCTGTCTCTTAAACCGAATCAAACCTTGTTCCATAAACCAATTGAGATTTTTCGAACAACTTTTTGAAGACAGGCGTTGAGATTTTCAGACTGGCTGACTAGGTGTGGCGGCAGCGTCAATGTCAAAATGTGTTTTTATCTCTTTCCTTGTGTTGCTGCTACAGTCAGTTTTGTATGTTACTCACATAGCAATTACCATATAAATGTTGTTTTACCGGCATATATCCCGGGTGGCTGAGCCTCAGAGGGCACGACTCGTGCTATTGGCCAAGCGAGCTACCTATGACAGATTTACGTAGTGCGGTAAAAACAGACTTTGGCCAACAAATTTGTTAGCTACCTAAATCCTCCACTCTCTACCTATTGCTGTTGTGCCAACAAACTTGGGCAACTATTTTTTTTCTCTCCCCCCCACGTCTCTCCCTCTCCTTCGCTCGCCGCGTGCCTCTCCCGACGCGCCGCCCTGCTCGTCGCGTGGCTCGTCTCAAGGCACTCTCCCTCCCGGCGCTGGCGGCGGCTTGCCCCGATGGTGGCTTGAACCCCCTGCGGCGACCTGCCCCTCGTCTCCTGTCCTCTCACAGCGGCGGCACGGCTTCCTCGCGGCGAGTAGAGCCCTCACCGGCGTCGCTACTCCCACAAGGACCTTGCCGGCGGGATCCTTCTTCTCCTTCCCGGCGGCCCTCCCGCCCAGGCGGTTGTTCTCGATCTCCTCCTTGTTCCCCTCCCCGACATTGCCCTCACGGTCCGTGGTGTGCCATCTTTGCGGCAGGAGATGGCGCCTCTTCGGACTCCCCATCGGCGGAAGCAAATGGCAACCCCCCGGACTCTCACCACGACAATGGGACTCCCAATCGGCGGTGACTCCCCACCGGTGGGAGCAGATGGCGCCGCGGTTCAGTGGCGCCCCATCCCCTCCCGCGGTCGTCGGCCAAGTTCCTCTGTGGGCAAAAAGGGAAAGAAAGGGGATGACATGTCGGCTCCACATGTCATTGGCTGTTAAACTGAGTTTAGGGGTCATGATTTAGGTAGTGCTGTTGGAGTTGAAGGGAAAAAAAAAAAAGGTAGTATAGAAATGGTTGTCTACATAAATAGAGATTAAGGTAGTTTGTTTTAGATAATAGTGTTGGAGATACTCTAAGAGCAACTCCAAGAGCTTCTCTAAAGAGATCTGGCTAGCTAATTTTTAAAAGAAGAACTCAAAAACTATGATTATGATCCTCAAATCATATCAATTGTTTTCTAAACTTGGTCATGTGTTTTCCTTACAAGGTTTTTCCCATGTGAGTTTACAACGAGACAATAATCAACATATGCCATACATTTCACACATATTTTTCCCACTGGGTTTTAGAGAATTTTAATGGCATATTCACACATATTTCTCCTCATTTTTTTTTCTCAGATTTTTTAAGAAATTACTTAATACATTGATCCGAAGCACGGATTCAATCAAGAGGGAGTGTTATGAATATCTTGCATAGGATGATCTCATCCTAACCACCTCATGTGATTCCTTATTGGTCAAGACAACCGCACATAAGAGTTTCACTTCCCAGCCACGTAACGCGGCGTGTGACTCGAGGTTGCGGTGACTTGATGGTGAAGTTTCCTTTCATAACTTTCTTTCTATTACCATGTATATATATCACCTACGATCAATGGAATAGAGACACCGAGTTCTACCTACATTACAAGTCATTCACTTTTACTCATAACTATACCGCGCAAACAAATACCAAACAGATAAGAGATCCGTCGTCGCCCAAGCTCGGCGCGACACATGTATGATATCCATGCTGTCGTCGAGGATGGAGGCAGGTTGGGTTTTCAATCCCGCTGCTCACGCGCCCGGCGCATAATCTTCAACTAGCCTCCTCGCCGCGTCCCAGCCGCAAAACCATGTCGGGTTCTAGGGATCCACCTTGACCTGGCAAACGAGCGGCCTGAGTCAAAATTCTACCTTGTCAGCCTGATAGGATAATGAGCCAGCCTGAGAGCTGAGCCGAACCGAGCGGGCTCCATGCCCACCTCAAGCTGCGGCTGCGGCCGGTGGGAGCCGGCCCGTCCCAGCAGGCCAACGTACGCCTATCGACGGTGTGTGAGGATCTAGATACGAATTTAACTGGAGTTGTATGATTTAAACGGGTAGCAACGAATTCACACGATAGTCTCGATCAAACTGGAATACATCAGGCGAGGGATGAGCTCCCTGCCAATCCGGACGCAGCGGGCCTGACCAACTCTGCTCAATTCCAAAGGATCGACGTGTCTCATGAAGACGATCCCCTTCTCCTTTTACGCAACGGGCAAGCTGGCTCACGACATCTAGTCCGGGCCCGAGTACTTCGCATTGGGCTTGTTCTTCCTTCTGGCCTTGTTGGAATTGGACGGCCCATCTTGATTTATTGGCCTAGAACTTGCCTTGTCTTTCCTGCGCTTTTTCTTTTTAACTTCCCGCTCTACCAGATCTTCTCTTGATCAGACGAAAAAAAATTATGTGAAAAACATATTTCTCGACGAGACTTGTAACTTTCTAATTTTGAGATTTAGCATTTGAGATTAATGCTGTTAGAATAAGTGACTTCAGGCCATGGTTTGCATGGGCCAATATCCTAGTTGTTCCTATAACTGAGTCAAGAGGAGTCAGCGTCGGGAAAAAACTGAGCAAGAGGAGTACGTGACTTCCTCATACTTGCTGTGTTGACCGCACTAACATTATGAAGTTGTGGTCCCTTGTCACTCAAAGCTAATAAAATGACGCCTCTCACTCTGAACGGACGTTCTGCGATTAGCCTCCTCTCCACGACTTGCTATTGTAACTCAGATCCACAAAAGTAACCGATGAGATGGCATGAAGACAAGCAAGAAAAACAAGAGGAAGGTGATGGTACAAGGGAAAAGGATGTATGGCTGCCTTATATGGAGTGGGCGTGTGAGGTTGGGATATCGAGTAGTCCAAGTTGCTCACCAAAAGACAACGCTAGGTTTATAAAATGTATTTAGCCTGGCAGATGGGTTTAAGCTGTATACTCTAGTTTTGGATTGATTGATGGGAGCATTGACTATGTACTGATAGGCTCACTCAGTGAGGGCTAAGGGGTGTCCATGCATGCGTGTATATGGACATGTATATATAAACCCCCACCAGAGCCCGGACTCCCCGTCTCGCTCTCTCATCGCCTTCATCCTCGGGCAGCACACAGAGCGACATCAAGTTTGCAGGCTCGAATCATCCGCGATCAGCTTTATCGCTCGCTGCTCAGGCCCCGCGCATCCTCGCCGCCACAACACCAGAATCGGTAACACTCCTTCCCGTTGCACACATCTTTTTGTTCCGAGTGATCCTTGCAAGCTTTGAAAACGATTTCGTTTGCCTCTTGATGTTTCGCTTAACAGAAAACTACGGTCCCACGCCGGCGACAATGAGTACTCCGGGAAGCAGGGTGATGACCATCGGCCTCACTGTCCTGCTGCTTTCCGTCAGCGCTGCAATGCACCTCGGCGCTGACGGCTTCGCCTTACTCCTCTGCTTTGTGGGCGTCCTCATTGGCACCAGCCTCGTCGCCGTCGGCGTTCGCATGGCCGACGGCCCAGCGCCCATCCTTCCAATGACGGGTGCACGAGCTCTTGCAGCATTCGTGCACCGCAGCATCGCCTCTGTGGGGCTCGTCATGGCTTCCTGTGCCGTCGCGGCGCTCCCTGGCGAGGAAGACCCGGTGCTCTGCTTTGGTATGTTCGCTTTGCTCTTGCTCGGGGTCTCTCTGATCAACATGGGAGCCCGTGGTGAATGATCAGTTCAGTTCCTATCTTCTACGATGCATTGAAGATCAACTGATTACTGAAACCACTGCGTTCCCTGGAGTCCTGAACTGCTGGTCTGACTGCCAATATGACGTTGCCCCCACCGCCACTGCACCTGTTACCATACCATTTGTACTGTTGCTTGCTGTACTGTATCCCCCTACTGCGTGCTTGTTGCAGAATCTCTGTCATGTTGTGTTGTGTGCTTTTGTTTGAATAAAAAAGTCATGGTAGTAAGTGTTGGAATAAAAAAAGGTCATGCTAGTAAGTGTGCATCATTTTTCAAGTGTCTGTTTGCAAATGTCCTAGATTTGTTCAATGAAATGGTACTCAAACAAGCAGGGCCTATCAGAGTTCAATATATCTTGGCAATGAGCTCTGAACCGCAGAGACATGTGGCAAGGGCCGCTGCATATGTGTTCCTCGCAACTGCTAATGCTCATGACAGTTTCAGCAGCCGTGCTTGTCAATCTAGCAAGCTGCGTGCAGCTCAAACCCAACACACAAAGCGATCTGACGAATTCAATCTTTATTTCAGAATTCAGAAAAGTATGCCGATTTGGCAGTAATTGATTCGCCATTGTTAGCCTGTTCGGCTACACTCATTTGCAGCTGTCATTGCTGCAAGCGTGAGACAGCAACAGTGGATGGAAAACCAAACTAGGATTCATGAAATGGTTTACATTGATTTCAGGCTTTTATTTTTTGACTAACAGCGGCTCAGCTCACTTCTGCTCCTGAAGAAGATAACTGTACGAATAATTATAGCTGCTTAAAGATTAAAGCATTGACTCTGCTCACGTCTTCAGACTAATTAACCCTGAAGATAAGTTTCATGAAGTTTATAAGGATGATACCTCAGTGAACAAATAATGGCTTCATACTCGATCTTGTATCAATCCAAAAGTAAACAAACAGCAAAGTTTAACAGAATGGTAAATACAAAGACCACATTCTTCGCTGACAGAAAGATTTTGACACGACAAATTGAAGCAAACCTGACGCAGACACACATAAAACTAACGAGCAGAGCAAGCAACGACTCTAGAGTCTAGACCTTTGACGGCTTCAGTTCAGTGCACTCATCATCAAACAAGGCTACACACGGAGCACGTGCAGGATGACAAGAAGTAGGCCGCCCAAAAGCAGCACGAAGAGGTGAAACGCAAGTGCCGGCGAGCCTGGACCCGTGGCGACAGCCACGGAGGAGGTGGCGATTCCGACGGACGCAAGCAGGCGACGCATGTGTTCGCCCGCCATGCTACGGTTCTCGTACACACCGCTGATGTTGGCATACACCACGGCGGGTCCCGGTTCACGGTGGAACACGGCGACAGGCACCTCGCCGCGTCCAGCGGCGGCGCGGACATGGCAAGCGAACTCGGCAGAGTTGTGGTACGCCACCGCGGTTGGTTCGAAGCTCGCGCGGTGCGCGGCGGCAGCGCCGAACTAGCCGTGGAATGTGCGGGAGGTCATATGTGATGCCTCGTCTCCCTGGGCCACGCCGGGCATACCGATCAAGTCGGTGGACTCCACCGTCGTCGGCACCTCGCCTCCGTGGTCTATGCTCCCCTGCTCCGTCTCCGGCAATGGTGGGCTACGGACCGGCTGTGGTTGTTTGGAGCTCTAGTGTTTATTTGATGGGTTGCTTGACCTGCGCTTAGTAGTGGTTATATATATAGGGAAGCACAGTCGCAGGGCAACTCTCCTTTGGCAGGCTGAAGGCTTCTTGGTTGCACTGATTTCTGAATTGCCCCTTCCCCTGCTATGTACCTGAATTGAGCTGGGGTATTGCTGGTAAAGATCACCGATGTAAAAGAGCCGCTACCACGCCGCGCCTGTCAAAAATTTAGTACTGCTACTCTTGTTGTGTCTTTTTTACTGTGTGCTTACTGGTAATCTCTGTCATGTCGTGTGCTATGCATTTGTTGGAGTAATAAAGTTGTGCTACTGTTGTGTAAGCGTTTTTTTCCCCATATATCATGCTTATTGCAATACTATTTCTTTTGCACGAGGTGTAAGTCAGTAGTTCTGTACTACTGTCTCTGCATTTGGTGAAATACAAGTTGCTGATAGTAGAAAACCAATTAATTAGTAATCACTTAGGGCCCGTTTGGATCCCTGGAATTTGGAGGAATTGGAATCTACTTAATAAATTAAGCTATTTAGTGCAAGTGCAAGTGCAAACATAACATGGTGAATCTGACTAACAAAATTCCAAAGTGCAAAGTGCAAGTGCAAACATAACATGGTAGTGGAATTCAATTCCCACCCTATGAATTTGAGATAGCCTTATTTGTTAACTTTGGAAAGTTAGGGAATCTTAAATTCCAAACTAAATAGCTTAATTTATTAAGTGATTCCAATTCCTCCAAATTCAGGGGATCCAAACGGGCCCTTAGTTAAAATGGTCATCAGCCGCTTTTTTGTTGGAATTTGAAACTGAATGTCTGAAGGGCAGCGTTTTTGTCAAAGTTTGAAGCTTAATTAAAATGGATTTCACCTAACCCAGTACACGAATTTGATGTTATTAGCAAGTGTAGTGTATGGGCTGACAATAAACATGATTGTTTGTAGCAATGATACAGTAATCGGACACTAAATACTTGATCAATGTAGCTGTGTCAGTAGCTCTTAAACTGAGTTTCAGTTAGAGTGTCTGAACTGAATTTGAACTTGAGTTTCAGTTAAACTGTCTGAACTGACTCTCTGAACTTGAGTTTCAGTTAAACTGACAGAACGTTTCTTAAACTGTGGGGAATCAAACCATGTTCCATAAACAAATCGAGATTTCTAGAACAACTTTTTTCGAGCTAGGCGTTGAAATTTTCAGACCGACTATGTCAAATGTGTTTGTATCTCTTTCTGGCTGCTGCAGTCAGTTTTGTATGTTACTGACATAGCAAATTACCAGATATAGCTATCTAATGGAAGAACAAGGATGATTGTTTTGCAATTATTTTTGGTAAGATGAACCCAATTAATGGACGCAATTAATGTAAGATGAACACAATTAATGTAAGATGAACCCAATTAATGTAAGATGAACCCAATTAATGGAAGCACCCACTGGGCCCAGCGGTCAGCCTAGCAGGTTGGATGGATGGAAGAACGGGTATTCTAATCATCAAATTAAAAAAAGCGTCCCACACTCCCAGCAGCCCACACTCCCAGCAGCTCAATCATCTTACTATTACTAATTGAAGGCTCCAACGGAGGCTCCACGTTAATCCTCACCAAACGCGCTAGAAAAAAAAGATAAAATACTAGAAAATCTCACGTTAATCGAAACATCGACCATCCAATCAAAAGTCTTAGACATCAACAACCATTGGATCTTTTAGTTTTCTACAAAATTACCCACCTCTGCCATTATATTAACTAAAACTTTTTTTTTTTAAAAAAGAAACTTTTGGCCGGCAATCTTAAATCCTGGAGTTTTACGTGTGTTTTTCCCGTCTATTATATTAAATAAAACCTTTCCTGAATAAAAAACTTTTTTTTTTAGAAAAAAAGAAACTTGTGGCCGGAGATCATAGAATCCTGGAGTTTTACGTGTGATTTCCTGTCAGGCACAACCGATCTAATCTAACATAAGGCATCACGTTTTCTCTTCGTTCCAAAAAAAAAAAAAAAAAAAAAAACACTAGCAGCGCCAACTCCAATCTACCTACCACCGCGCGCCGTGCTTGGTCGGCGCGTGCTTTCTTCCTCGCCGCCGAAGCCCCAATTCCGACGCCGCGCCACACATTCTCATCTAGCGTTGAGTCTATCCCACACCTGCCATCGACGGCGATTGCAACAGATCACCAAGGGTTACATGCGAGGACTTGGGGTCCACGAGATGTCGTCGGCCGGTGACGTGGGGATGGAGGAGTTGTCGTCCTTAGCACCGCACATTTGTAGCACGTGATCTTCCATATTGATATTGCATGCCATGCAGAGAACACTGCCTATTCTGATTGCTTCTCATGCTGCTTTAATTTTATTCCTTCGGATTGTATCCATACAATGGTTGAACATAATTAGAAGAGAAACATAGAGAGTTTGTAACGAAGCAATTTCCTTTACGGCTTGCATTCCGTGTGGACCGTATATTCTCTGATGCTACATATCTAATCTAGAGTTTGAAGTTTGAACGTATCCATCGGAAATATATAATTAGTACAAAAAATCATTGCATGGGTATTTGACACTAACCAGCATTAGTGACCTCTAGCTTTAATTTTTGTTGCAGAAAATTTGCTCTTCATATGATGGTCGCTGGAAAGATAGATGTTGTTGGTGCGGGCAAGACCTATCGGTACGTCGCTAGGTGTGTGCATGAAAAACTTGCGAATGCATTACTGACCTCTTAAACTGGACAGATAAAATCACACGCATGTGCATAAATCTTTGAATGGTGGCATCAGTTGGCTCGCACAGATGAGTATCTTCAATCATCATCCAAGACTTCTATTATTTATTTGTCAAAGGCATTCCATTCTACTACCGAAATTCATATGCTTGATCTGAAGGTTGCATCACTATGCATCGCATCAACCTGCTCCAGATAGGCAAGACGCACCAGTGGGTAATTGCGCAAATTGGGAGCTTGGTTTGATTGAGAAAACCCATCCAGACAAACCATGACAACTTTGTTGTGCCCGCTTCCTCTATCAGTAAAATAATATTTTTATAGATAACATGTTGCATTACTATCTTATGCTCATTTTTCCTATTTCATGCAAAATTCGATGCGAACATGACATAAAATAGGAGGATTAGAGATCTTGGGCCTAGGATATATATGCTTGATTCACAATGAGTGTATACATGGTTTGTGTCATCAATGTAATGCATCCATGAATCTTATACTGTACATCAAGTTACAAAAACTTTAGTTGCTTAGTAGCTTGGGTGTTTTATATCCTTGAAGTGTGAGTAAGCTTCTACTACTCATCAAGGCAGGACTTTTAGCTGGTGACGAGGCAACTGGAAAGGCGTTTCCAATGGTAACTTCACCCAATTGAACAGCCTCCAATTAAAAGACCCTAAGATCTTGGTATGAAGACAATCTATCATCTATCAACAACTAAACAAGGCGGCAATTTCCATCAAGCACGTGAGCGTAGAGATGGAGGAAAGAGTGTCCGCCATGCACCATCCACCAACGTTTGGCCCCTGCACGGGTGTGTCGAGCATCTTAGGGGACCGAAACGACGGGGAGTAAGTGGGTGTTCGACAACACTACCGCAATCTACTTAATCCATGATGGCAAGACGTCCGGCGTCCATGACATCTACATCAACAGTAAAGGTATGGCCATCTAGATGGATCCCATAATTAATTTTTATTTTTCTCATATAATGTATTATGTTTCGCCATCTTGCTAGAACCCATATTACCTATATTACAACTAAATTTGGCATCTATATGACATAAAAATTTTAAAGTAAAACTTTATGTGGGATCACACCAGAAAAAGAATTGTAACAAATCAAAGCAAGAGTGACAAGAGTATGGAATGCAATCATACTTTGTGGCCAACAAATAAGTCATGATATTTCATTATTCACCACTAGGTAGAATTTTTTATTTTAGTTTTAAAGGCCACGAATTAGTTTGAACAAATAAGTCTTAATATAACCCTTATTGACTATTAGATACAATTTATTTATTTATTAATTTCATTGGGTTATACAATTTTGGCATGGTCAATAAAACATAAGTAACATTTGTCCTAAAAGGAATCTTGATTGTGGTGAACAAATAAGTCATCAAACAATCCTTAATTGTTATGTATTAAGTATTAGGTATAATTTCATTTCATTTTTAATGTCTTACTTTAATGCTTACTGTTCATCATGAATTTTCCTTTGTTCATGTTATAGTAGTGTCATTGGGTTACATCGAGTTTAAATGCAAATGATGCTAAAAAGTTAGAGGACAATGAACCATTGACTTAGCAATAAAGCATATATGGAGAACTCAAACCCCACAATTTTTGAAAGATAGTTGAACTAATCCCTTAATATTTTGAAAATTTATCCACCTCTATCATTATGGAAGAAACCAATTTCATTTTGACATGTCTAGAATAAATTATTTAATTAGCTGATTATCAAGTGTGGCAAAATATCTTTAGGAAACCACATAGTAATGACACTTAAAATTCAGTTTAATTTAACTTATATTAATAGTCATGATAATGATGATTTTTGGAAGTCATTATCTTGAAAAAAATGTTTGAATGTTTTGATTAAACATTATGTCATATGAATATTAGTAATTTGTTTCTAATAAACAATATAAATATGATATAAGATATTCAACATCTTCAATGCCATGGTGCATGTCGAAATAACTATTTATGCCATTGCAAGAACTAAGCGGGTAGTCGGACCTAGAATATTCTTTTACTAAAATAAAAAATGAAGATTTTGAATATATGATATAATAAGCATTTGAATTTCAAATTATCTAAGTATAAAATATTACAACAACTACATCAAAAGTTGAAATTTAAAATATAGATTTTCATGATATATATCACATATAAGAATGAAATAAGAGTTCATACACTTTAGGTTTATGTTTCAATCAAATACATATCACGCTAGGAAAAAGATTTATGCTACAAATCATTACTCGCGAAACCACTAGAAATAAAAAAGACAAAAACCTAAAATTATTACAAAAAAATCTGAAACATTGTGCAATCAAATCAGTACACCATTGTAAATAATAGTCATTGTATGTGATAAATTAATAAGCTTATAATTTAGAGGGAAAAAATTCAAAATTTGGGTTCATGTCGTCAAGATAAAGACATATATAGCTAAAGTAATTGCAGTTTAAGAAAATTATCAACTAAATGTATATTGCAGATACATAAAAGTGTTGTGCAATAAAACAATAGATATAGCTGAAAAATACAAATAAATCAATAATTGATAGAATGTCATAACTGGATATACACCATAGAATACCTATATAGCTATGGTTTTGGAACATTAGAATTTTTAAAAATATCTAATTCAAGTTTTATTAGTTTGTATCTCTTAAGATTCAAACCCGTGCGCGAAACACGGGTTGATGGGCTAGTATCTATAACCCCTATAAAGGAGAACCCAAGTAAAAAGTTCTACGGCCTGTGGTGTGGTTGATCCACGTCACCTTCCCCACCACGGATCCTTCCCGCTCCCGAAGCGACTCCGTCTCGCTTCGCCACCACCGCCGCTTTGCTCCCTGCCTCCCCGTCCACCTCCGTTTCCCCACCCGAACGGCCATGGGATTACCGCTCGCCGCTCCTCGCCTCCCCCGCACCCCACCCCCTCGCCTCCCCTGCCGCCACCCCTCGCTTGTCTCTATCTCCGCGCCGTCCCGGGTCCAAGGTGAGGAGAGGAATCGGTTGCTCCCTCGAGGTTCTTGCTCGCTCTCGCTCATCCCAATCCCCCTCCCCCGAAGCTCTCGAATCCGCGTCCGCGCCTCGCGATCCCGACCACCGTTCGCCTCGCCCAGCTCGAAGCTCTCTCTTCTCCCCGAGTCGCGCGACGCAGCGCATCGGATCCGCCGCGCGCTGGCCGTCGCCAGCTTCGAGGATTCGGACCGGACGTCGAGAAGGATACTGAGCAGGCGGTGGTGAACCCGACGACGGTCGCTTCCGTCGTTGGCACTTTCGTTATTGCCCCGCTCTCCGTGGGTGACCGTGATCGCAACCGGGACTGCAAGCGAGAGGGAGGAGAGAGGACACGAATGCGATCACGATGGGCGTGCCACCGCCCGCCCACCTGGTCGGATGGCGACGCCGCCCCGAGGCGGGGGGGCATCAGCCGCGTCCTCCGGGACGGACGGCGTCTTCGAAGGCCGTGGTCAACGTCCGCCGTCGTCACGGCGTCATGCCGCCCGACGCCTACCGCGCCGCCAAGGGGGGAGGCCGGTAAGAACGGGGCTGCCGCTGCGGATGGTCGAAGCCTGGCCCCGTGCCATTCTTCGCCCGCGGGGATTAGTTCGGTAAGTGGCTTACCTGCTGCATTGACCTGACAGACCTAGATCTCTTCTCAATTTTGGCTATCATTATGTAGATTCTTCAGTTGCATGCAGACATTGCGATGCCATAACTTAAGGAATTTAGTGTTTAACTGCCCCTTGCAATTGTATGTTTGATGCAAGGAATTAGGTGCTTGTGGCCCTGTTCCTTAGCAAATGTTGCCTATTTTTTTTTGGCTTCACGAGGCCATTAATAGTGTGTAGATTCCCTCGGAAAAGTTATTAGGTGTGCATTTGTACACCCATGTCCTTCACTGACCCTGTCTGGTAGTAACAAATTAAGGTCTGGTGGCGGAAGATATTGGAGAGTTGCCCACCATGACGAGTCCGCCAAGGGTGAGCATGGAGATCACTGACGACATGCTCAAGAGCATGGAGGCCGGCCTAGCCTTATGGGACTATGTAAGCAACCTCTATTCTTCACTCAAATTCATTTTTTTTATCCTCACTCCAATTCATATATGCTTGACCATGTTCCATAATGGTGAAAACAGCGTGGGAATATGGAACCTTTTATCTTCAGTGTTAACGAAATTGGCTAATTGGCTTGTAGTCCAATGGTAGGGCGGTCCAATGGGACGCTACCCACCGGGGTTCAAATCCTGGTGCTCGCACCTTTTCCCGGGATTTTCCCAAGGATTTACGGCGTTATGCATTAAGTGGTAAGCGGCGTTCCGTCGACGACGAGGCGCCTATGGTGACTTCGAGAATCTCCAGATCTGTCGGCTGCCCAGTCCTCGGAGGTGCTCATAGGGGTAGGGTTTGCGTACGTGTGTTCATAGGGGTGAGTGTGCGTGCGTGTTGTGAGCGTCTGCGTTATACTGTATCATTCTCAAAAAAAAAAAAAAGTGTTAACGAAATTGGTCCAATTGTTAAAAAATGGCATGGAAGGATTGGACTTTCTTAACATCCGTAAATAGTTATTTTTTCCCAGATCCCAGGTTAGGACATAATACACTTCAAGGGCTGCGCCGGCTGTCAGAGCTCAAACGGATCGCGAGGGGTGGCCCAAATACCTGTAAATTTTCTATAGCCCAGACGTTCAGAAATTTTCTATAGCCCAGATAAGATACTTATACATTAGTTCTAATAACGATAGCCTGGTCTTACTGTTTTGCAGGACATCATGCAACATAAGTTAGTGTTCATCAAAACATCAGATGTTGTTGAGACAACATTGGCTCTCGATAACTACAGAAAGGCATGTGATTGTGGAAGAGTTGCCATTTTCTTCTCTCTGTTGCTAGGTTGGTCCACCTTATTATCTGCGATCTGAAAGTGACCTTCCAAATTTTATATTTGATGATGTTAAATATTCACTTATTCAGTGATGTGACTATGTAACATAGATAAAAAAAATGTTGTTGTCACCATTGGAAGCTATAGTTTCACTCTTGCTAACACTTACTGTAGGGGCAAAGTTGCTGAAGGTATTGATTTTGATCGGCACTATGGCAGATTAGTTATTATGTTTGGTGTTCCTTTCCAGTACACACTGAGCCAGTGAGTTCTGTTCACATATAGCATGTACACAGTTGCAGTTTGTGGTGGCTAGTGGCTTAATAATCTTTTCATAATGGTTGCCTTTGTTGTTTTGCAGGATATTACTTGCTAGGTTGGAGTACCTCCGGGAAACTTTCCAGATAAAGGAGGGCGACTTCCTCACATTTGATGCTTTGGTAATAACATTATTGCTTTCAGGAAAAATAACTCCTTCTGATTGTCACCTTTTATGCTGTCAAGATATTTCTAACAAAATTTCTTGAAATAAATTTGAAATCTCATTAATGTCAGAGGCAAGCAGCCCAATGTGTTGGCCGTGTGATTCGCTCCAAAACTGATTATGGGATGATGATATTTGCTGACAAGAGGTACTTGATTACTGCCTTGATGCACTGAGTTCTAGCATTGCTGAGCATGAAGAAACCTGCATGTATAGAGTTCTAGCATAGCTGAGCATGAAGAAATCTGCATGGCCTTCAGAAAATAAATGGATATATTGACGATATATATCATCTTCCTGAAAATAAATTAAACTCTCTGGGATGTGATCTGGAACTACCCTGGCTCCGGTCATCCAAGAGGAATGATCGATATGTGAGTGCTGCTAATCTTTTACTCTAAACTCATCAGCATGCCCTTGGTGTGTGCGTGCGTGCGTGCTCAACTGAACTGCTGATCACTGTCCTGTCTGCAACACACTTTCAAATTCAAAAGAGTGTGTTGCTGATCGATGATGCTTATTTACTATGTTAGTTACTTATATTTTCCGGACAGAGAAGATTGCGCATGCTTGCAAAGAGCACAAGGGCTGACTAAAACCCTCATCTGCATTCAGAAACATGTCAAAGGCAAATGACGATATAGAGAGGATTTGTTTTTCCAGTTCAGCAGATCTCAAGAATATATAACGTATTTGCAATGCTCTGCAGATAACTGTTTATTTTGGTGTGTAATAAGTATCTGATGTGTCATTTATTTCTACAGGTTGGACAGTACCGAGTTCAGTGTTGTGACCTCAAGGTAAGACCCAAGTGGAGCTTTCTTTCAGGAGCACGTATGATCTATCACGCCAAGATAGTGTTCGCCTAAACGTTGACAAGAGGTACATACCTGGTGTTGTAACTTTCTTTGCATTGCATTCACAATTTCAGCTTAATCATTGTTCAACAATCACAATGCATTCAGTTATATGCCTCCTCTGAAACCATACCTACTGTCACATTTCCGACAATAGCTTTAACTTTTGTGGTTTTTTTTGGTGAAGATAACTGTTGTCGTTATTGGTTCCATGAATCCTTTTGCAGACATCATGACTCATGAACATGCTGTAGTTTCCTTCGTCTTGCCATAAGTATCTATATAGTACTAGGTTAGTTGTTCACGGGATGTTGCCCGGGGTATTTGCTATATGATGAAAAATGTATGGCTTTAATTCAATTGCAATGTCCTACTGTACCATCAAGTAGTTGTTGAAAAAAAAAAAAAAAAAATGGAAACTTTAATTCATTTGAAATGTTAACCATGGATGTAATTTAGAAATACTGCTTCATAGTTCAGACTGAAGTGGCTTATTTCTCAGTACATTCCTTTGTAACTCAGGGTTTAGGCTTCAGTAAAGAAACATGATGGAACATATTTGCATGTCATATTCCAATAGTTGGTGTGATATTTCAGATTTACTTATATTAGAATTGAATTAAAGAAAATTATCTTACTGTAATGTATTCTTTGTGAAAGCTTTGGGCACCACATCAACATCCATAGTTCCATCAAACAATACCCGTGGTGGAGATGCTTTTGCAGAAATAACCAACACAACCCCTCAAGGTGAATTTTATACCTGCTCACCTGTCCTCCAGCTCCATGGTGGCATTCGGATGGTGTTTGGATATGCCCTTTTGCTCTCACCACTGTTGCTAATTTAATATGTGTTTCTTATAGTTTTAACATTAATGCAAACTTTTTCTTAATTGCATTGTGTGTTCATGCTTTCACTCTCTTTGTAGTATAAGGCAACTTCTTTGTCCACTAGCAAGAAGATAGAGGACAAGCAATAGCAATGGAAGCGAAGTTTAGGTGTGCTTTGAACTTTTAGTTGCTATAAATGATATTTGTATCCAAATTTATACACTACTATACGTTGTCAACAATCCAACATGTCTAAATATTACTATTCAAGTTTGTTCATCTTGGAGTTTAAACATAAGGTTAAATAATCCTTATGCCAATGAGTATATACTTTATTTCATGCATTCAAATTTGTTGTTACTGCCTGTGTTTCCAGCATGCACAAAGTAATCCTGATGAATGGATAATTGCGATAAATTTAAAATACCCCAGCCGACCCACGCAACGCGAGGGTATCCTCCTAGTTTTTAGTACCCAGGCTCCCAAAGAATCTACTGGCCTTGTTCGTCCGTCACTCACCATGGCTTCTCCGCGTGATGTGAACACCAGCATCGATGGGCGGGGCATGCCTATAAATACACCTAGCGACCTAAAATACCTCTGCGTCTCGCGCTCTCTCTTTCGCACCACCCGCCAGATCCAGCGTCCCGCGCCTCCCTCGATCCTTCAGCAAGTAGTGCCCCGGGAGGAGACGAACCAGCATCTCGCTTGCTTCCTCGCCACTGAGAGAGCCCGCGGCGTCCTCGCCACCGCCGAGATCGGTAACGTTCTTTAACCGATTCTGTACTTCCTTCCTATTGCACGAGCATATGACATCCTTCTTCCATGATTCTTGCGAACTTAATTTGAAACGAGTTTCTTTATGCCCTCTTGATGTTCCAGTTAACAGAGGACTACGGTGCCAAGCCCCGGCGATGAACACCCGGGTAGCGAGGCGATGACTATCGGCCTCACCCTCATCTTTGCTACGTGAGCACCGCAATGCACCTCGGCGTTGACGGCCGCCTTACTCCTCTCCTTTGTGGGCGTCCTCGTTGGGGCCAGCCCGTCGCCGTCGGCGTCCGCGTATGGCCGACCGCCCGGCGCCCGTCGTTCAATGACCAGTGCACACTTTGGCGGCGGCAAATGTATTCATGGGTATTCTAATGAATACCCAAGATTCTAGTACCAAAAAAATACATATACCAATATACATGTATAATCTCTTTTTTAATTGGAGCAAGAGGTAAAAAGGCCACAAACAAGGAATCCACTATATTTTTGCTTCAATTTTTGACATTTGCATACCCAGCCACAGATTTTTGGCATTTCGCATACCCAGCACAGATTCGACTCCGTCGGTGCCGGGTGCACGAGCTCTCGCAGCGTTCGTGCGCGGCAGCATCGCCTCTGTGGGGCTCGTCATGGCTTCCTGTGCAGTCGCGGTGCTCCCCGGCGAGGAAGACCCAGTGCTCTGCTTTGGTATGTTCGCTCTGCTCTTGCTCGGGGTCTCTCTGATCAACATCGGAGCCCGTGGTGAATGATCAGTTCAGTTCCTGTCTTCTTGGAGGGTCAACTGATTACTGAAAGTCTGAAACCACTGGATTCCCTGGAGCCTGAACTGCTGGTATGACTCCCAATATGACGTTGTCCCCCACCGCCACTGCGCCTGTCACCATTTGTACTGTTGCTTGCTGTAAACCCCTGCTGCGTGCTTGTTGTAGAATCTCTGTCATGCCGTATTGTTTGCTTTTGTTGGAGTCAAAAAAGCCATGCTAGTAAGTGTTTTAGTTTCCTACTTGCCGACGTTGCCGTGCATAAGGCAATACTATTTTTTTTTAGCGATATTGTAAGTCTGTCTATGAGTATGCAGTTAAATACCATCATGTCTGTAACTTGAGCATCATGTTTGAAGTATGTGTTTACGAAGATTTGTTCAATGAAATGGTGCCTCAACCAAGCATTGACTAGGAGATACTTCACAGTATATCATAGGGCCTATCAGAGTTCAGTATATCTTGTCAATGAGCTCTGAACCGGAGAGACTAGTGACCAGGGCCGCTGCATATGTACTCCAAGCAACTGCTAATACTCAGGACAGTTACACTGCAGCCGTGCTTGTCATCCTGTATGCTGCGTGCAGCTCAAACCCAACACACAAAGCGATCTGACGAATTGAATCTTCGTTTCAGAATTCAGAAAAGTAGCTAGGCTGCAACTATACATTTGCAGCAGAGACAGCAAAGTGGATGGAAAACCAAACAGGTGCAGGTGCAGCTTAAAGGCAGCCAAACTAGGAATCATGAAATGGTTTGTGTTGATTTGAGGCTTTTAAGTACATCATTTTTGTCTCTGCTTAATTCAGACAAAACGAAATCACGATGTTACTATAACTGTTCCTGCTTAGGGCGTCCGCAGTGGTAATCGCTGCCAGCCGACGATTTCTCCAGCTGCTGGCCCTGCACACTAGTTTTTAATCATATTTGCTTCCCCGTCGGAGTCCATCAGCCACCTGCCCACCAGTGCGTGCGCTCGCTTGGCCTCGGTCTTTGAGCGAGACGAGCGACGAGAGAATCGCTAGCGCTTCGTCCTCTTTCTTTCTCATTGGTAAGTGATCCTCCTAGCTAGCAGATTGTCAGCCATTGTGGATGCCCTTATGCTCGTTTTTTTTTGGAAGGCCCTGTTAATATACCTAAACTGCAGGCGATTGATAGTGGTCTCACCGGCCGGTGTGTTCAGTGGGGGCGGAATTAGAATTTGGACATAGATTGACCATTTAAATTAATAAATAATTATACATGAGTAAATATGTATACGGCAGTAGCAAAGTTATTTTATTCTAAATCAAATGGAAGCTCAAAATAGAAAATAATCACAGTAATAATAGGAATAAAGGAGATAAACAAGAAGAGTAAGACTAATTACCCCTGAAGAGAAGTTTCATGAAGTTTATGAGGATGATACCTTAGTGAACAATAATGGCTTATATATACTCAATCTTGCATCAATCAAAAAGTAAACAAACAGCAAAGTTTATGTCGCGGTACAGGACCGGCCTAGCCCGGAGGGGCCAGGGCGGCCCAGCCGCCCATGAAGGGCGGCGCGCGCGCCAGTAGCAGGCCGCCCATTTGCCGCCACCACCTCCTCCCCCTCTCACGTCGTCTTCGTTTTCAGATTAGGATCATGACTTTTTTGTGTGTAGTAGATATTTCAATCTATAAGCAAATCTTCTATTAGAAAAAGAATAAGAGTTTGCTTGTAAAAGTTATTCCAAAAATATAAGGAAATCTTCAGATATTGCTTGAGATACAAGTCTCATAGGAGGGCTATATAAACAAGGGACGATGTAATCTTTTTAGGGACAAACAAATAAAGAAAATATTCCACTCCTTTCAGCTCCTACTGCCGCCACCGCCTGCCCTACCCCCATGATTAATAAGAAATAGTATACTCCTATGTGGTTAAGTAGTACTCCCTCCATAGTTGAAAAGAAAAATGTTTTTAGAAAATGTTTGGGTCAAACATTGGGAACATAAATCATGAATAACTTTTAAGTCGTTGAGTTTAGAAATGTGAAAATTATATTAATAGATTTGTCTTGAAAAATACTTTCATAAAAGTATACATATATAATTTTTTTAATAAATATTTTTATAGAAAAGAGAAGTCAAAGTTGCACTCGGAGACCGTGTCATTTGTCTTAAACGTATTTCTTTTCAACTATGGAGGGAGTACAATATACAATACTACAACAGACTAATAACCGTATTGGTTTAATCACCGGCTTTTATTATCTTGGTTCTATAATACCGTTTCGCTATAATATCTGTAACTTTAATAACTAAATAAACAAATATAAAAATAGTAATATTTAGGATACATAATTAGTATTATTAGGGGCTTCGGCCCTCCGGATTCCTCAAAAAATATTATTAGATAAATCACTGATTTGTTTTACAATAAATTTGTTTAAAGATATGTGTGTTGATAACATTTTTTTGTTTAATAAATCTAATTAAATTAAAAAAACTTAGTTCCTGTTGAGCGTAGCGCCGTAGCAGGCCGGCTGGCCTGTCAGGTCGGTCGCGCACGCAACAACGGGTTGTGAGAAGCGGGGTGGATGGAGAATTTCCGCGGAGGGTGGCAGCAGAAATAAAGTTGTTTATGTACTACTAGTTGTTCTTTTTTTCATATACGAAATGGAGAGTTGTTTATCTGCCCGTTGTAAGACGTGCAACCGTCACCCTCCACATACAAAACTGACTGCAGCAACGAAGGGCACCCTTGCTTGCTGCCGGTGACGTTGAAGTGGGGTCCTGACTCCTGTACTCGCGTTGAAGAGCAAATCTCTGTTTGACCGGCGCGCCCGAGGAAGTCTTCCCCTGCCCTGTACTTGCCCGGTACAGTGTGCACTGCGTGGATCCACGTCACACGTAAACCCCCGCAATCGCACCCTATAAAACCCTGCTCCCTTCATTCGCATTCGCAGCACCACCGTCGCAGCGCTTCCATCCTCCCGCAGGCCGCAGCAACCCGTTCTTCCTCGGTGGCACCCAGCCGAGCCCGACGCCAAGTTCCTGCTGGTTACCGGAGGCCCCGTGAGCTGCGAAGCCTCAAGCTCCGAATCACCAACGACCAGCATCGGTAATGTTCCTTCTCCTCAGCCTTACCAATTTTTCTTCGACTCTAAATTTGGTCGGAAAAGAACAGATTATTTGTGTGGAAAAACTGAATTTTTTTTAACGTATGATCATGGCGCACGGTGCGCCGGTAGTGGACGACTGACCGGTTCCGGCTGCCGGAATAACTTTTTTTAACCGATTGCCCCATTCTGTACTTCCCTTTCCGTTGGCCTTTATGTTGATGTTCCTGCTAACAGAGGAGTAGGGTGCCACGCCGGCGACGATGAGCACTCCGGGAAGTAGGGCGATGACCATCGGCTTCACCGTCATGCTGGTTTCGTCAGCGTTGCAATGCACCTCAACGCTAGCGGCTTCGCTTGCTCCTCTGCTTTATGGGGGTCCTCGTCGGCACCAACCTCGTCGCCGTCGGTGTCCGCATGGCCGACGGCCCAGCGCCCATCGTTCAATGACCGGTGTACGAGCTCTTGCAGCGTTTGTGCGCCCCAACATCGCTTCTGTGGGGCTTGTCATGGCTTCCTGTGCCGCCGCGGCGCTGCCCTGCGAGGAAGACCTGGTGGTCTGCTTGGGCATGTTCACTCTGCTCCTGCTCGGGCTCACATTCGTCAACATCGGAGCTCGTGGTGAATAATGTTCCATTGATTTCTGATCCTCGGTGTGTACCATGAAGCCCCTGAATTGCCACTTCTGACCGGCAATCAGTCACTGCCGCCGTCGCTTCCTCTGCCCCAGCACCTGTACCAGAATCAGTACTTCTACTCTTGTTGTACTGTGTACTTGCTCCAGAATCTCTATCATGTCGTGTCGTGTGCATTTGTTGCTGTAATAAACTTGTGTTACTGTCGTGTACTGCATCCTATATATACCTGTTATGCATATTGCGGCAATACTATTTCTTTTGAATGACGATGTAAGTAAGTAGTATTGTACTACTTTCTATGCATTTCAGCATTTGATTAAATGCATGTTGTTGATAGAAGAAAACAAATTAATCAGTAATCACCCAGTTGAAATAGTCACCAGCCGCTATTGTTGGAATTTGAAACTGAATGTCAGCGTTTTTGTCAAACTTTGAAGGTAATTAAAATGAATTTCACCTAGAACCCAATACACAAAGTTGATGTTTTTCTCAAGTGTAGTGTATGGGCTGACGAAAAACATGATTGTCTGTAGTAATAGCTCTGTCAGTAGCTCTGAAACTGAGAGTTTTTAGTTAAACTGCCTGAACTGAACTTGTGTCTCAATTAAAATGATCGAACTTTGGAGCACCTCTATCTCTTAAACGGTGAGGAATCAAACCTTGCTTCTTAAACCAATTGAGATTTTCAGAAGAACTTATGAGCCAGGCGTTGAGATTTCCAGACCATCTGACTGGGTGTGGCGGCAGCGTTAATGTCAAAATGTTTTTATATCTTGTGTTGGCTGCGGCAGTCAGTTTTGTACGTTACTGAGACAAAGCTATCTACTGCAACAACAAGGATAATTGTTTTGTTGCTA
Organism: Hyparrhenia diplandra; assembly: GCA_015847255.1. Lineage (NCBI taxonomy): Eukaryota > Viridiplantae > Streptophyta > Magnoliopsida > Poales > Poaceae > Hyparrhenia > Hyparrhenia diplandra. Next base: position 37,266 of record JADLZK010010893.1, read on the forward strand.
CAATGGCAAAACTAATGCATGAAAAATTACATCTCTATATTTTGCTCGTCCAACATAATACAAAACAGAATTTTACTTTTTTATAAGCAGGATTGAGAAACAAGCTGATGCATGTGTTCCTGATGAGCCAGAGACATTTTAAAGCTCTGGTTGATTGGTTCAGCTCTTGGCATTCATCTATGTGGTTCAGCTCCGGACAGTATTGCAAGATGCATGGCAAGTAGGAAAGAAAATGCTTACACTACAGTAGCACAAGTTTATTACTCAAAACACGTGTCTTCAGGATTCAATCGAGCGTCTATGCGTTCATGAACTGGAAACCAATTATTCACCACCAACACCAGTGTTGATCAGAGAGACCGCGAGCAAGAGCAGAGCGAACGTGGCAAAACAGAGAACGGGGTCTGCCTCGCCAGAGACCATTGTCACGGCACAAGAAGCCATGAAGAGCCCCACGACGGCGGCGTTGCGGCGCACGAACGCTGTGACAGCACGTGCGCTGGCGAACGCCGCAGGTAAGGTGGCCGCCGGGTCGTCGGCCATGCGTACACCAGCAGCGACGAGGTTGGCGCCGACGAGTGCCACCGTGAAGCAGAGGAGTGAGCCGAAGCCGCCGGTCCATGAGTGCATGCCCGCGCTGACACAAAGCAGCATGACGGTGAAGCCGATGGCCACAGCCCTGCTTCCCGGAGTACTCATCGGCGGCGGCGTGACACCGTAGTCCTCTGTTAGTTAATTGGAAGAGCAACAAGACAACAAGAAACAATTTTCAATATCGGAGGTAAAATCATGGAACAAAGGATGTCAGCGATCATCATCATGTGATCGAAAGGGAAGTGGAGAATTGGGTGAAGAATCTACAAGGATTGAAGCCTTTAGAACAGTTCGGACGGTCTAAAGTCTAAAGTATTAGAACAGTGCAGAATAGAATAGGTGGAACGTTACCGATGGGGGCCGAGCTGAGCAGCAAGCGAGCGCGATGCTGATGCTGCGGGGCTTGAGGCCTGGATCTGCTCTGGCTCTGCTCACTGAGGAAGACGGAAGGACAAAGCCTCGGACTCAGAGAGAACAGGAGAGACAACGGGGAGGGAAAGGTGCGGATGAGGAGACCACCAGTGCCATGTATATATAGGTGCAGGGGCGAGGGGCGAAACGAAAGAGGAGCACAGAGAGAGACCATCCGCGCCGCGGCATCCGCTGACCGGAGCGGGACATACAAGCAGATGAGACGAGATCGACCGGTGGCGACTTTGGCGCCGGGAGTGGGTACGATGCGGACAAATAATTCTGTTTATGCCGGATATGATGGCCGCAGGTGGCTTCCCCGGTGTTGTATATGCCGGATGTGACATGTACTTCCCCTAGTATCAATTGCCGAACATAACATGTCCTCACTCCGTCAAAAAAAAAAAAAAAAAAGAGTTTCGTCTTGTTTAAAATTTTATGTAAATTATAAACACTTTTCCTATCTGTCTGTTGAAAGATTTCTGTGTTCGATCTCTTGCAACACGCGTCGCGCACGGAGGTGACGCGAGCTGAGACGAGGCCCGGCGACTCCTTTCCTTGTCGGGTCCGCTTTTGTTGTAGGGTTCGATTGGCAGACCGCACCCGTTAACTCCAACGTGGCCGACCACCCGCTCCTCTGGCTCCCTCTCACTCTCTGTCATCTCCCCATTCCTGCTGCTCCATCTCCTCAGGCTCCCCGCCTCGCCCGCCGCCGCGGCCATAGCCGAGACGGGGCGACGGACTGAGCTGCGCGCACTACTCCTTGTCCCAGATCTGCTCCTCCGTCTCTGTCTCAGTCCGGTGCCCATGCGTCTCTGTCTCTCCTGCACTCTCTCCTCTCTCAGTCCCAAATCTGCTCCTCCGTCTCCTCCGGTGGCAACGGCCCGGATGGCGAGGAGGACATCTCCATCGAGGCGTTGGCGCTTGGCGGGTCCAGGAGCACATGACCCTCAACTCCAACCCCGCCGCCGCGCCACAAGTTCTAGGAGACGCAGCCCGTCGGCCAGTTCCACGGCGCCGCCGACACATCGCTACCGGACGGCCCCATCGAGCCGCCTACGCCACTGTCCGGCGTGCGTGCGCCCCTCTGGCGCTGCCGGCCGCCTTCATCTCGGACGCCCCGGGCCGCATCCGCGTCGGCTGCGGTGGCGCTGGCCCACCTCTTCTCCTTCCCTTCGGCACCAAAGTGTCCCCCGATGGAGGAGTGGCGGAGCAGCGGCGCACGCACGACAGCATCAATGGACCAGCGCGCGTGGGGCAGTCATCCTGCATTTCCGTCGTGGTACCCGCTGCTTGTTCTTCCTCCTTGCCCCTCGTTGGTGCATCACTTGTTGCTTGTGTGTGTACTCGATCCCATTTAATGATTGGGTGTTGATTTCATCGCAGATTGGTTGAAATCATATATTGAGGAGCGCACGGGGATGGAGATTTTTGGCAGTGAGGTTGGGATCCTTGTAGGTTTTGTGCTGTTCGTTTGTGGAATAGGGATTTTGGTGTATTGTGCAAATATACAGGTTCCTATTACGTTTGTTCTTCCTTCCCTCCACTCTAGTTAGGATTTGTTTTGTGAATCTAGTGTCAGAACGCTGTTGATCTGTCACAGAGATACTCGTGCTGGAAAATGTTGAAAGAGAATTGTAACTTGTAGCTGTTAGACTGCAGTGCGTGTGGATTTCCAGTTTGTGTGTTGTATATATATGTGTGGATTTTCGTTGGGGTTCGGCCGGCCGCCCGGCCGCAGTCGTCGACTCCTCCGGCGGCCATCCAGTGTTTCCGCACGCCGTTGCTTCCCCCGCCGGCCATCCGGTGTTCCTACATTTGGCTGCTCTCGTCGTCCACCGTCTGTCCTCTCTGCATTGACGCCGGCATCCAGGTACGTTTCTTCCTCGTTCTGTTTAGTTCTATCCCTACTTCGGTGGCCTTGTCAATCTGTCCTCTTGGTTTTCGTTTACATCGTTGTTCTTCAATTCTATGGTCATCGCTGGTTAGCAGTTAGCACTCATCCGTCCGTCCTGATAACGCTTCGTCAGATGTTTCATGCGATATTCAGTTAGCTTTTTCAATTCACAGTTATAGGATTTGCGTCACGCTATGCAGCACTGCTCTCAGCTGCGCTTCCAGTTCTTTGGGGAACAGGACTCATTTCAATGTCAATTTTCCTTATACGTTTACATTCACATCAAGTTTATTTTTCCAGATTACTTAACCTCTTTTCTAACTGCCTCGCTTCTCCTTGCTTACAGGCTTCAATACGCTTTGCATTCCTATTTTGTTGTTGTATCTGTACTCAGGTATTGTGCTGCCTCTCTCCTATTCCTTGCTTTGCTTAGTGATATCTATGAATGTTGTTGTGTACGCTTGCTTCCTCCCAGTGTGATGTGATGGCTTATTTGCTGACAGTGCAATATTCCTCTCTTTTTTCCTCCTCCGCCCTTTCCCTCATTTATGTTGACAGTGTTTTGTGCTAAGAATTCTGTCTCCTTAAAAGAAAAATGAATATAGTACATTACACTGCAAAAGGAGTTGTTGGCCAGGCATCTTGCTATTCCTTTTGCATCCGCTAAACGCATCAGCCAGGGCTATTTAATCTTCCAAAATAAAGGGAGGCTCATATTATTTTCACGTTGCTGACCATACAACAGTTTAATCCTACTTATGCTCATTGTTATCCTTGCATAGCTTCATTGTCTCCCATGGGATTTTAGAAGCTCTTGACTGAAAGAATACATCGAATAGACCTTGACTGAAACAATTTCTATATATCTGTGTGTGTGTGTGTGTGTGTGTGTGTGGATATTTATTCTATTTGTGTGTTGAGAAATTATCTTATATAGCATGCATTTGTATGCCATATTCACCTTAGAATTTTCAGTTTTGAAGAAGCAATGATTTAGTTCATATATCACAGTATGTATAGGGTAGGCTACCAGCAGTAGCACTATAACCTAACTAAGAAGATATGCCATGCTACCCTATCTTTCGGATGCACTGATGGTTTCAAAGTGCGCTATCTATGCAACTCTATTTTTCATGACATAGTGGAAGATAAAAATGGTTTCCTCCATTCTTGAAAGTGGCAAGCAATGAATGAATGAACTTCTGCATGAAACTCTAAATCTGAATGACTGAATAGTGAATCTCAATGGAATGAATGAAATTGAATACACATGCCTGAATGACTGAATCTGAAACTGCATGTATGCATCTGTTTTCTGTGATTGCCTGAATGTATACGGCATAGCAATCTGTCTTTTTTTTTTATTTTTCAGGTAGGTCAATCATTTCTCCGGGTTCGACTAATGGAATTTTATTCTGTTTTCTGTTAATGTACACCATACTATAATTGGGTATAATCTAATATATAAAACAAACTTGAAGTAATCCATGTTATATTAATAGGGTGTCAAATGTACTTAAGTTGGTTTAGTACTTGCATCACCTCTGATTTGTTGTATGGAAGCAATTGCAGTGCTATTCTTTTATCTTGGCTTGTGCAATGAGTCCTTGGGAAAAGCATGTTCAGGACTATCTGGACTATCTGACAGGTGTCTTTCTAAGTCTCTATGCTCTTAAATTGTAGAATCTCACAATTTAGGATATTCTTTTTGCATTTTCTGGATGTTCTACCAGAACATGCCAGCAGTTCAAGATTGGTTGCAGTCTGTATTTGCAACCAGGGATTTTTTATCCATTTAAATGTTCTCTTCTATGCTCTTCACATCTGTTCAAGTTGAGTTGTTTAATTCCCTGGAACGTTCTCTCAACCATTGTTATCTATGTTCAGTTGTTTATCTCTTCCAGCTACTCACTATGTATTTGTTTTTGGATTACCTCTTATACTAGGAAAATCTCTTCCAGCAAGGCAGAAACTTGAACCTCCAGGGCTGAAACCAAGAAAGATATTCAGCCCTAGAGTGAGATCCATAATTTTTAAAAAGTAAGTGGAAACGAACAAAAATTTGCTGCTGTTCTTATTTCCAACACATACTGCTACAATATATGGCTTATGGGCAGTGTGTTAAAATGTTGATTCTGTCTGGTTGATCAAGTTAGTATACATGTTCAGTAACACAAGTTGTTTGTTCAGTAGCACAAGTTAATTATACTGTTAGAAGGCTCCACATGCTTGAGCCGTATTTTGTGATTATATACATATATAGTATAATTGCAGTAACAATAATTACTATTTGCACTATTTGATAGGTGCAATTTTCATATTTGTGTTTTGTAATTTTTGGTTGTATCTACTAGTGGGAATCCGCTGTTTGTCAGTGAGTATTGCAAGCATTATGGTTCAACTATAAATTTGAATGGTAATCAATTTGAAACTTGATACATCTAGGGTAATTGTGGAAGTGGAACTGAACCTGCTATTAGATTGAAATGCTTGTTCTATACTAGTTTTATACTGTACAAACTTACTACGACATTGTTTCAAATCACGATCTATCAGTAGTGCTCGAGAGTTGTGCTCTCGTGGTGTGCAGCATGCGTGTGCTCTTGGGTGAGTTCCCACGGGTGTAAAGCTTTTTGGTCATGGTCACTTTGGCTTTGTATTGATGAACCCGGTGTGCTTGGTTGCCGATATATTGATCAACACTTTGGCTTCTAAATTGTTTTTTTTTCTTGTCCCTGCAGGGTTTTGTCGGAAACTTGTTGTATTTAGAGTTATAGACATCCCCTTCTCCATCTCAAGCTCAAGCGACCGGAGGACTGTAAGCTCTAGATCTCTCTATTCTGTTTTCGTGATCGCCTTTTACCAAGAGCTACGCTTTTAAGATATTTTGACTTTTGCACCCAGGCCATTTGTATCTTAGTGTGTATCTAGAGTATTGTAGGCGATAGCTATGCCCCTAGCATTTTTGAAGCTACTACAGGTGCTAACTGTAAGTCCAAAAGTGGTGTTTTTGTCTAGAGTCTCAGAGGGCTTTGCATTGCTGGCAAGTAAAACATTCGGATACACAAATTGCAGTCACCGATAATGTAAATTGCAGATATTAGGTACTGCAATTGTAGTTCTCGGCATTTGCAATTTAAAATCTAGGTATAATTTAATTTAATGTGCAGAACGCATGTCTAAGAGAGGAACTGAGTAGTCTACTAGGACCTTCATTTCTGTCTCTAGGACTTTTCCTAGTGCCACACCAATCCCACCCTCTGTTTTTAGCCGTGGTATTGGCTGGCAAGTACATGCTAAATTATGTCTGATGTTTTGTCCCTGTCTTGTCCCTTGTAATAAAAATAAATTGTTTAAAAACAAGCAGGGACCCTGCGATACAAGACAACAAAGTACAAAATGACATTGTCAACTCTGTAACCTTATTTATGTCTGATGTTTTGTACCTGTATTGTCCCTTGTAATTAAAACAAATTGTTTAAAAACAAACAGGGACCTGCGATACAAGACCACATAGTACAAAATGACATCGCTTGATTCCCTATATAAACCTTGCGCTGAAGGCGCCTTTTGAAAGTAACACTTTCGCTTCGAGGCCGAGTGGGCCGTTAGGCCCTCGAGGCCGAGACGCGAAGTCATCATAGGGACCTACGAATTGTGTTTGGATTGTCCCTTGTCTTGTACTTTATATTGTATTTTTTTGTTGATTGTGCTGTATAGTCCCTTGTCATGCCCCTTGTATTGTGCCTTCTATTTTGCCTTGTATTGTATTGTATTGCTTATCTTTGTTCCCTACCCACTGTCTTTATCTTGTATTTTATCCTTTGTGCTAGGTCATGACTCTCTTATTTGTTCTAGGACATGTCAACAAGGACATGTCCTTTGTAATAAGTGATAAGGTCATATGCCATTCTCTAAAATTACAAGGCACATGCTAAATTATTACTATTATTCTCTGATATTACACTCTCCTTTGATTAACTGATAAGGTCATATGCCATTCTATGGTCCTTTGTAATTAATTGCAATCGCCAACAATGCAAATTGCAAGTGCCGAAAGCACTGCAATTTTATTTATGAGGATATGCAATATGTCCCTTTTTTGTTGCAGGAGTTGCCTATTAGTAAGAAAATCTTTCTTTCATAAGAAGCCTATGTCTTTTTCTAGTTTGGTTGTCAAGCTCAAACCTCCAATTATCCCCTGGCAGTATTTCCAAAACTCGAAATTAGTGCTCATGAGGTCCTCAGTAAGTGGATTCCTTCACTTATCCATCTCATGTAGCTGTGTTGTGAATACATTTCCTGGGTGCTATATCCAATTTTTATTCCCTCAATAATAACTTTGTCTATGCCATTATGTCAGGCCACCCATGGATTGTTGATGATGCCGTGGCACCTGATAAGCATTTTTCGGCAATGAACAAGCTCAAGAAGATGGCATTAAGGGTATGTATATTTACTTGCCCTTATTTGATGTGATATCTTATTTTATACCATTTGGCTTTATGTGGACCTTAACAGTTAAGGCATCGTATACATTACTGTAAGCATGATCTCTATTTCTTGATATCATTGCTCTATTTCCCCATTCTATCTAAAAAGAATCTTACTGCTTAATTGTAGTGGGTCCTCTATCATGATTACTCTGAAGGTGGTGCTTTATTCTCTAACCAAATACAATCTAGTAGAGCTCAGACAGATTGATAGTTATACTCGTATGTTTGATCTCATGCTTATTTACACCCCTGCTGCTTGCCCTACCATATTTTGCTTTGGACTGAATATCTTGAATCAATCCACCTGATCAAAAGTGAAGTCACCTGCTCTGCTCTAATCTGACTGCTCCTCCGGTGCCCTTTGTGCTGTGCAGGGATCAGTGCTAGTGATAGGTGGCTTGTACCTTTTCTACTGTGGGGCAAGAGGAAGGAGGCCCTGCACTGTCCTCCTCTGCACTGTCCTCCTCCAAAGGTTGACGCTGCTGCTGACAAAGAGCAACAACAAGTGCAAGTGCAGGTGCAGCACAACTGAAGTCGCACACACAACATCATCCTCTGATTGTGGTCTGTGTTGGTTAATGGGTTAGATCTGATACCCGTTCTTGTAGGCGGGCCTGTTAGGAAGCACTCCGTGCACGTTGGTCAATTGTCAATTGTCAAGTCAATTAATCGATGACTAGTCCCACCCTTGGATGATGATCCAAGGGTCTATTTTGTTGTAAGAAATGTTGGTCAAATTTCTTGTGAAAGAGATATAGCAACTTCCAATTATAAAACATAAATAAATTTTTATTAAAGTATCTTTAACTATAAGTAATTTATAACAAAATAGACAATATTTATAATTTTTTAAATCAAAATACATGCTCAAACAAGATAACTGAAAAGTATAAAAGTACATTTTTTTTTTTAAGGAGGAAGTATGCATATCTATATATATATACTCTTACAATCGTATACCAATCTACCAATCCGATTGGTTGGGTATTGTTTATGGAACAATAACGGATCACGTGAACAGTACATACCCATCATGAATAGTACCGGATCACGAACAGCACACATAGCGTTTACAAATAGTAAAACCCGTTATGAATACCTGTTTACAAACAGTAAAACCCATCATGAACAGTATAGACCTGTTTACAAACAGTAATACCCCCGTTTATCATAACAGTACAAACCCGTTGTTAAACCCGTTTGCAATCCATAACCCACGCATCTACACGGGCCCACCTGCTAGTATATTAAATGTCGGACATGAATGAAGATGGAGATCCACTAAGGGGTCGTTTGGTTACCTGACCTTAACTCGCCACCCCTCATCTTTGGTGGCCATAAAAACGAGGAAGCAGTTTGGTTGCTATTTAATGTTAGGCTCGCCACGGACTTTTCAGTTCAATGCAGCAGGATATCTCGCCACAATCGTGGTCGAGTTTTTCCTCGCTACACTCTATGGCGCTGCCGCAACCTCGGCATGGCAGCATGCGACTGAAATCCAAATAGCCCCCAACTTACCTTGAGCAAGTCACAACGTAACTTACCTCCTCCATTCATGTACCCAAATCAGGATCATGCTCGTCGTGACACGAGGTGGGCCATCGATCACCATCACGCACGTCAATCGACAATGCTCAACGCACACGTCAAGAAGATCCCAACTCGGGAGTGCTCATCGGATTCCCAAGTCGGGCCAGCCCGCCATGCTTTCCTCCACGTTGGCATCACCTGGCTTCCCGCCGCCGCCGATGAGCACTCCCGAAGCAGGGGGCTCGACACGATCAGTGTACACCTAGGCATTCGGTTAATCTATTTGCGTGCCAGCGCGGGGAGCCCCACCACGGCGTCCCGCCGGGTAGCCTTGGCGGCGTGTGCACTACTATCTACGGCATGAACGAAGCACATGAAACCGGGCTGACCTGCCATGCGCCGTGCACGTAAGCCCCTTCGCCGGCAGATCAGAATGGTGTTGTACTGCTGTGCACGGTGGATCGAACACCTTGGACAACCCACCCAGTTGGGCACGACTCTGCAGACCAATACTTAGCCACTTGGAAGCACCTGCTTTGCGGGTCCTGCTGAAATCGGACAGACAACGCAGTCGTGCGTTGTGGCTGTGCCGCGCGCGCGTTATTTTCTGGCCGCTTCCTTCCGTCCTTGCTCCTCACCTCTTGCGTAGCCGTGTCGTGGACTTGTGGCCTGTGGGGGTGCGTCAGCCGTGCGTGCAGGCAGCCACCGCCGACGCCACCATGCATGAGGACTTGACGCCGCCGTCGCCCGCAGCGGCGCACAGGAGGCACCACGTCGCCTTTTATTCGGACGGACGCAGCAGCCAGCAGAGGCGTGTCGGTCTGGTCTCGCGGACTCGATTAGCGGGTGGGCGGCGCATGCCAGCGGAACAGCCCGAACAGTTGAGGGGACCTCTACGGCGGCGGCGGCGTCGCGGCGCACACGCCCGCCCCTCCTACTGTTCATCTTCCCCACCCCGCCCCCCTTACGGTGCCTTTGTTCTTCTTCCCCACCCGCCCCGCCCCTCCGGCGAGCCCTAAGCGCGGCGCGGCGCCCCTTCTCCCCCCCCTCCCCTGCTCCTGCCGCCCGTCGTGGCTCCGATCACCCGCCGCCTACCCATACCCACCGGATGGGGCCTGCCACAGCCCGGCTTCGGCGGCGCCCGCCGACGCCTCGCTCACCGCCCGGCCGAGCCGCCACCACCACCGCCAGCGTTCACGACCGCCGCCCAGGCCGGCCCGGCCGGATTCTATACCGGGGATTCCTCGCGGAAGCCTAACCGCCGCCGTCGTCCTCGCCGGAAACCCTAAAGCTAGGGGATGGTGGTGCACCCTAAAGCTAGCACGCGGCGGCGCCGCCTCCCGTCCACCGCCCGGCGGCGGCGCCCTCGCCGCTGGCCGCCCCGCCCCCACCCCGGGCCCCCCTCGGCGCCGCGCGCGGCTAGGCGGCGCCACGCCGCGTCTTGGCGCTATGGATAGCGGCGATGCGCCGTATAAGAATCCTGAACAGTTGAGGGCCGTGAGACCTAGCAAAACCGTTTGCAAACAAAATGATCCGTCGGGTGGGATCCACATGGGCTTGGAGGGCCCAGGAGTCAGGTGCACACGTCGTTCGTGCGCCAAGCGCGTCATGCTCGCCAATGGACCAAGTTGACAATGTGATTCTTAAACAAAAAGAGATGCAATTAGTATTTAGTAGAGTGTTTTAGAATAATGTGTACTCGTAATTTTAAGGACACAATGGAGCCAAGTTGTTAATGTGCTTCTTTAATTAGAAAAAAAAAAAGAGATAACGACGTACGAGTGCAATTTCCTGGGTGTGCCACGCACGCCGTGGCGTTCTTGTGCCCCGGCGCACAGGCACAACACGTCGTTCGTGCGCCAGGCGCGTCACGTTCACCAAGTAGTGCCAGCTCCGCTCCGGTAGTCCGGTCTCCGGTGTGGTCGAGCGCCACACCGGACTACCGGGGTAGCGGCCGTGCAGACAGCGGCAGGCCTGATCAGGTCGATCACGTTGCAGCAAACCAGGGAAGCGGCCTGCAGACAGCGGTAGGCCTGATCAGGTCGATCACGTTTCCCTCCACATAACTGACACCAGGGCCCACCAGTCAAAGTTGCAAGCCAACGGCAGAGCTTGCAAAATCCATCTACGAAGGGGGTTACAGTTACGGTAGCCCCACGACACCGGACGAGATCGCCCCCTGCGACGTTGTCTTGTTCCTGCCGGCAGGCCCATTCTCAGAACGGTCACGTCTCACGTCTCTGTCGCAAAAAAAAAAGTCACTTGTCCCCCACACTTTACAGCAACTCGAGTGGAGCTCACTGCCAACATGGCCCCACGCAACCCTTATAGAACAGGGGGAGATATAACTTTTTAGCATCTTAGATAAGACTTTAGTGGTTACCACTAATTTTTAGCACGCTCCACCGCAAAAAAACGATACATATTTAGCATTTTAGCTGATGTGGCACTCCACCACACGCGTCCACGCTGGATGTTGGGGTGTCAAAAGACTTTAATGCCCCCGCCCCGAGTCCGTTTTCGTGGAACTCGGATCCCGTCGGTTTGTTTGCATTGGTAAAAAAATGCATCAGGACCCTAAGTTATTCCAAAATTCACTCAACCTTGATTTAAAAATCTCTCTCTCGGCACTTTTATCTAAGCAACCCCGAGAGAGAAATCAAATTGTGTTGAAGCGTCTTCTTCTCTGTTTTCACGGGGACGGAACAGCGGGCCGCGCAAGCGCCGCGAGGAGACGAGGAGGGGCCGTGGCCATGTCTTTTTGCCGCCCGGATGGGGGGACGGGTAGGGTAGCGTCGTGTTGCCGCTCCCATGGGTCCGCCGCCGCTCGACGAGGAGGGCCGCACCGCCCAAGCACAGCGGCGGGTCACGCGACGTGGTGCATGCGGCCCGAGCCGAGCCCCTTCCCGGACTCCGGCGGGCGGTGGCCCGGCCGCTAGACACGCCATAGCTCCCGTCTCCTTCCCTCGATCGCCTTTTTGCACCCGGACTTGCGGTGACGGCCGGAGGTTGAAGAAGGAGCTTACTTGGGCCCACACGTCACCCGGTGGAGGGGGTAAAGAAAAGAACGTGGAACCGTGGAAGGGAACCACAGGGGGCGTTGCCGTCTTTTAGCAAGCAGGAACAGCGTGGAGGGTTGAGTTGGCATGCCACATAGACAAATATGCTAAAAATGTATGGAATTGTAGTTGAAGAGTGCTAAAAAATTAGTGACAACCACTAAAGTGCTAACTGGAGAGTGGACATCCGCTAAGATGCTAAAAAGTTATATCTCCCTATAGAACATCCCAATCCCGGTGTTTACTTTTGGATGCAAAAAGATCTAGGATAAAGCACGTATAACTGGATTGGACAAGTAAAAAGGGTCAATTCATATTGCTTAGCACTAAATGGTCTGTGAACGCATTTGGTTGTTGAGACCTGCACTTGTGTTCCAAGAGATTTGGAAAATTATTTAGAGTCCTCTGATAATATGTCATAATATGGATGCTTGGTTCAGAGACATTTCATTCAACAAATCTAGGACATTAGGAAAAAAAAAAAAGATACTCAAACCACGATGTTCAAGTTTTTTTTTAAAAAAAATGAACAACTCGATGTTCTAGTTATACAGATATGATTTGCTTTTGACCAAATGCTCACAGACAGTTTACTAACTTAATACATCCTCATTCCTCGACAGTTTACTAACTTAATACATCGTCGTTCAGACCCGACAGTATTGAAAGATGCGTGGCAAGTAGGAAAAGAAAATGCTCACACTACAATAGCACAAGTTTATTACTCAAAACACGTGTGTCATCAGGATTCAATCGAGCGTCTATGCATTCAAGAACTGGACACCAATTTTTGACCACGAACACCAGTGTTGATCAGGAGACCGCGAGCAAGAGCAGAGCGAACGTGGCAAAACAGAGAACGGGTGCGCCTCGCCGGAGACCACCGTCCACGGCACAAGAAGCTATGAAGAGCCCCCACGGCGGTGGTGTTGCGGGCGCACTAACGCTGCAAGATCACGTGCGCCCGAACGCCGCAGGAAGGTGGGCGACGAGTGATCGGCCATGCGTACACCAGCAGCGACGAGGTTGGCGCCGGCGAGAACCCCCGACGCAGAGGAGTAAGCGAAGCGCCCGGCGCCGGAGTGCATGCCCACGCCGACGTAAAGCAGCATGACGATGAAGCCGATGGCCATAGCCCCTGCTTCCCGGAGTGCTCATCGCCCGGCAGCGTAGTCCCTCCCCTGTTTAATTGACCAGCTACAAAACAAAGGGTGTGTTTAGAAGCCCAAATTTCCTCCAAAATTTCCCTGCATTCTCATCACATCCTATCACATCGAAACATTCAATCGCACCAAAAGACGCTTGCGGCCACTATAAAATTTAGGTAAATAAAAAAACTAATTGCACAGTTTAGATGTATATTGCGAGGCGATTCTTTTGAGCCTAGTTACGCCTTGGTAGGATAATATTTACCACTAACAAACGAAACTTCTTTACGATTAATGCGATGTGACGCCTTCTGAGGAATTTTCAGCCAAAATTTTGGCTTCTAAACACCCCAAGAGCTTTGGTTTTTCAGGCTCGCGGGAATCATGGAACATGGTGAGATCACACAGCCAAGAAAAAAGAATGGATCTGTACGTAGGAAAGAACCGCTCTTTTCCTGCCAAAATTAGAGTCGAATAAAAATGGGTATGAGTCGGGGAAGCAACGTTACCGGAGACGAAGGCGCTGCTGCGGGAGTGAGGACGAAACGTTGGATTCCGGACGTGGGCGGCCCGGCGGTGAGAGGAGGTGATGGTAATGCTGCCTGGGGCTGGGTGTGTGCGCTCCCCGCCTGGTATGGTTGGGTTTATAAAGATGCTGCTGCGGCCACGGTCTCTTGAACTGGCCCCGGGCCCCGGCCGTGGACCAAATGTGATGTAGTAGGTGCGGATTTCCCTCTGTACGGAGTATGAAGTATGAAGTATGAAGATGACGGGGCATGCTGGTACGGCGACGGTCTCTTCATGTTGTCCCCGGCCGTGTACAAATGTGCCGTAGCTTCTTCGCAAAAAAAATAATAATAATAAAAAATGTGCCGTAGCTGCGGCTGGGGACGATGGAAACTTGCGTGATAGGGACAGGAGGAGAAAAATTCGAGGAGCCGTCGGTCGGCGAGGGACCCGCAGCGTCGCCGCGGCGAAAAACTTATCTTGACTTAAGCAGAGTCGCCGCGGTGGGCGTGCGATCCGTCCGCAGAGTCGCTGTCGCAAAACCTAACGGAATTTGCCTTGAGGCTGAGATCACTATGTCTGTTCATACGAACTGACTGCACGTGCACAGCAGATGGACGATATAGCTAGGGAAAAGAGGGAAAAGAGAGGAACCCAACCGCAAACGCAACCCACTCAATCAATACAAGTTTTTGAAATGCATTGAAAACTAAACTAAACGTTTACTCAAACGGCCCTTTTTTTTTGTGTTTTGGGAGATTTTTTTTTTCTCGAACACGCAAAAGATTTGGCGGCGTCTTTTTGTATTAAGGCGAATGAAAAGTTAAAAGTTCTTACAACGACGCTATGAACGACGTACTAGGGGATTGTGTTTTGGGAGATAAAAAAACAACTAGAGTCTAGAACTGTAATAGAAAATGGGTTATGTACAAAAATCTTGAGAGATGAAAATAAGTTTTTTAAAAAAAAGATTGGAGCTTGTGAAAACTTTGCGCATGCAGTTCCCCGTATCCTGTGGCTGCTCTGCTCACGTCGTCGAGCTAGGTGCTGCCGGGGAAGAAGCCAGCAATACAGGAGAGGGAAGCGCAGCCGCTGGATCTGGTTCGGCCAGTGGTGGTGCCAATGGACGAAGAGAGCAAGACGGGGTTCGGGTGGTTTTATAAGGACTGGGTGGGGCCAAGTTGGCAGTGAGGGGTGCGGTTCATGTTTTTTTTTTTTTTTTTTTTGAAAGGTGGCACGGGGCCGGGGGGAGCAAGCAAACGTACTGCAGGCAGGAAACGGACGACGAGGTTGGGTGGCCATCCGTGCCCGTCGACTTCGTTACCTCACTAATGCAATCCAACTCAAGTTCAAAGCTCAAAGGTATCATTTGTATGAAGTTGGAGAACGGGACCGCCGGCTGGCTACCCGCTGCTTTCACTGCACGGCACACGCGATCTCATTTAGTAATAGTAGCTTTGAATTCTCTATGTAAGGTGCATGGGGACATTTGTGTTTTGTACGCTGTCATGGATCAGCCTGTCAGGGAAAATGAAAAGAAAATAGACAACAAAAAAAAAGGAGGTCATTTTTCAGTGCTGGGCCCGCACATCAGATCCTCAAACGGTAGAAATCTAACACCCATAGACGGAATGGCACACACGAAGAGTTTAAAATGACGCTGACACACACATGATAGGTCGAATTTTTTATTGATATTGGTGAGCAAACCATCTTTTTATAATGGTATCTATAAAAAACCTCTTTAATTACCTGCACCGCTGAAAATAGAACATTACCATCAGCTGCGGCAGGACACGGCCGAGGCTGCAAAGTATGCCCCCGTTGACGCAGAGCTACGCACCGCACGCTGCTGCAGTCAATTTGCTTGTGGCGCCAAGCCGCCAAGCAACGAGCAGACACAGGGATATGTGTGCTATGCTAGTACTATGGGCGGGAAGCCAGACCGTTGTGTTTGCAACGACTTGAATTATTGATGCCGCCCAGATAACCCGAGAGTGGGACCAACGAGACAATCTCGAGAGCAGCGACACGGTCAACACAGGGAAGGAGGCGGCCATGCGCGCACACGCCGCACGGGGTCACACTCACACCCGCAGCGAGTGCATGTCCGTCAGCTCCTCCCTGTCCCGGCTAAGAGCAAATATAATGAATGAATGAAGCCGGGGAAATGAAGGTACACGTCAGATGTGAATGAATGAAGCCGGCGAAATGAAGGTACACGCCAGATTGGGGAGAGAGAAAGCGGAAGCCGGCGTTTCGTTCGTCGCCGGCTGCTTGCGGGCGAGATACTCCTTGCCCTCTCCCCGATCGCCCTCTCCCTAGCGTCCACATTATTGCTCTGCCTCCCACCAACCTCCACGTTGCTGGCTAAATCTGAGCATTCATTGATAGATGGGGTCCACCACTCTATGCATGCATGACATGGCGTTTTCTTCGCCAGCAACCACCGTAACCACTAATCTTGCTCTAAGTAGTAGAGTATTCTTCTGATCGATAGCCGTGCAGCCGGCCCGTTCGAGTCGCGCCCAAGTGCGCGGACGCAAAACATAAGGCGCGCGCGAGCTACGCGCGTCGGACTGTACGAGGCTTCGGGTTCAAGATGGAACACGACGACAGGTCTGGGAAGGAGGATGCGCTGATGATAGCGTCCACCACGCCAGGTCCGGGTTCAAGATGGAACACGACGACAGGCACCGCTCCGCCGAGATAGCGCGGACATAGCGCGCGAACTCGGCGGAGTTGTGGTATGGCGCCTTGGTTGGTTCGAAGGCTGCCGCGGTGCGCGGTGGCAGCGCCGAGGTGGCCAATGGTGCCGGTGCTCATGTGGACCTCGCCTTCCGGACTGGGCGGGCCATACCGCAGGTCGGTTAGTTCCACCGTCGTCGGCCTGGGCAGCTGGCCTCCATGGTTCATGTTCTCCTGCTCCGTCTCCGGCAATGGCCGAATGACAAAGCGAGTGGTGGACTACCGATAGGGGCTTGGGTTTGTTGGAGCTCTCTAGAGGTTCTTGAGCGGATTAGCACTACTACAAAAGCTTACTATGGCAACGCGCCTCCCTTTTTGATTAGGGCGGTTCACTTTTTTTAACCGCCCTACGATTGAAGCAAATCCTTCCACTCGTCCAACCGCCCCTACAGTGACTATTTGTAGGGGCGGTTTTTCGGCACCGCCCCTACGGTGACCCACGTAGGGGCGTTCTTGTTTCGGCCGCCCTTACTAATAGCAGGGCTGTTCAATATCTAACCGCCCCTCTTGTGGTTCAATTGTAGGGGCGGTTCTAAATAAAACCACCCCTACAAATTGATCCGGTCAAACTTGGTCAAATAATACACTAAATGATCTTCTATTAAAAAAATGGCCTAGTTTTGGACAAGTGATAACAGTTGGGGAACTGAATAGTTGGTTTTTTGCTACTTTTTTGATAACTAGCGCGGAAGTGTAATTTTTTAAAAAAATCAATGTTTAACCTTGTCAAACCTCGGTCCAACTGGAGCACTAAATGACCTCGAGCGAAAAAGTTTTGAAAACCGAAATTTCATAACTCATAAAGATCGACATTTTTTTGTATAGGTGATTTCGTTTTTGAGTGAGTGTTATTAAACAACCTGAATATTTATCAAACAATATTTGTCAAATAATATTGTAAAGAATATTTATCAAAATTAGTAAGAAAAAGAAATAGTAAGAAAAAGAATATTTATCAAACAATATTTTTCTGTAAAGAATATTGATCAAGCAATATTTATGAAATAATATTTGTAAAGATTATTTATCAAAATTAGTAAGAAAAAAGAAAAAAAATTAGTTGGGGCGGCTGAATTGGGAACCGGCCCTACTATTTGGCACTTTAGGGGCGGTGTACACCTAAAACCGCCCATACTAACCCTGTGAGGTATATAACATTTTGGGCCTTCTATCCATGAAATCGACTAAGTACTGGCGCTCACTTCTCCTCTGGACGCCGACAGGCTGCGGATTTTTTCCCCCTCCTCTCCACCGCAGCCCGAACTCCCCTCTCTCCGCCGCCTGACTCCCCTCCTCTCCAACGCCGCCCGGACTCCCCTCCTCTCGGCCGCTGCCGCGATTCCCCTCCTCTCCGCCTCCCGGCTTGAAACCCTAGCACCCAAACGCCCCGGTCGGCGAGATTCGCGCCACACGCCGCCCGGACCGCGCCGCTTGAAATCCGCGCCGCCCGGTCCGGCTCGGTGTCGTGGTGCGGTGCCCGCCCGCGAGGTCCCGGGGCCCCTACTCCTCGACCACCGGTGGCCCCAGTGCCCCACCGCCGACGTCGGCGCCCGTCTGCGCGCTGGAGGTCCCGGTGCCCCACCGCCGACGCCCGTCTTTGCTGGAGGTCTGGTGCCCCACTACGCACGGCGACCCCTCCCCATCCCTCTCCTCTGCAGTACCACGCGACCCCTCCCCATCCCTCTCCTCTGCAGGTACACGGCGACCCCTCCCCCATTTCTCTGTCTGCTTCCTTATGTTTTGTGATTGCTCTGCACCACTGCTAGCCTAGTAAATGTGTGATTGCTCTGCACCATTTCGCTCGTGACTGAGGTTAATACAATGAAGTGCAGCCCTCCTGTGTTTTCCCAGAAAAAGTATTATAGTAGGATCACTATGTGTCATTGCTAGCCTAGTAAATGTAAAGGGATGGTTGGGACAATCTTATGGGTATGGAGGGCTAATGGTTCAATTAGCATGCCCAAACATGAATACATGAGGGTACACAACCAGATCAACCACATGTGCCAAAGGATTGTGTCATGTGCAGCAGCTCCACTTGATGTGGTGGTTAATATATATCAAGTTAACTGTAACATGGTCCTTGGCATGATCTATATAATTATATATTCAATATGCAATGAGCTTATCGTTTTCCTATGATCGAATTTATACAGTAATCACTGGATTGCTATAACGTGTCGATCTCGGGCTCAGCGTGGCGTGGGTTTTGGATTCAGCAAAATTTGAGGCGACCACATATAAAGACTTCATAGCTATTCTCAAATCGTATGCATTTCAACAATCCTCTTATATGTGTGTCTATAACCTGCTGGATACTAACAAGTTGCATTTGTGAAAAATCGGTTTGAACAGGGGGGTACCGCTGGTATGTTAAACAATTCAACGGGAAACATAATCCAAAATTGAAGGGTGACCTGTGCGTCAAAACAAATTGCTGCGTAAGTATGACCTATTTCAGTCTATACAACGAGAAACATAATCTCAAATGCATTTTCTAACAATTTTGTATATACAGTGCCCCATCCAGAAGCCCGGAAGTCTACACTGTGGATATTATGTATGCATGGCGATGAGTAATAGCATTCCCTACCTGAGACACCCAGACTTGGTATATATGCTCTATATATATATATATATATATATATATAGTATTTCTATATTTTTTTTTTTTGAGAATGATATAGTATTTCTATATGGAACCCGGGTTCCAAATAGATTTGGTACCCGCACAGGTCCGCTCTCCGCGAGGCTTCAGGCCCACCTGTCCATACATCCCGTCAGTTTTATTTGCAAAAAATAAAAAGAGTGGTCTCGTCAGCTTCCACACACACACCCCCACGATGGCACGATCTTTTCAGATCTTTTCAGTTTCCCCAAACTCGTCTGCTCCCCTGCTCCGTACCACCCGCCGGCGGCGCCGCTCGTCAGCACTCCCCCGCCGGCGCCGCTCGTCAACGCACCCCTGCCGTCGCGTTGCGCGATTCTCTCCCTCCCAGGCGGCAGCGGTGGTAGACGGCTCCTCTTCTCTCTCGGGCGGTGGCGGCGCGTGCGGCTCTTCCTCCGAGCTGGCAGCACGGCGTGCGGCTCTTCATCCTCCTTCGTCGGCCCAGCATCTGGACTCGCCGGCGTCGCCTGTTCCCGGTGTTGTCCCCTTCTTCATCGCCTTCCTCGTGTTATTCTTCCACTCGCCCAGCCGCTGGACCCTCTCCTTCCCCACGACGCTCCTTCCCCAAGCTGATTTTGCTTCAATTTGGATGGAGCCGCCGGGTGCCTCAGGTTAGCGTTTCTTCCTTGTTGAATTATTATGGTGTCAAATTGGTTTAGGTATTAGATTCAAATTACCTAATATGTGCAAAGAAGGATTTTAATATGAACGAGCTTATTCATTGGGGATGTGTACTCTTTAAATGTGTACAATCTTGATATATCACAATAATAGTTCTGTGACAATTCCCCTATGTACCGATACCCCTCCTTTTATGTGTCCCCCAAAAGCTTATGGATCTTTTTGTGAATTCCCCTGCTTGTTTGTTTGGTCTCGTTGTGAATTCAATTCTATAGTAGATTGCTGGCTTGCTAGTTGTTGGAGTGCTCGATGACACCTTATAGCTTAGTTGCCCTTTGCTGTATCAAAATTCCCCCTTTGATTTGATTCTGTTCGGTGGGTGTCGATGGAGCATCCGTAGACTTCACGTCTGATGCTCTAACCCTGTCCCAATTTGAGCACACCTGAAGATGCTTTGTGAATTCTTTTTATTCATCTCTGATTTTAAAGCCTTAAATAATTTTGAATTGCAGCTCACAATTGATGTCTCTTTTTTTTTTCTCTTGTTTGATG
The DNA here is from genome assembly GCA_015847255.1 of Hyparrhenia diplandra. Lineage (NCBI taxonomy): Eukaryota > Viridiplantae > Streptophyta > Magnoliopsida > Poales > Poaceae > Hyparrhenia > Hyparrhenia diplandra. The sequence goes on from JADLZK010010893.1 coordinate 57,497, forward strand.
CACACAAGATTGTCAATCCTGTTTGATATCCAAGACTGAAGGCAAGGTGTTTGTTGAAATGCATAGCCCGTCAAGACGTCAAGAGCCCCATTTAGGCATGATCATGGCTGAAGATCCTCATGGTGGCAACACTGGAAAGGAGCTTCCTGTACATAAAAGCTCCCAATGACCTACCTATATATATGAAGCTCCCCAAGGTGATGCTGTTCCGATCTGAGCCTCCTCAATCCTCATTTTTTTTGGATTTGAAATGCATGCTGCTGGCCCTAAACATGTCATGGAGCTAATGAATGTGGATTGCTTGAACGCTGAACTGAACCCCAATCTTCAGCAACTAGGAAATTAGGATTTCTATGCCTTGCTAGTGCCCCATGAAATAACTCATCATTTAATATAATGCTAATGCAATTGAAACCCTTATTTTTTGAATGCATAGAAATTTGACACTTATTTTTTTTGGATGCATAGAAATTTTTGGCCTCATAGAAATTATACCGGAGACTAGTTCGAGAAATTATATCTTGCAGATGGATATATATCTCAAACGCGGCTCAGGTTCACAGGTTCACATGCTGAAACTAGCATGGGATTCATGATATTTTTTCTGTGTTTATTCAAAGAAGAATGTGCCACCATTTTGCTAGATGTTTGGATTGATCTGCACGCGGTAGCTGTAGCGACCAACACATTTAGTGGATCTTGCAGGCACAGGCGTGGATCCTTGCATGACCAATCTTGATGGTCCTTTTGTCCAATGTTGCGCCACTGGAGTTTTGGCTTGTCTATAGATGGGTGTTCCACTGAAAACATTTTATGTCTTCTGATGTGACACTTTACCACCCCGGTGCTTATCTACAGTTGCCCTTTTTGTGTAATTTGTTAATGAAGCATCAGTTCCCGCCATAGACAGTTACATTTCACATTGCAGTCAACTATATCTTTGGCTTTGTCAACCAAAAGTAACATTCTATAATTCAATGTGCTGAAGCATGCATATCAGTAGATGAATGTGGGGATCGTATTTTGTCTCTGACAGATCATTAGTAGCAATAGGCATGGGATAATTTTTGATTATGCAAGTATAGCTTCCTGTTGCCTTGAGTTATGATTCTATTTATATGACCACAAAAGTTTACACCCATGCAGAATGATGATTTGCCATTTTTCCTTAACTTGCCAGATTGGATCTTTTGCAAACTGAGGATTGAGAGTTTGATTCAGCCAAAGTCTTGCACCCAGCTTCGAAGCATTGAAATTGAGCTTTCCTTATGCAGGTTAGGTCCTATGGTGCTGCATACTGAGCGTCAAGATAAATAAGGCTACAAGACATCAATGACTACTGCCTCTGTTTGTTATTACGTCAGTACTATTTCCATGTTTTCCTGTTATGTTTCAGCAGCTTTTAAGCTGTGTTTTAGCTTCTCAGCTTCCCTAAAGAAATATGGTAGATATTCATTTGGTATGCTATTCCTACCAGATTGTTCAACCATCATTGTTGACCATAGACATTAATTAATTTAGAAATTGCTTTATAGAGGCCTAAAAGCTATTCATTCATTCATTCCTTCTATATTAATTTGCACAGTAGAAGGAAAGGTATGTTATTCCTACCAGATTGTTCATCCATCATTGTTGAGCATAGAAAATAATTAATTTAGAAGTTGGTTTATAGAGCTCTAAAAGCTATTCATTCCTGCTAGATTAATTTGCATAGTACAAGGAAAAAATAATTGGCCTGCTTTTTGACTTATCCATTCCATCTTATAAGAAGTTTTGGCACCTGTGTCGCCTTCGATTATTCCCATACGTTCTCCTTCCCCTCTGTATTAGTGGGTTTTCATGGATGCATATAAGCCCAGGCCTAGCTGTAGGGATTCGAACTTTCCAATTTTCTTGTCAGACATCACTGGATCTGATGAATTGATTGCAACCATGAACATGGCCAGTAGGTGCATCCTCCGTATCTTTTGTTTGCAGTGCTCTTCTTTATTTAACTTCTGAGTATTAATTCAGATAAAAATTATGGTATGCGTATTTCAGCTTCAGCGAAATAATTGTCGAAAAGTATGAAAGAGGTTTATCAAATTTCGTGTTTTCTTTCTAATTTTAGTTTCTGATTGAAACTCAATTGCTTTTTCCTATGACAGTAAGAAAACATCTAACTCTGCAATGGCAGATGTGTGCTATTTATTGATTCCTCAATAAAAAGTAGAAAACCTTAGATTTTAGATTGGTTATTACACCACCAAATTTCAGTAGTGTAGTGTTTACTGATAATATAACGCATATATCATTCCCTGCATATGCTGGAAAATAGCTTCAATGCGAAATCATCTTCCTTCATACTGGCGTCATCAATTGGGTGTGTTTGCATGGGTATTTTTTTAAATCATAAATGCCATTATTTTTCACAAGGATACTGTATAATTGACTCCACAAATTTAAGGTTTTTCTATTCAAACATGGGTGCTAGATGTCACCATTTACACAGTACGATAAACTGCCTTTTTTTCTTCTTGAGTCACATTGAACATACCAATATTTTGACGATAGCTAGAATTTTACATGTAAATTTGACATTATACTTGTTAATGTCTTCAGACAAAGATTATTCATTCCTTGCACATTAGATGCATTTTTATATATGTTATTCAAAATGGTTTGAGATCCATGTGTCAGCTACGAACATTCTAACGCACTAAATTCGTTGAGCATTCCGGCCTCCGAAGTTTGAGTGCTAGGAGGATTCATCTCTGCAGTTGAGTGCATTGATGAAGTTCTTTTTAGTTCTTTCCAATTATTCATCAAATATGGGAAGATCCACAAGCTGATTTGTTTTGCATTGTTGCCTCATAGTTCCCATTTTTCTGTTCACAATCTGATCCCATTGTCATGGGTTTGGCCAAATAGGACATATATAGAGCTATTATGTTGTTCATACTTCATTCATCATCCATCTACTTGTCCGCAAGTTCAAGTGCATTATTTATTAATTTATTTTTTACTTGTCAATCCTTTTTTGAACCATTTATTTGCATGCTACCATCTCCTGTGGAATGGTGTTATGTTATATCAGTCATTACTCTCTAAACCATTTGCTGTGCCCATTGATTTGCACGGATGTTGTACTTTGCAAACAGAAAATATGAGGGGAAAAAGGAACACATGCCATGTTCTCTCATAGTGGTAAATGTTTTAAGGCTTGTGAGCACCTATCACTATTTTGTGCATTACGAAAATTATTTGCTTTCAGAACTGAAGCCTTTTGTCAACACAGGTCAATATTTGCAACCAGGGAACTACCTTGAGCTGGATGGTTAGCCCACTGGAACTTAGCTACAGCTCTGATGATCGTGATACTCGTCATGATGGAACTCATGTCAGCAATGACCTATATGACTTTATTCAGGTTCTACTTTTGTATCAATTATGTCTGGCTGCTGTGCTTTCTTTCTTTTATTGCATCAATTCCATGTGCTGTGTGATCACACCATAGAAATTTGGCCAGTTCATTTTCTAAGAGTAGTTTAGGTTAGAAGGAAAAACTAAGATATATACATTTTCTCAAATACATAAGGGGCTTTGCTCTTAACCATTTCAGGAAAGATTGACCAATTTTTAAAACCTTTTTTTCACTAATATAACAAGCCGTATCCCACAAGATTTACATATTTGACCATTTTTAGCCATGGTGGCCTTCTCGTGGTGTCTAAATTGGCTGCTCAACCAAGGATTTGGCCACACCACCATCCATGGCTAGCTAAATGTATCAAATTGAAAATTTAGTGTTTAGTCTCAAAACAAAATGTTATGATATGTGAAGGTCTCAGAAATCATACACGGTGATAAGGCTCCAACAGGGGAGGCATATATGTGTCTAAGCTTTTTATTCTCTTCAGCAAATCCATTGTGTTGTGCCCTTTTTTTTTGCATAAAAGTATAAATGATTTTTGGCAAATTTGGCTAGATAACTTCATTAGAGGGAATCACATTTGCTATTGTCATCTAAATACCAAAGGGAAAGGAAGGGTTCTTGTATCAGAATAATATATTAGGCCGTTGCTATTTGGTTTGATGTTGGATCAAATTGACAAAATAACCATCGCCTCATGGGTGTTATTTACAATTGCTCTAAAATGCTATTTCAGGTGTTCTTCAAGAAGCACACAGAATTTGCAAAGAATGACTTCTATTTGTTCTATATAACTGGAGAATCTTATGCTGGGCACTACATTCCGGCATTTGTTTAACACTGTCGGATGCTACTGCTGCCGAGAGAGGGCAACATGCATCTGTGGGATACTACTGCGACCAAGCAGCTCTAGGATAGATGTTGGATTAGTTGGTTTTTTTTTTTTTTTTTTTTTTTTGCAGATTCTTGTATTATTTTCATATATGATGATATGGAGTGATCACAAATTCTGAATTCCAAGTTCTATATGTATGAGATTTTCTGTTCCCTAACGTCTCAAGTAGTAGTATTTATGTATGATCAGTTTACCAAGGTAGGAAAAGATGAGTGTTTTAATAACTGGGGATATCATTTTTGTGACAAAATAAAAAGAAATTCTACCAAAAGGTTTATCTCTGTTTTAAAACCACAAAATTATATAACCAAATTTGTTTCCAACTAAAACTACTGTGTTTTTCCTAGTCCTGTTTCCAAAACCGGACTGGAGGGCCTTCAATCCCACCAGCCACTATGTCTACGTAACAGTTGGTCACAGCGGGAAAAAAAAAAAAAAATTAGCACCTGAAAAAAAAAACAAAAAAGTTGGCACAATCGGTCAATGACACAGCCGAACAAAAAACGGCATGGTGGGACTCACGCGGAATGGGCCTGGAGGATTGCGGAAGGCGAGACGTGGGAATCTGCATGCGCGGCGGTGGGAGTGGGGTCTGAATAGATTTGGTACCCGGGGTCCAAATAGTGCTGTATATATATATATATATATATATATATATATATAGGTGTAACATAATCTATCCTACACCAAGACACAGCCAGCCGGACTCAACCAGCTCTGATCCAACCCCGCGCGAGTCAAGGCGCGCCCGATTCACCCGCGCGGCCGCGGCCCGTGGCCTGGTTCCCAACCCGGCCTCCACGCGCGACCCCTGCCCACGTGATGGCGCACATCGTGGAGCCAGCCCCCACCCACGTGGCCATGTGCCCCTGCTCCCGCAATTAACTTAACTAGGACAGGAGCGACGATGCGCGCCCACGTACTTCCACTCGTTCATGCTGTGGCGCGTCTGCTTAAGTGTCCACTTGCTCCCAGAGCACGTCTCGTACTGCCATACGAGCAGGCCGGAATCATGCACGAATGTTAACCCAAATATAGTATATGCTATATATAAGTATATGGTGGACCCCAAATTATTGACTGTGCATGTTTGGTAGAACAAATAAAGTAACTTGACACATTGCATGCAGTCGTGGGTGAAAGGAACCACGTATCTTCTAGTATTTAGCGGTTGCTAATATCTTCCAGTATTTCGTCTCTTTTTTTTTTATTTGTCAGTATTTGTCAGTAGTTCTTATCGTCCAGTATTTCGTCAGTACCTTTACAACTTGTATCATGACTTCAGTAGTAGCAAGTATCTACAGTATCCTTAAGTATTTTTGTTAGTAGTTCTCAGTATCTTTAAGTATTTTATCAGTCCTTATTTGTCACTAGTAAGTATTTTTTTTTTTTTAGTTCTCAGCATGCAGTCCTTATGTTTTTTCCCAGTACCTTCTAGTATTCCGTCAGTATTTTTGTCTGTAAATGCTAGTAGTGTTAAGAGTATCGTTTAGTATTTCGTTAGTTCTTTTTCCAGTACCTTCTTACCGCCGATAATGACTTTGTGCAAGCGGGTTTGTCAGTATCTTTTATTAGTTATTAGCATTATCTAGTATGTTTCAATAACATTCAGTATAATATAGTACCATCTAGTATAGTTTAGTAACTTCAGTGTTTCATCAGTTCCTTGACACACAACCAATACTACATGGTGTTTCTTTGAGTTTAGGGATCATGGTGTTTGTCGAGTTTAGGGTTCATTGTGTTTGTCGGTTTAGGGTTCATGGCGTTTGTGATATTAGGCTTTGTTGGTTTTCGGTAGTTATTAGTAATTGTTAAGTTTAGGGTTTCGAGGCGTAGTGTCTTTTAAAAGCATGCCCCCTCCCGGGCAAGGTTTTCGGAGACACTTTTTAATGGCATTTGTCGAAGTTTAGGGTTTTTTTTTTTTGCCGAGTTTAGGGTTCATGGCGTTTACCGAAGTTTAGGGTTCATGATGTTTGCCGAAGTTTAGTTTTCATGGCGTTTGCCGAAGTTTAGAGTTCATGGCGTTTCTTTGAGTTTAGGGTTCATGTTGTTTCCGAAGTTTATGATTCTTAGCGTTTGCGAATTTAGGGTTCATGGTGTTTGCCGAGTTTAGAGTTTAGGGTTCATGGTGGTTGCCGAAGTTTAGGGTTCATGACGCGTTTGCCTAGTTTAGGGTTCATGGCCTTTCCGAAGTTTAGGGTTCATGGCGTTTGCCGAGTTTAGGGTTCATGGCATTTACCGAAGTTTAGGGTTCATGGCGGTTGCGAGGTTAGGGTTCATGGCATTTGCCGAGTTTAGGGTTCATGTGTTTGCCGAAGTTTAGGGTTCATGATGTTTGCCGAAGTTTAGGGTTGCCGAAGTTCGGGGTTCATGGCATTTGTCGAGTTTAGGGTTCGGGGAGTTTGCTGAGTTTAGGGTTCAATACATTTACCGAGTTTAGGGTTCATGGCGTTTGTCGAGTTTAGGGTTCGGGGAGTTATTTGAGTTTAGAGTTCATGACATTTACCGAGTTTAGGATTCATGGCGGTTGCCGAGTTTAGGGTTCACGGCGTTTGCCGAGTTTAGGGTTCATGGCTTTTGCCGAAGTTTAGGGTTCATGGCGTTTTGCCGAGTTTAGGGTTGCCGAAGTTTAGGGTTTATGGCATTTGTCGAAGTTTAGGGTTCATGTCGTTTGTCGAGTTTAGGGTTGATGAGTTTAGGGTTTATGGCGTTTGCCGAGTTTAGGGTTGCCGAGTTTAGGGTTTATGGCATTTGTCGAGTTTAGGGTTCATGTCGTTTGTCGAAGTTTAGGGTTGATGAGTTTAGGGTTTATGGCGTTTGCGAGTTTAGGGTTCATGGCATTTACCGAAGTTTAGGGTTCATGGTGGTTGCCGAAGTTTAGGGTTCATGGCGTTTTGCCGAAGTTTAGGGTTCATGGCTTTTGCCGAAGTTTAGGGTTCATGTGTTTGCCGAAGTTTAGGGTTCATGGTGTTTGTCGAAGTTTAGGGTTGCCGAGTTTAGGGTTCATGGCATTTGTCGAGTTTAGGGTTCATGTCGTTTGCCGAAGTTTAGGGTTCATGGCATTTGCCGATTTTAGGTTTCGTGGCTTTTTGTCGAAGTTTAGGGTTCATGGCATTTGTTTAGTTTAGGGTTCATGTTGTTTGCCGAAGTTTAGAGTTACCGAAGTTTAGGGTTCATGGTGTTTGCCGAAGTTTAGGGTTTTGGGGCGAGTGTCTTTTGAAAAGCATGCCCCCCTCCTCGCCAAGGTTTTAGGGAGACACTTTTAATGGCATTTGCCGAGTTTAGTGTTCATGGCGTTTGCCGAAGTTTAGGGTTCATGGCGTTTTGTCGAGTTTAGGGTTCTTCCGAGTATCTTGTTTATCGGTATCTCCATATAGTTGTCGGTATCTCCGGTAGTAGTCATTATCTTTGAGTATTTTTGTCGGTATATATCCGAGTATCTTGTTTATCGGTATCTCCGAGTAGTTCTTAGTATCTCCTCGAGTAGTAGTCGATATCTCCGAGTTTTTTGTGTCAGTATGTCTAGTATCTTGTTTATCATTATCTCCGAGTAGTTCTCGATATCTCCGGCAAAGTAGTTAGTATCTTCTAGTATTTTTGTGCGTATGTCCGAAAGTATCTTGTTTATCAAGATCTCTCAGAAGTTCTCAGTATCTTTGAGTAGTAGTTAGTATCTCACGAGTATATTATTAGTATGCCCGAGTATCTTTTGTTAATTAACAAGAACTTCAACTATTTTGTCGGTATTCTTTAGTAGTCCGTTTAATTATTTTTTTTAGCATCTCCGAGTAGTTGTCGGTATCTCCAGTATTTTATCGATTACCTCCGGTAGTTATGTGTCTCGAAAGTAATAGTCGGTATCTCGAGTATATTGTTAGTATGTCGAGTATCTTGTCATTAATTATCATAACTTCAAGTATTTTGTCGATATTTTGGTACACCGGTACCATAGCTCCAGTAGTTGCCAGTATTTTTGTCAAGTATTTTTTATCCGTAGCTCGGTACAGAGTAGTAGTTGTCGGTATCTTTAAGTATTTTGTCAGTATCTCAAGTATTTCGTTAGTATTTTTGTCGGTACTTTGGTATACCCGGTACCATAGCTCCTGTAGTTTCCAGTATCTCTAAGTACTTGTCAGTATCTTCATGTATTTGGTCAGTCTTGTCAAGTATTTTTGTCAGTAGGTTGTTACACCCCACTGGAGCAGGCGACCTCATCTCCAATTAATTGCTCACCATGCCTTTTCTAAATCAGTTTTGTACAGACTATTTTTTTAAAACAAATACTAAGCATCTAGTTGCTCCAATGATTTTCTCTCGTTAGTGGTGGTTCAGATGCAGACTAAGTATTAGTTGTCTGGTATTACTCAGTAATATTATAGTACTAGTAATCTAGTAGCATGCATTATCATTAATCTAGTATCACTGTATCAGTATGACAAGGAGACTATATACTGACACTGAATGAACAGAGAGAAGCCAACTGCACTTTTAGTATGCAGACATTTCAGTGTTGTCTGTTGAGCAACCTTCAACTTTGCGTACTGGCCTCATGGGTCATGGCTGGCGGACGGTGTTCTGTGGCAGGCGGCGCGGCCATGGAGGCTACAGGAGCTCTACATGCAGCGACTGTATCTAAATATAGCAGGAGCCGAATATAGCATTTTGTTTTTGTTGCAGCCCGCTAGAGTGACGACGCCGGCTGCGCGGTCGCATGCGGGGACGGGGAGCGCATACATGGACAGCAGGCCCGGGCCGCGAGCTCCTGGCCGCGGCTTCCTGGGAGATCGGCCTGGCATGGCCATGCTTTTTGCTGCGACATCGGCCTGGCACGGACAGCGGCTCCTAGAGCGCATGCACGGACAGCAGGCCCGGGGCGGATGCAGGGGAGCGCCACGGAGGGTAGACGTGGGCACCGCTGGGAGGGGCCGCCGCCGATGTGGTCCCTCGGATGGTGGGCGCCGGCGCGCCGTCGACGTGGGCATAGCGCCGATGGCGTGGCTGCGCCGCCGTCGGGGCCACCGAGGCGCTAGGGAAGATGGCCGGGACTACGCGCGCCGGTGCTGGGTTGGTGGCGGCGGGGAGGGGTGTGTGTCGGTGCTGGGCTGGGGGCGCCGCCGATGTACCGCGGCCGGGGAAGGAGGGCGCGCGCCCTGAGTTTGCGGCAGGCCGGGGAAGGAGGGGACTCGCCACCGGTGGCTGCAGGCAGAGAAAGAAGGCGACGCATGCGGGGAATTTTTGTCGGGGAGTGTTCCTAGTTGGTGGAGTTGGGGGTGGGTTCGAGTCAGGTTTGGTTGGGCTGATCGGGTGGAATCAGACCGGCTGCCTGGACGTGTCTTGGTATTCTACACCTAAAAATCCTTAAGGTGTAAAAAATAGTGCTGCCGTGTATATATATATATATATATATATATATATATATATATATATATATATATATATAGAGGTATTACATATATTACTGCTGGGTAGTGAATAATCACTACCCGAGCCCAAATCACCGAGCGGATGACGGTCGCTCCCCGCGCTGGTTCCACCGCGTCCACCGGCCTCTGGCTCGAGAATACCCCGCTCGGTTCCCCGTTCCCTCCTATTGATTTTTTTTTCATTCCAATTACGAGATCGTGGGGCTCCGCCGGTTTCGCCCAGCTCGGCAGCCTGACCTCGTGCGCTCCGTCCGGCGGCGGCCCTGCCCTCCCACCGGTGGCCGTGATGTGGGCAGCGGCGGGGCGTTCCTCGTGTCGCGTGGTCGCCCTGCAGCCTCCCTCGACTAGCGGCGGCGCGGATCCGCGTTCCTCGTCCGATGGCAGCGCGTGTCCCCGGCGGTGGTGACGGCATGGCGGTCTCGTCGGCGGGCGGCGGCTGGCAGCCTGCGCCCGGCCTCTCGTAGCCCCAAGCGGTGGGGTCTGGCCTCCATCTATTGCTCAACACGCGGACACCTGCTCAGCCTCCAGTCGACACCAAGCAGGAAGCTGAGGCCCCTCAGATCCCGACATCTGCTCCCTCTTCGGTGGCGCTCCCTCTCCGGCGGCGCTATCCCCAACATGGTGCCCCTCTCCAGCGGTCTATCCCCAAGCGACGTGGGTACGGGTGGGCTCCTGTTCGTGGCAACAGACGACCCCGACGGCTTCTGCTCCCTCCGCGGTGGACAGGCAGGATGTGCAGCAAATAGTAGCATTGACCCAAGCAGATCCTCCCGGCGCTCCTCCCCCCACCAGGGTGCAGCAGCACCTCCGGCATCCCCTCTCCGATGGCAGCGGTTGGCCACTAGCCAATCAGGTAACGAGATCCAAACTTCCCAACTCAATCATGCAAGCAGATCCACCGCAAACATGCATGCCTGCATGGCTGTGCTTGGTTGCAAGGTGTAATAGGATTGCCATAGTTTTTGCACAGCAATTCAATTCGGGGCAGCCGTGGCTTGTGGAGCACACGGAGCCGCCAGAGTACCACATAATTATATGTCGAGTCAGTCGTGTAAAGGAGATGGATATATGAATCATATTCTTCTGTAGTTATAATATGCGCAAAATTATCTAACATGACACCTGATGCAATGGTAATGCTGTACCGTGCAAAAGATCTCTGATACTCTAATTTATATCATAGACATCCAAAGGAAGACTCTTGTTTCTTTATGTGTTGTCATATATTATTCTTTAGAAAGGTGTAAGACTCTTTCACGAGGTTACAAGTTATATTACTTGTTATCTGATTAGTTAAAGACATTTGTTGTGGCAGAACAATTCATGGCGTATACCTGCTACTACAAGAACTATGGTCATCAGGCAAGTGAGCTATCAATTGAACCATGGAACAAATTAATAGGTAACTTCAGCCAAAGCTTGTGGGCTGTTGGAGGTGCCAGGTGCAATATTGTGGTTTTGCTTTGCCTGCCGTGGTCCGCTAAAATTACAGGTTTGATGCCTAACCATCCCTCCACGGAAAGGTCTCTGTTGGGGCATTCTTTTTTTTTTTTGTTTGCCCTATATCGAATTTTAAGAAAATATGTATTTTCTTGTCCTGCTTATGGGAAACAAATGTGTGCAATCTCCTGTAGTATTGCCATGGTGCTAGCTATCTAATTTTTAAAACACCTATTGATAATATTTTTTTTTTCTTTGGTACGTTAATTAGCAAATTATGTGTAAAAGGTGCAGTTGCTTGTGTACATGAGAGTTGGTTCCTTCATGCGTGTATAAGTTTGTGGTAGAGCGTGTGATTAGATAACTTGTTAGTGTTTTTAAATGGCATCTTGGAATTTTCTTTAATTCAAATTTGGATTGTAAAAAGAATTCTAACTTCTTTTTGGCTGCTATTTAGTGTAATAGACACTATAGTTTGAGATAATAAATGGGCTACCAAAATTAACTAGGTGACGTGACATTAATGGCATGTTGAGGAAGCAAAAGCTGCATCGACATTAATGGCATGTTGTTCTATACATGAACAATCTTTGCTTCCATCTTAATTGAAAGGTAGAGCTCCTGCCATTAATTGAAAGGTAGAGCTCCTAATTCATTAAGACGAGTTTAAAATAATACTTGAACCCTTCGAGAACTAGGAGCGATATGTTTTGTCCTGCCATGGCATTTCTTAATTCGAGCTGATTCCTCAATAGTGACAGGCAGGGGTGTAAATGGTACTGTTGTTTCTGGTCGACTGAGAAGGGTGGGGCATCGATTCATATATCTAGGCATTTTCTCGGATATTGAAAACAGATTTGGATTTTTATGTTCTGGATATCTGATATGAATATAAGAAGGGTGGTATCAACTGGATATCGTATATCAGATCACATAATTTGGATACTTAAGCCTGATATTGGATTCGATTCAGATAGTTTTATTGGATATCCATTAGGAGTGGACTGCAAGCCCAAGTTAAATTTTAGCTCAAAAAAGGTAAATGAAGTAGATCCGGCGAGCCCCTCCAAAGCAGATTCGGCCATTCCGTAATATGGTACCCATCCATCTCAGATCCTTGTTGCACCAAATGAGCCTGGCGGCTGTTTAGCTTACTAGACTAGATATAGCTTATTTGGGTCTATCATTTACAGATTATTGCAAGGGACCTTTTTGCCTGCATTTTACTCTTTTTTTTTTGTATTATTTTCAGACAACATTTGTGAAACCTATTTACCTGTCCAGTTTTCTAATATTCTTTTGCTCGTTAATCTAATGGGTTGCTAGTGTGTTATTCATATATTTATTATCTCCTTCCTAGTTTTGTTTTCTCACACTTTCTAATTTTAGAATAACGAACCATAGATAACAATAGTTTTTTGCTCTTTAATCTATAAATCCAGTTCACTGATCTTTCTAAAAATAAGTAAACATCTCAGAGCCATGGTATCGTTGCTCTGTCAGGCTTCAAAAAAAATTATGAGCAGCACTGAAATTGTTGCTTGAGATTTCTATTAGTGATTCCATAGTTGTAAGTGGTACCAGGATGATGATGATATATGATTATTACAATTAATTATAGAGGTGCATCAATTTCTTGATTGTGGGAGGATGGTAGTCATTTCTGATCCATTCTATGGGAGATGTTGCTATCATCACTGATATGTTAGTTCTGTGCTGACTGAGGAGCATAATTAGAGATTTTATTATTATTTTATTTATTACATTTAATTATTGAGGTGCATCAATTTCTTGATTGTGGGAGGACGGTAGTCATTTCTGATCCATTCTATGGGAGATGTTGCTATCATCATTTGATATGTTAGTTCTGTGCTGGCTGAGGAGCATAATTAGAGATTTATTATTCTTTTATCTATTTTTGAATAATTACACAAGATGTGCAACTTGTTTTTTTTCCAAAGTGTAAATGCTCATATATGTGTGATTCCAGCAAACACTGCGACTAATTACACAAGATTTGTTTCCTGATTTTTTTTTTCCTAAAGTATTTTTATTTTGAATCACAGATTAATCAACTACCTTCTATCTGAATGACTTATGGTATCTGTGAATCCACTCCACATGCATCGTTGACAAAGTGAAAGATTATCAATAGCGTGCAAGACCAGGTCAGTATCCAGTGTTGTAGTGTTCCTTTTTCTGCTATAACCTACGCACAGGTGATTGTATTTCTTGCAATAGAACAAGAATACTAGTTTTGCAGAGGTATATGACATGCTAGTCTCTTTTTAGTTTTTGTTCAGCTAACAGATTAATTATGCACCAGCCCATCAATATCTTTTTCTTATATTATTGGGAATACTAATGTATCTCAAGTCAGTATAACTACAGAAAGACAAAAGAGGTGTTCAATCTGAGCAGGTTTTTGGTAGAGCAGTTCATGTGCTTTTGTCCTTATTTGCACAATTTGTGGTACCCTATTGCTACTCGACTAGCCACTAATATTGTGTGGTTGAGCTGTTGTTTTAAAAGAGTTTGTGCTCAATCTTGCATGCACCTTATTATATCCTCTTACAAGCAGATTGGTTCATCTCTCCTACATTGATTTGCTCTTATGCTCTGTTTTTGTTTCCATTAGGTTTGCTTTGATGCACAACCAACCTATATGTTTGTGGGCAATTTTTTTTTTATGGTTTCATGTGGATAGATTTTTTATAGTAGTATGCTGGTGAACAAATGGATGCAAATATTTGTTGCTTTGTGGACTTACAGATGCAAGCTCATTTTGTTATTTATATGATATGTCTATTTGAATTAAACAGTTTTATCATAGAATTTAATTGAGTGGCAGAATACCAAAAGGATTACTACTAAATGATTGGTGTGCATACATAACTCTGTATGAAAATGGCAACTCGATTAAAACAGGTTATGTTTTCAGCCTTAAAATCTTTTGCTCCCATGAACCAATACATTATTTAGGCCCTACTGATTTCTCTGCTTGTGTTTACATGTGCTATTTGTGATCTGGCTACCATTGTAACTCATGAAACTATTTTTCCTCTTGAAATCTGTTCTGTATGATCTGAATAAATAATGTGCTGAAAAAAATCAGTGGTTTAGGAGCAGTCTGATACTCTCTCATGCTATGTTGGAGCCACTCAATATAGGCCCTACTGTTTTCTCTGCTCTGTTTTTTCCTTCTCACCTATGCAGTCTAGTGACATAAGGAGCGAATGGGACTGTCATGAGGCTCATGACACAGACCAGTGCTGTAATGTGCTGTAATCATGGTGTTGAACAGTCGATTTCCATTAGCTAGGTTCAGGGGAGTTTGTTGGGTGCATCTTCCGGTGTGCCCCCTTATATTGGTTGCCTTGCATGGCCTTCCAAGGCGAGCTCCATGTTAAAATTCAGTGGTGAGCTTATGTCTTTTTGTCGAGAAAGTTGTGATTAGCAAGGTCAGTTTTTCATTTCTGTTGGGAGTTTAACTCCCCCGTAGGTTTTCAGGACTCTTTACACTAAGTACTTTCTAAACAACAAAAGCCTGCTATTCTAAGCACAAAACGTTTTTACCAGCCTTTGTTTGCATTAGTTTTTCATAATAATAGCAGTTCTATATTCTGTTACTCTTTCATAAACCTCTCGTGCCCTATCCACAATTTTGTTATTTGAAACATAGTTCTCACGGCAGTAAGGCGAAGCACGACAATGAGATCACTTAGTGAACAAGACAGCTTCATTTTACAACAATAGTTATTTTCTAGTTTCTGATCGAGAATCTCTTTTGTCCAAAGTTATATGTAGCCCAAAACATTCATTTTGAAACCACCTATTGAAACCACCTATCTATGCATGGCACTCTGTTTTTAATCATTGAAGTTCCCCTCTTTTGACAGGTGAAGCAAATGGTGGTCTGGTCATTAGAGAGGGGGCGAGAGAAGACGGGATGAATTTTTTTTTTCTAGAATAAAAGTAATGTAATTTGGCGTGAGTTGTTGGAACCCAATATTAATGATTTTGGGGAATAGCTTATACAGAGCTGCAAAACTATGTGTATTCAAAGTGCAAAGTGTATCGCAATCTTTCATGATACATTTCTTTAAAAAAAAAAATTCCTGTGAAAAAAAAGGTTTATGGTCTCTGAGTCGTAGGATTATAAATGTTTCTTGGACGTTCTCTCATCCTCAAAACTACCAGGCTAAAAGAAAATCAGCAGCAAGGAAATCCGTTGCAGGCAACAAAAATCGGAGTCAACCATGACACCAAGAAAATCTGTGGCAATCACACAAAAAAAAAAAGTCAACCACGACCCCACAGAACGGAACCAGGCCAAAATAGAAAAAGAATCGGCCGAAAATAGAAAAACCTCCACGCGCGGGCAGGACTAGTGGAGGGACTTACGCACGTCAGGAGGGCTTCACTCGGGCTGGCGCAGCCGCGTTCGACGGCCTGCCGCACGGGGGCTCAGTAGTGATTATTAATCACTACCCCTATATATATATATATATATATATATATATATATATATATATATATATATATATATATATATATATAAATAACTGCTATTTGGTTGTTAAGGCTCTAAATACTATATAGAGCAACGGCGGCGCTGCGGCAGTCCGGCCAGCTCTGGCGTTAGCTTCCAGCCATGCAGACGACCGTAACATTTACTTCCAGCCATGCAGATGTAACATTTACTTCTAGCCATGCACACCGTAACATTTACTGCCATGCAACCGTAGAGAATCCAGTCCCACTGCCATATAAGCGCTACAAATTTTCCTCTCCACATTTTCACCCGATCTGGATCTCGTCGGCTGCATCGCTGCCATCCCATCGCCGGTCCTTGTCCCTGGCAACCAACAGCGGCGCGAGCGACCTGTGGGCATGCCGGCAATGGAACCTGGCAATCACGGCGACCCCTCCCGTCGTCAACACCACCGGCGGCGGCGGCACCCCATGGCGCCGCTCTGCAACCTCGCGCGGCATCTGCTGACCCGTGCGCCGGCGAGCACCTCTAGGCGGCTCGGCTGACCCGCGGCGACGGTGGCCCCTAGCAGTGAGCGGTGCTCATTGTGTTCCTATATATATGCTAACTACTTTTTTATATGTTAAATGTGTAGGCGGGAAAAGAGGTAGGGACAACAGGTGACTCTTACAAAGATGACCATCTCTTGGAACTCGTCGCTGGCCTTTGTGACTTCATATTAGACCATATTATACATCACAAAGGAAGCTTCATCGACACTACCGCCGAGTTGCATACGAATCCAAAGTATCAACATCTTCGCGAGTGGGAAAGGCTAGGTTTAGGGAGGTGAATTATTAGATTAGATTGAAGTTGTGACTTATTTGAATTATGGATGTTCATTCTATGAATTATGGAGATGAACATTTTGTGAGTTGGATATGTGAGATTGAATTATGGAGATGATATTACGTGAGTTATGTGAATTATGGATATTTATTCTGTCAAATATCTGCATATGTGAAATTTGTATATATTTTAGTTTTGATTTTTTTTTGGCCGAAATTAAGTGTAGGGGCAGTTTTTGAGTGAACCACCCCTACAAATTATCTAATGTTAGGGCGGTTGATAACACAACCCGCCCCTACGGTGCTTTTTCGGTAGAGGGGCGGTTTATAACATGAGCGCCCCTACGGTGGTTACTGTAAGGCGGTTGATATCTGAACCGCCCTATAGTGGTTCTGGTAGGGGCGGTTCTCCAACCGCCCCTACTGAGTGGGACCTGCGTAAGCAACGGAGTTAGGGGCGATTCTACTTAAAACCGCCCCTCGCGAGCATCATGAACCGCCCCTATAGAAGAAAAAATGTTGTAGTGTAGCCTGCGCTCGGTGCGCTCGTTATATAGCGAATCCGGTTGCTGCCAACGTGGACTGGCGCGCTCGTTAGCGACGACACCGGCGCACCGCCCACCCGTGGAGCAACCGCACGCCAGGGGCGGAACTCGACACGGAGTACAAGGTCTGGGTAGTAATTGCGTGACCACACGCTCTCGGAGGGTCTCTTGCCCGGACGACGTCGCCACGTGTGCACGTCGCTCTCGACCTCGCCTCCTTGGTCCTTCCTGTTCAATGACTAGCTCGCGGAAGATCGGTCGATCCATCTCAGATTCTCAACCATGGCCATGGTGCTCTCCATGTCCGTTTCTGAGAGTGGCACGTTTGTATACTGTTCGCGTCGCGCTACGTAGTCTCTCGTAAAGGCTACACGTCCCTCTCCTATGAAGCTGTTCTTCCAATCAGACCGGCCGATTTCAATGCTGCTGATTTTGAGCAATGCCATAGATACCCAATGGCAATTACCCATGGAACCAACCAAGGCCGTTGTTTACTTGTAGTGAATCACTTAGCACAATTTGGGATGGAGGGATTACTAAGATACAATTGATTGGGCACAAACTATTTTGCCTTGCACTTGGTGATGCCATACATGGGTTTTTTTTCTCGAACGTGCGTTGGCTGGGATGGGATAGAAGTTGCATCGACAGTACCTACTAGGTAACAAATGGATTGATTTATAATAATAAAAAAAGAGTATTAATTAATTTACTAGAGGAAGCAACATATACGTAAACATATTATAAACACATTTATTTGCTACAGGATGCAATCAAGAGATATATACACATATAGTACGTACGACCATTCGTGTCTTGCCAGGTTGCATTTGTGTTCTAGCCTATTTGTGTTCTCTGAGACTAGCGTAAATACCCCTGCTAACCTCCAAAGGTTACCGCTCATAGGGCACAGGACCTTGTTAGCAATAGCCTTCTCGATAAATTAGTTTTCTACTTCTTCACTTAAGCAAATACATTTCTAACCTTGTAAATATTTTTCTAAACCTCAAATAATATTTTATAACGATTTTTTTCTCCGTTGCAACGCACGGGCATTTTTGCTACTATACTAATAAAGAGAAAATTTCTTGTCCACCTTTTTTTCCGTCTGCCTCCCTTCATGATCCGTATCCATCAAAAGTCCAACTTCCGTATCAATCAGGCAACAACCGAAAGCTGGCCTAGCTCAGAGTTTTGGTTTGCGTTGGAGTCGAGCCCGACTCCGACTGAACGCTTCTGCCCGAGCCGGATTGTCATGCTGCCCCTCACCCTCGCTCATATATGTACAACGCCGCCGCATGACTTGACCGGGGAAGGCAGCCTCGCGACGCCCTCCTCATGGCTGGTGAAGACGACTCCCCACGCGTGA
This sequence comes from Hyparrhenia diplandra, assembly GCA_015847255.1. Taxonomy (NCBI): domain Eukaryota; kingdom Viridiplantae; phylum Streptophyta; class Magnoliopsida; order Poales; family Poaceae; genus Hyparrhenia; species Hyparrhenia diplandra. The sequence continues at coordinate 75,906 of JADLZK010010893.1, forward strand.
TCTGGGTATGGCGCGCCGAGGAGAGGACCGGCAAGGAGAAGCTGATGGCCCTGCTTGCTTTCTTTAGCTTGACAAAGTTTTTTTAGAGTTGGCAAATCTCAAGATTTTTCAAAATAAAAATGACAAACTCTTGGAGATGTTATTATTTCCGTCGACGAGTCCATTTTGTTATGGTTGTTGCAGCAAACAATAACAACATTAAAATTAGCATTAGCACATGCAACAAGATGAAGCAAATAGCTCAAACATTTTATAACTTTTTTTCTCCCATTGTAACGCACGGGTTGTAACGCACGGGCATGTTTGCCGATTAACTAAAAACAACGTCAATTCCGGCTATCTGATTCGCTTAGCCTTCATATGGTCAGACCTACATAGACTGCTTTATTAGATCGCATCATCGTACTCGCGAATAATTTAGGTACCTAAGGGCATGTTTGGATTGGATGACTAAAATTTTAGTCATCCCTATTTTAGTCACTTTGCTTCCAAAAATAGATGACTAAAATTCAAAAGATGAATAAAATAAAAAAGTTAAGTTACCCCAACTTTTATATTTTAGTTAAGAATCCAAAACACCCCCTAAGACTATCATTGAACGCGAAATACAGACCCCTGCTTAAATCCTGCCCCACGCGTGCGTTCTGGAGCAGCGCTTCCCTCCTCCACACCAACCCCGTACTTGCTCTGGCCCCAGTCGAGACCGACGTCAAGTTCCTGTTTGTTACCGGAGGCCCCGTGAGCTGCGGAGTCACAAGCTCCGAATCACCAGGGGAGACCAGCATCGCGCTCGCTGAAGCCCACCAACATCGGTAACGTTCCTTCTCCTTCGCCTTACCAATTTTTCAGTCTTTTGAGTAGCGGTTTGAGTTGTCAATTCCTTTTTTCGGTTGTGGGTTACCAGGTTCTAGCTCGGGAAGTAGTTGGGTGGTTCTTAGTGGTAGTAGTGTGTTGAGTAGCAGTCAAATACCTTTCGTTGTATCTTTTGTTCTTTTTTTTTCGGTCCAATAAAAATCCAGCAAATCTCTAGCTGTCACTTAAAAAAAGCAGTGTGTGAACATGGCACACGGTGCGCCGGTGGCGGTTGAGGACGACTGGCGGTTCCGGCCACCGGAATAACTTCTTTAACTGATTGCCCAATCTTGTACTTCCCTTCCCGTTGCACGAACGCATGACATTCATGTTCATGATTCATGCGAAGTTTGAAAAAAAAAAGGCGTTGCCCTTCTTGATGCTGATGTTCCTGTTAACAGAGGAATACGGTGCCATGTCGCCGGCGATAAGCACTTCGGGAGGTAGGGCAATGACCATCGGCCTCGTTCTCATGCTGGTCCTCGTCGGCGCCAACCTCATCGCCGCCGGCATTGGCATGGTCGACGGACATGCGCCCAATCCCATCGTTCAGGTGGTTTCTAGAGGTGCACGAGCTTCGCAGCGTCATGCGCCGCAACACTGCCACCGTAGGTCTCATCATGGCCTCAGGCCTCCTGTGCCTTCACGGTGGTCTGCTTCGGCATGTTCGCTCTGCTCCTGCTCGGGCTCACCCTCATCAACATTACCCTGAAGGTCCCAAATTAACACTGACCAGCAATCAGTCACTCACTGCTGCCGCTGCCGCAGCAACTACCCTGTCATCGAGCGTAATTCCTAAATTGGGCTGGGTGTTGCAGGTAAAGATCACTGTTTGAAGTGAATTTAGTACTGTTGATTATTGTAGTATCTCCTACCGCATGCTTGTTACAGAATCTCTGTCACGTCATGTTGTTGTCGTGTGCTTTTGTTGGAGTAAAATGTTGTGCTACTGTAGGGTGCAAATGTTTTTGTTTCCTACTTGCCGTGCATAAGGCAATACTATATCTTTTTGATTGACATTGTAAGTCTATCTGTTCTGTCAAAAAAAAAAAAAATTCTATCTGTTAGCATCTGGTCAAATAAAATCATGCTTCGAATATCTATTTGCAATTGCCAATGTCCTAGATGATTTGTGCAATGCAATGGTACTCAGCTAAGCATGGATTAGGAGATATCATAGGGCCTTTCAGAATTCAGAGTTCAGTATATATATCTTGGCATCAAGCTCTGAACCGGAGAGACTTGTGACCACTGACCAGGGCCGCTGCATATGTGCTCCTTGCGACTGCTTATGAATACTCGTGAGTATAAAAATGTTGTGCCACCAGTGTATAAGGTTTTTTTTCCTGAGACACGTGAGTATTTGGCGTGCATATCTGTCTTTGGGCATTTTGGTCAAATGTAATCATGTGTGTAACTTGAATATCATGTTGAGTATCTGTTTACAAATGTCCTAGATTTGTGCAATGAAATGGTACTCAACTGTCACCGGCACCGCTCGGTGACTGAAGACGTCGAAGAACCTGAAGAAGAGCGGGACGAAGGAGCCGTTACTGGAGGTGGGCCTCGGAAGACTGGGCGGCCTAGGAAGGAGAATCCAAGGATGAGTGGGCCAGACTGGGTGAAGTGATTCGGCCCTGCGCGGCCCGATATGGGAGGAAGCGTGATGCTCCTTCTTGTACGAGAGATTGGGGACGAGTTCGGGGACTTGGTCATTCTGTTTACCGAGCCGTGTAGGCTGCGGCGGCGGAACTCCGGCGATCGGCCGAGATTCCGAGACCTTGTTCCACTTTACCTTGTATCGAATTCTTGTTAGCTAATTAATATACATCGGTGCGGTAACAATTGGTATCGGATTCATCTTTCGATCCACTCCACCTTCCACGGTCTTTGTGATTTCAAATTCCATCGATCGTGACGCTACAAGCCTCGGTTGGTTGAGATTTCGATTGCAATCCTTTTCTTTGTCGAAGTCTTCCGTAATTCCGTGCACCGCGGCTCGATTTGTGGCGAAATCGCGACACTGGATTTCCACCCCTACCTCACCGGCGGCCGGATGTCCATGGCGACTTCGGAGGAACAACTTGGCGGATCCTTGGCCTCCTCGCCGAGAACTTCGCGTGGGATCAAGGAGCTTCAAGGGACGATGGCGAGATGCGGGAGCTCAAGGCGGAGATTCATCGTTGGCGGCCCGCGGATGGACACCCGCGTCCATGAATTGGAGCACCTCGTCGCCGACCTCGGCACTCGAGTTGACAAGGTACTGGAGACCATGCCTTGTTCATCGACAAACGGTGCTCCGTCAGCTCCAGATCCATCTAGCGTCTTCACCATGAAGATGCCACTGACGGCGCACGTCAAGGAGGACCACTTCACCACCAAGGGTGTGAAGATGCCGAGCTCCGCCCATCTGGAGTTTCACCCCAACGGGGCGGCGTCTGGGTCGTTAGACCACGGCAAGGGAGGCCATGGGGCGGTGTTTACCGTCATCCCTGGCCGAACCTCGATACAAGGTTCGACACATACATCCCCAGCGATTGATCCTTCTGGCGATGTTCATTCACATGAGTCTCAGGATTGGGCTTATTATCCTTATTACCCTATGTACCCACCACCACAGCCACCTCCTGATGTTAAGTTTCACAAATTTGATGGTACCAACCCAAAACTCTGGATTAAGCGTTGTGAAACCTATTTCGATGTGTGTCAAACAGATCCTAGTCGTTGGGTTCGTTTAGCTTCTATGAGACTTACATCTGGTCTTGCAGCCCCTGTGGTGGCGAGACCCAACCCAACAATCCTACAAACATGACTTGGGAAGCTTTTGTGTCCCTCATTTGCACCAAGTTTGACAAAAACAAGCACAACCACTTGTTAAGACACTTCTTTCACATCAAACATACCACCACAATAGCGAGTATGTGGAAGAATTCTGTAACATTGTCCATCATCTCTTAGCCTATGACCCAACATTTCCACCCACTGTCATTGTTAACCGTTTTGTTGATGGTCTCAAGAAGAATGTTAGAGCTGTTGTTATGATGCATCAACCAGTCGATCTCGATCATCGCTAGCAACTTGGCTCTTTTACGGGAGGACGCACTAGAAGATGAACCAATCAAGCGTGTTGATTATTACGCTACCTTCAAAAAGAAGTATGAAGACAAAGACAAGAGTATTCTTTGGCGGTTCCAAGTACAACAACAAGATCGTAGAAGACAAGAAGCCATCTTATATTCCAAGAACTGGTGATGACAAAGTGGCTGCTCTCAAGAACTATAGAAGAGCCAAGAAACTCTGTTTTAAGTGTGGTGAAAAGTGGGGAGCCCAACACACTTGCCCTTCATCTGTGTCCTTACATGCTATGGAACAGTTATGGCAATGTGTCACTGAAGGAGAAGAGCCTGAATTTCTCCAACAAGAACCTCAATCAGACTCTGATGATGAGTTGATGTCCATATCCTTCCAAGCTAGCACTGGTACTGAAGGTAAAGAAACTTTGAGACTTAAGGGGCATGTTTTGGGCAGAGATATCTATATTCTTTTGGACTCAGGCAGCACCACTAGCTTCATCAGTGACCAACTGCTTATTGGCACTGAACACTCAGTTCATCTTACTGAACCAGTTAATGTCAAGGTAGCTAATGGAGAGATTGTTGTATGCAACTCAGAATTATCTCATCAAATGTGGGCCACTCAAGGTCATACTTTCTATACCACCTTCAAAATTATTCCACTCCATGGGTATGATGCAGTTCTGGGCATGGATTGGTTAGCCTCCCACAGTCCTATGAGAGTTCATTGGCAAAACAAGTGGATTGATATTACTCATCATGGTCACATGATACATCTGGTGGGCCATTCACCTACAGCTACCTTGGGAAAACCGGTTACTTCATTTCAGCTCCAAGCCATGGCCAAGACCGATTCAATTTCGTACATGGTACATCTCCGGACTAGCGATCCACGGTCTTCGATGAACAACCTATCCCTCTTGATCTACGAGTCTATCTTGGATGAGTTTCAAACAGTCTTCACACCACAAGATCAACTACCACCACACGAAGTGGAGATCATACAATACCTCTTTTTGCTGGGGCTCAACCATTTTCCTTGAGGCCATACAGGTATAATCCTGCTCGGAAGACAGAAATAGAGACCCAAATCAAAGAAATGCTACAGAAAGGCTGGATTCAAGTCAGTACAAGTCCATATTCATCACCTGTTCTGTTAGTCAAGAAAAAGACAGGAGACTGGCGTCTCTGTGTGGATTATAGGAAGTTAAATGCATTAACAACAAAGAACAAATACCCTTTACCCTTGATAGAAGATCTCCTTGATGAATTACATGGAGCATCCTGGTTTACTTCCTTGGATTTGTGCTCTGGATTTCATCAAATTAGGATGGCAGTTGGTGATGAGCATAAAACAGCATTTCAAACCCACAATGGCCATTATGAGTATAAAGTTATGCCTGATGGTGTAATTGGAGGTCCAGCCACATTCCAAACAGTTATGAATGCTATCCTGGCCCATTTACTGAGGAAGTGTATGGTTGTTTTTATTGATGACATCGATTTATAGTAGATCATGGGAGGAACATCTGCAAACAAGTCGGACAAGTGTTAGAAATCCTCCAGCAACATAAATTCCATGTCAAGTTGTCCAAATGTAAGTTTGCTAAGCAACAACTTAACTACTTGGGCCATACAGTCAGTTCTAAAGGAGTAGCCACTGACCCATCCAAGATAGCAATTATTAAGGACTGGCCTGTACCTCAGAATGTTAAAGACATTAGAAGTTTCTTGGGTATGGTGGGCTACTACAGAAGATTTGTTCCTCAGTTTGGACTCATCAGCAAACCATTAACAGAACTGCTCAAGAAAGGCACTCAGTTCAACTGGACATCTGCTACACAATCTAGCTTCATGGCTCTCAAACAGGCACTACAGTCAGCACCAGTTTTAGCAATGCCTGATTTCTCTATCCAATTTGTGGTGGAAACAGATGCTTCTGCAAAAGGCATAGGGGCATCCCGCAATGTAAAAGGACATCCTATTGCATTTGTCGACAAAGCTTTAGGGACTAAAGCTCAAGGCTTATCTACCTAAGAAAAAGAATATCGACAATTATCATGGTCATTGACCATTGGCGCCATTATTTACAATCCTCCACATTCACTATTCTTACAGATCAACAGAGTTTGATCCATGTACAAGAACAGAAGCTCACTACCCCCTGGCAACATAAGGCACTCACAAAGTTGATGGGTCTATCCTACACCATTCTATATAAAAAAGGCACTAAAAACAAGGTGGCGGATGCACCGGCCCGTGAGTTCATCCTCAAGAGACTTAGGAAATTTCAAGCAAAGACGTAGTCAAGCCCACATGGCTACAAGATATACAAGATGGCTATCACTCGACACTCGGGCTACTCGCTTTTTAGCTCAATTATCGGTTCACTCACCACAAGGTCACTATACACTACAAGATGGCCTTATTCGATTCAAAGGTAGAATATGGGTTGGCTCTAATCCTTCTCTTCAGTCCAAAATTATTTCTTCATTGCACGGTAGTGCCATAGGGGGACATTCTGGCATTGAAGTCACCTATACCAGATTGAAACAATTATTTGCATGGCCTAAAATGAAAGTCACTTTGTTCAAGAATTTGTGAGTGGTTGCACAATTTGTCGTGAGGCTAAAACCGACGTGAGTTTGCATATCTGGACTACTGGCTCCATTACCATTGCCCGAAGGTGCCCGGCAAGTCACTACTATGGACTTTATAGAAAGCCTTCCAAGATCCGAAAGGATGAACTGTATCCTTGTTGTGGTAGACAAATTCTCCAAATATGCTCATTTTGTGCCCTCTGTCTCATCCATTTACTTGCAATGCAAGTGGTCAACTCATTCATGAATCATGTTTTCAAGCTACATGGCCTTCCTATAGCTATCATCACTGACAGAGACAAAATTTTCACTAGTCAACTCTGGCAAGGTCTTTTCTCCAGATTGGGAGTGGAACTCAAAATGAGTAGTGCTTACCATCCTCAAACAGATGGACAAACAGAAAGAGTAAATCAATGCTTAGAAACATATCTCAGATGCTTTCTTCACTCCTCGTCCTACACGGTGGTCCAAGTGGCCGGGATTGGTCAATCTTGGTATAATACCTCTTATCATTCTTCCTTGGGACATAGCCCCTTTCAGGTACTTTATGGACATGAGCCACGTCATTTTGGCATTGATATTTCTCAGGCTTGTCCTATCAAGGATCTAGACGACTGGCTTCATGACAGAGAGCTTATGCAAAGTTTAGTCAGGCAACATCTTGTGAGAGCTCGTAACAAGATGAAGCATCGTGCGAGATAAACATAGAACTGACAGGCAATTCCAATTGGGAGAAGCAGTTTATTTGAAGGCTCAACCATATGTTCAAACTTCACTAGCTCCTCGGTCTTCTAACAAACTGTCGTTTAGATTCTTTGGACCTTTCAAGATAGTTGTAAGAATTGGACCCTCTGCATACAAGCTTCTGCTACCATCAACCTGCCATATTCACCCGGTCTTTCATGTTTCACAGTTGAAGAAAGCAATTCCTTCTAATGCTATCCACAGTCCATCTCTGCCAGATGCTGTTCATCAATTGCAGGTTCCTCTACAAGTGCTGGACCGCCGTCTTCATCGCCACAATGATGAAGTTATCCCTCAAGTGCTGGTACGTTGGTCTTCTATGCCTCCTGAATTGTCTACGGGAAGATGAGCAAGCCTTGAAGCAGCCAGTTCCCTCGGGCTCCAGCTTGGGGGCAAGCTGTTTTTCAAGGGAGGGGGAGTGTCACCGGAACCGCTGCGGTGATGAAGACGTCGAAGAACCCGAAGAAGAGCGGGGACGAAGGAGCCGCATGCGGAGGTGGGCCTCGGAAGACCGGGCGCCCGGGAAGGAGAATCCAAGGATCGATGGGCCGGATCGGGTGAAGTGATTCGCCCTGCGCCCGCCCGATATGGGAGGTAGCGTGATGCTCCTTCTTTATGCGAGAGATTGGGGACGAGTTCGGGGACTTGGTCATTCTGTTTACCGAGCCGTGTAGGCTGCGGCGGCGGAACTCCGGCGATCGGCCGAGATTCCGAGACCTTGTTCCACTTTACCTTGTATCGAATTCTTGTTAGCTACTTAATATACATCGGTCTGGTAACATCAACTAAGCATGGATTGTTATTATATAAAAAAAGCATGGATGAAGAGATATATTTTAGGGCGGCATATCAGAGTTTAGTACGTTTTGGCCATGAGTTGATAGCCGGAGAGACTAATGTGGCGCCTGAATATCCAAAGTTCATTCAGGTGTTTCCCTCAGGGCATATATATCTCACGAAGATCTTCAACTAACTGTATCTCACGAACCACATATCTATTTTATAGTAACTTTTATAGTCGGTCACATTCGAGATGACACGAGCAACAAAATGAGTCCAATAATGGCTACGTTTTTATCAGGATGATACTTCAGCTAACAAGACTTCAGTGTACAATAATGGCTTTATACTCGATCTTGTTGTATCAATCAAAAAGTAGACAAATAGCAAAGGTGGTGTAACCGGAATACAAAGACCATCTCCATGGCTGATTGGCCCAAACCTGACGTTGAGCCACTGAACAAGCGAAGCAGAGCAAGCAAGCACACTAGCTGCATAGCACACAGCACGTAAACATGCGACATGCCGGATTATTTCCCTACCAAATCTAAGCGCAGTTCGTAATCAGATCATCATATCTTTGGCTGCTTCCTACACACGGAGCACGTGCAGGATAACGAGGAACAGGCCGCCCAAAAGCAGCACCAAGAGGTGAAACGCAGCAGACGGCGAGCCAGGCCCGGCAGCGAGGCCATTAATAGCCACGGAGCAGGCGCCGATTCCGGCGAACGGAAGCAGACGACGCAGGTGTTCGGCCACCACACCGCGGTTGTTGTACCCTTCGCCGAGGTTGGGGCCGCGAATCGCGCCAGCGATTCTGCCGAGGTTGCTGGCCGGGGCTGACAGAGTCTGCCGTGCGAAGTTGCCTGAGCCGTCGAACACCACGCCGACGCCGGCGGGGAGCACCTCGCCGCGTCCTGCGCCTGGGCGGGGCTGGCACGCGTAGTAGCCGTAGTCGCCATGCACCGCGACGCCGCCGCCGCCCGGGAGAAGGCCGACGAACACCTCACCATGTACGGCGCCGTCGGGGAGCATGGCGACAAGCACCTCGCCGTGTCCGGCACCCGGATGAGGCTGCAGCGCGTAGTAGACGTAGCCCTCGAACGCCGCGATGCCGCCGCCCGGGAGCAAGCCGACAAACGCCTCGCCATGTCTGGCGCCGTCGGGGAGCAGGTCGACATGCTCCTCGCCGCCTCTGGCACCAGGACGAGGCTGCAGCGCGTAGTAGCCGTTGTCGTCCACCGCCGTGACGCCGCCGCCCGGGAGCAAGCCGACAAACGCCTCGCCATGTGCGGCGCCGTCGGGGAGCAGGTCGACATGCTCCTCGCCGCCTCTGGCACCTGGACGAGGCTGCAGCGCGTAGTAGCCGTTGTCGTCCACCGCCGTGACGCCGCCGCCCGGGAGCAAGCCGAGAAACGCCTCGCCATGTGCGGCGCCGTCGGGGAGCAGGTCGGCAGGCACCTCGCCGTGTCCGGCACCCGGATGAAGCTGCGGCGCGTAGTCCCCGTTGTGCACCGCGCCACCGCCGCTCGGAAGCAGGCCGACGAGCACCTCGCCATGTCCGGCGCCGTCGGGGAACATGTAGACAAGCAGCTCGCCGCCTCCGGCACCGGGACGGGACTGCAGCGCATACTCCCCGTTGTGCGCCGCGCCGCTGCCGGGGAGCAGGTCGACGAGCATGACGCCACGTCTAGCTCCCGGGCGAGGCTGCAGCACATAGTTGCCGTCGTTGTCGTGCACCCGCATGACTCCGTCGGGGAGCTGCGGGCCGACGAGCACCACATCGACCGGGACCAGCTGCCGCCAGGATGCGCCGATATTGGGGTACACCAAACCGCCGCCTCCGAGTCCATGGTGGCTGTGGAACTCGACGGCAGCAGGCATCATGCCGCTGCCGATGTTGGCCTCGCTTCCCCCAGGCATGCCGAGCTACTAAGCGAGTGGTGAGCCACCAACCAGCCTCGATATAGTGGTTGTAGAGTTGGTTTAGGGATTGCTTGGCTTGGGCTTGGGGCTCTACATTATATAGCAATAGCAGAGCCAGTGGAATGACATTAATCGTGGAATTGGAAGGGGACGATGACGATGAGGACCGTCGCGGCGCCGTGCCCAACGGCACGACCCGTACACCTCAAGTCATCCTTCCCTTGGTCTACCAAGGTACCATACAAACATGGGCTGGTCCTTGGTCCTGCATCGTGTACGCGAGGACGATGACGTGCGTCGGGGCACCAGTGGCGAGCACGTCCATAGCCGGCAACCGGCCAACGAGCTATAATTTGGTAATCAATTTGCCGTCGCGACTGTGATGTTATTATGTCAACACCAAAGTATCTACAGTAGCGTGCATCTTCGAAGTCCAATCCAACACGAAAACATTTGAATATGTATATGACATCACATTGATCGTCAGACTTGAAATTCCGTTGGTTTAAAAATGAAATCCATCCAGTACGTCATCCAAAAGTTAAAACCTGCACGCGGTAACCGAGCATTTCAACCTTCTTTTAACAAGTGCCTTGTCCCTCTTGGTATACACGTAATAGTGGCACGTTTAAAATATTCATTACAATTAGCATTAGCATAAACGAATTTATGGAATATGCCAGTGATGTACAAACATAGTCGCGGGTTTATATGTATCATTCGCTCTCAGCTTCACTGGTAAAAAGCTATTTTTTTTTTTTAAAAAAAAAAACTAATTCGTGAGTAACTCTCTCGATGAAACTGAGCTGGTTAAAAAAAATATCGCGTAAAGTAGCTTCACTAACAACTACGTCCGAACCGAATAAAAAGGCACGAGGCAGAGAGCCGGCGTCGGCGGTTGTGGCTGCCTGCACGCACTCCACAGGCCACAAGTCCACGACACGACTAGCAAATAACGCGCGCGGCACAACCACCACAACGACTGCGTTACGATTGTGCAGCAGGACCCGCAAAGCAGCTGATTCCCGTCCCGTGTGCACGGCGCATGCCAGGTCAGACCGGCCACGTTGACAAGACACCTTCGTTTCATGTGCTTCGTGCATGCCGCAGCTAGTAGTGTGCACACGCCGCGCCGCGCCGCGCCGCTTATGGCCGTCTTCGTCGACCGTCGACAGCATCAACTATTGTCTACAGTGGACACTGAACACACAAATGCTCAAGGAAAGCGTGTGTGGCGGTTGCGAAATGGAGCCTGTCGTGATCGTTTCTTTCTTTTCCCAGGCTCTCGTGCATCTGCTGTGGTCGTGCCTCAGTGGGAACTGGGAACGGAAGGAAGGAGTAGAGGTACAGTACTAGTTTCCTCAACCGTCGACCGGCCTCAAGGTCAAGATAGGCCATGAGATCGAGTTAGTTTTTCGCTTCGGCGACGTGGCCCTGCGTAGGGTCGCACGCCACAGGCCGACCGCCGGTTCCTAGCTAGAACAACGCCAGAACCAGGCTTCTCATGCTCCTGCATGTAGAGTTTTTTGGATAGCACTGCAGGATCTACAAACTGTGTGTTGTTGTCACCTGATTCCGATACTCTCTGCTAAACCCAGAAGCACATCATGTTGGGGTTGCGTTGCGCCTTTCTTGTCACGAAAGAAAGCAGTAAGAAGCTAATGTATACAGCACGAGTGCACGACCTCTCGTTTCTTGACACGAGCAAATCTCTGTTGGCTGCCCTGTGGCCCCGGCAAATCGACTGTGGGCCGTGCATCTATCTCTCTGCTTCAACGATCAATTTGATTGCCGCTTCTGTCTCGACCGTATGCCGCAAGCGTGACCGATCATTTGCAAAGAAAAATGAATGGCGCGTAGGGGTGGGCATGCACATGAACCTGTGTGACCGATCAGATGCATCCATATAGTCAAGGGGTTTCATAATTAATTCGAACAGAGTTAATGATGGAAATGAATGTTCTTTCTTAAACACATGGGTTGTGCAGCTCAGCTTTGCAATTATTTAGTCGGGTGTTTTAGAATAATGCGTAGTACTCGTAATCTGATGGACACAATGGACCAAGTTGACAATGTGATTTTTAAACAAAAAGGGATGCAATTGTTTAGTAGAGTGTTATAGAATAATGTGTACTCGTAATCTTAACGACACAATGGACCAAGTTGACAATGTGATTCTCAAACAAAAAGAGATGCAATTATTTAGTCGTGTGTTTTAGAATAATGTGAACTCGTAATCTTAAGGACACAATGGACCAAGTTGTCAATGTGCTTCTGAAACGAAAAGAGATACATTTCATCAAAAGAAAACGAAAAGAGATACCGCCGAGTGCAATTTCCTGGGTGTGCCACGCACGCAGTGGGACGTTCTTGTTGGTGTCACCTTCCTCATACCGTACCGATAGTCTGATATGTCTTACGTCGCTGACACGCTGGGCCGTCCCATTCGTTTGGACTCGCCACATGTGGGTGCGTTACGTTCTGGTCGCCTTTTCCCTCGTGTTCGCGTTTGGGCTAGCGCCCGCCCCGGCGCACAGGCACAGCACGCCGCCGTACCCGGTGTGTGCGCGCGCGTCCGCCGTTCTTCAGGCAGGTACGCCGCGCGCTGCTGGTGTGCGTGGCACGCCGGGATGCGTACTCTCGACGCGGTCCGGGTACTACTGCAGCCCGCACGCCGCGGACGCCACCTGGTACAGCAGCGGCAACGAACCAGTGGAGGTGCCGGTCGGTGGCCTCTCGATGGTCTCGATGTTTGCATGGAACGAATCGTTGCGGGCGTGCGTGAGCCGTGCAGTGCAGGCACAGCCAGTCACCGCACCGCCCACCGAACCGGTGGCGAACTCGACACGATCAGTGTTCACCTAGGCATTCGGTTTAATCTGGTTGAGCGCCAGCGCCAGTCCACCAAATACGGCGTCCGGCCGGGTAGCCTGCGCGGCGTGTGCACTACTAGCTATCTACAGATGAACGAAGTACATGAAACGGACGTGTCGTGAAACGGACGGGTGAATGGCCGGATCCAGGAGAAAGAAAACGTGCCCGACTCTCACGGGCCATGGCCGGTCCCGTACGCCGGCAGATTACGACGGTGCTGTGCACGGTGGACTCAAAGCCTCCTCCTCCTCTCCTCTCGCGTAGACGCGTCGTGGACTTGTGGACTGTGGCCGGGGTGTGTCAGCCGTGCGTGCAGGCAGAGCCACCGCCGGCACCGGCATGCATGAGGACTTGACGCGGTGCGCGCGTAGTGGTTGAGCCGTTGAGGTTGACACCTTCCTCGCGATCAAGGTTGCCCGCAGCGGCGCACAGGCACCACGTCGCTGCTCGGCCTCGTGCTCTTTATTTGGACGGACGCAGTAGCCAGCAGGCGTGTCTCGCATGCCAACGAACAAGTGAGGGCCCAGCCGTCAGGGGCACACATCGTTCGTGCGCCAAGCACGTCACGCTCGTTAAGTAGGGCCAGCTCGCTCCGGTAGTCCGGTGTGGTCGACTGGTCGAGCGCAGCGTTTCATCAGACAGTGGCGAGGCCGTGCAGCCAGCGGCAGGCCTGTTCAGACGCCCCACTTGTTCAGGTATGAGTATCCTCTCTCCTGACACATTTCAGCCCGTCCGAGAGATCTCCGACTCCACATAGTAACTGACACCAGGGTCCACCCAGGCCAAGCCTCGAAATCCGCCTCGAAATCCTCTGCGGCGCTCACAACAGCTTCCCTCTGCAAGTCAAAGTTGCAATCCAACCGCAAAGCTTGCAAAATCCATCTACGAGGCCACACAAGTGGGGTTACACGACACGATTCTTATTTGGCGCGCGTGCGCCGTCACAAATAGCAGTGCACGGACGCGCGACACCGGACGTGCACACGAGATCGCGAGTCGTTCCATCCCCTGCGGCGGCGGGGGATGCCGCGTACGTCGCTGTCTCGTCATGATTTAACCCCAGTTAGGTAACCGTGGTAAGCTTGAGGGCGCGACCATGGTTAAGAGGCTGCTTTATAAGCGAGCGCCCAGGCCTCGTCCGTCTCCATCCTCTCCTCCCCTGCCTCCGCCCGTCGTCTTCTTCTCTGCATTGGCACCACCGGCCGCCCGGATCCAGAGGCAGCACGTATTTCCCTCCCCGTCCCAGCTAGCACTCCGGGAATCTGCGTGATGACCATCGGCTTTATCGTCATGTTGCTTTCTGTCAGTACATGCTTGCACTTGGGCGGCTACGCCTTGCTCCTCTACTTCGTGGGGGTCCTCGTCGGCGCCAGCCTAGTCGCCGCAACACCGCCTCTGTGGGGCTCGTCATGGCCTCCTGTGCCTTCACGGTGGTGTCCGGCGAGGAAGACCCGGTGCTCTGCTCCTGCTCGGGGTCATCCTGATCAACATCGGAGCTCCAGCCTCCAGGTGACTACTAATCACTTCACTTCCTGCCTTCTTCGATGAACTGTAGTAGTATTGATGTTCTTTAGATCTTTTTAATTACTGCCAGTGTGACCGGCAACATGACGTTTCCTCCGCCGCCGCCCGCCACCACAGCCACTGCCCTGTCATCAGTCACCGTGTCTAATTCTTGAATTGGGCTAGCTGTTGATGGTAAAGATCACCGATTCAAGTTTTGCCACCACGCCGCCGCCTCTGTTTTGAATAACTTAGTTCTATGGCCTGTCGAAGAATCTGTGTCATGTCGTGTTGGTGTGATTCTATTCAATCTATTGTAGTATAAAAAAGTTGTGCCACCAGTGTATAAGTGTTTTTTTTTTCTGAATGACACGTGAGTATTTGTCATGCATAAGTCTGTCGTTGAGCGTTTGGTCAAATGTAATAATGTCTGTGAACATCTTGTGTTGAGTATCTGTTTAGAAATGTCCTAGATTTGTGCAATGAAATGGTACTCAATTAAGCATGGATTACATTTTGGCCACGAGTTCATAGCAGGAGAAACTAGGCGCTGCAGGTGCTACTGGCACCACTGCTGTTGCTGTTGCGTCGAGGCCTACTGGTGTGAGGGTGAGACCAGTTGGGTTCCTGATTCCGACGCAGCTGCTGGCAGCCGGGCAGCCGTGTGGGGCCTACTGGTCGTGATGGTGACATGGAGGCGTGGCGATTGCTGATTGGCAGGCAATTGCTGATGCAAACAGCCAAACATGGAGGCGTCGTGTGGGGCCAAGCCCCGGTCGCGTCGGACGGGTCAGAGGCTCATCGGTGCCCACCCGCCACCGGGTCCGTTCTGATCTGCCGCGGCCACCATTCCTCGAGCGCGTTGGATCTTCCCAGTCATACGAGCAAAGATTTGAGGTTCCGCAGTAAGTACACGGTAGAGAGATACTACACGCATACAGCAAGCAACGGTACTAATGGTGACGCTGCAGTGTCTGGAACTGAACCAATTATTCACCACAAGCTCCGATGTTAATCATGAAGACACCGAGCACGAGCAAGGTGAACGTGGCAAAGCAGAGCACAGGATCTGCCTCGCCGGAGACCACAGTGACAGCAGAAGAAGCATGAACAAAGCACATGAAACAGACTTATCTTGCCAACGTGCCCGACTCTCGTGGCCCTGGAAGTGCCGTGCACACATACAACCGAACGCCGGCAGATCCGAACGGTGCGGTGCACGGTGGACTCGAAGCCTCCGACCGTCCGACGCGTGCGGCTCGCACGTCCTCATGTTTTGTGTCCGGGCACATTTCCACACGACTCGGCCACCTCGACGGCACTGAAACGGGCCTGGATTGATTTAACACTGTCAGTCAGGCCGGCCACGAGTCGGTCACGTTGGTTTCGGCGTGCTTGACGTTTCTTTTCTTTTTTTTTGATTGACAAGAGCTTGACGCTGTTTGACCGCGCGCGGCAGCCGATCGCGAGCGGGATTCGTTTGAGCCGGCGTCGGTACTGCCCGTGTCCCATGTTGCGTACTCGTACTTGCGTGCTATCCTGGGCCTGCAGTGCAGGTCGACGTCGATCCAATTTGGAGGACGAAACCAACGTCTGCATTCGAACCCGCACCAGCACGTACGGACGCATCCTGTGCTTCAGCGCCCATCACATCTTGGAAGTCCACTGCCTGCTTCTTTTGATTCGCCACGATAGACACCAGCACCGTCTCGCTCTCACATGCGGTCACAGCGAGTCCACCGCGGACTGGACGGCCGGCGCGCATATTCGAGCTGCCTCGGCACGGCACACCAGACCACGGGTTCGGATTCCGCGCATTCCCATACAGCACTTGAGCAGGCAGGCGTATCCGTCCCGCTGCGTCATCGTCAAGCGCGTCGTGTGGTTGCTTGTTCGCTGCGTCTCACCGCAAGCGAGCGCGTGTGCCGCGCTGCTCGTGCGTCTCTGATGGTTGCTGTGGTGCAGGCAAATTAATTGAGCGCAGCTCTGTGCAATAACCACACCAATCTCCTTCTACGACTAGTCTACACCGTCTCCTGCAAATGCTGGCCATCATGTTCTATTTTCAACGGATCGGTCTAGAGGCGTGCAGTGCAGTCAAATGCTGCACCTGCTCTGCACCGCGCCCATATCCGAGCATCGGCATGAACGGCGTGCCATCGGAACGGGATGAGGGGAGACCAAACCGAAACGGCGTGTGCACTACTAGCTACGGCATGAACGAAGCACATGAAACGGACTTATCTTGTCAACTCATGTTTGGGTTGGGTTCTGGTTCCGACACTCAGCATGCGTGTCCGGCGGCGTCGCAACGACGGATAATGGTGTGGCACGGCGGCCAGGATGCGGAATCGACACGGTCAGGGTACTAGTTCATGCACAACACAGGTTCAGGGACCAGGGTACTGGTTCAGGCCACCACCTGTCTCCCTCTCTCCCTCCAACTCGAGTGGCCCCCAACCAGGCGGGCAACCGTGGGCCCCGCCCAGCCGTGCTCTTTGTTCTGTTGCGACTCCGTGTCCACTGGCTCGGTCGGTAGGGCGAGCCGATGGAGCGAACCGCCGTCGATGAGCCGGCTCGACGCCCAGCCTAGCTCGATCTTGGTGGGTACAAACGAAACCTTGGCTCCAAGCTGATCTGCGTGCTCCTGGAATGGAGTGCATTGGCCTCTTTTCTCTGTACTGTGAACGTGATGGTTCAATAAAACTATGGCTGCTTGACTTTCATATCAAACTATGGCCAAGATACATTTCCTGTACATTGTTAAGGTCGGATGGAACCTATGCTGTTGGTGTTGTCTCTGTAGCATTTGTTTTCTGCTGACCTAATACTGAGATTCTAGAATTCTGGTTGGAGGCAGCAAGGATGATGTATAACTGAAACTGAATGTTTTGAACCATTCCAATTTCATGTCCCATCAGCACTTGTCAATCTTCATCTTGACAATGTTAAGAATACTGTTGCACAGGGCCACAGACGGCTAACATAACATCTTCCAGGAATTAAATATGAGGTATAAAAAGTCGATACTTGTTGCCATCTGTTTTCTGAATTTTGAGAGTTCCTTTTAGCTTGTTTGTTGTATGTTGGTTGGACAGAAAGGTTTGATTCAGAATTTTGAGAGTTGCCTACCTTTGATTCAGAGCTCAAACGTAACAGGCTGCATGGAATTGTACTGGTAGTATAATATTCGTCATGACTAATTGCACCAAAAAAAATGCCAGGTATATTTATTTAGTGATTCTACTAAGATTCTTTTCCTGCAACCAAATCTCGGAACTTCTGCAACTTCAGCCATAGTTTTATCTCTGTGTCTCGCGGCGGAGCGGGTGACAGCGACCGAGCAATCACCCATGTATTTGCATCCGCGCAATAGGCTTAGCCGGGGCCAACCTACTTTTGCGGGTCCTGCATGCATTTGGGGACAAAATGCATGGTTTGTGTACGTGTGGATGTGGCGTGCAATGATGTACCTCCTCTCCTCTCAGCTCTCACGTTGTGGGTGCGTTCAGGTGCAGCCGCCTAATGGTGTGCCACTGCGGAATCGACACGGTTAGGGTACTGGTTCATGCACAACACACGTTCCTATCGTTCGCGCCCGCCCCTGCCTACCACGTACGCGCGCGCGTTCGCTGCGTCTCGTTCCAAATCGCGTGTGCCGTGTAGTGTAGTGCAGGCAGCGGACAGCCGGCGGGCCCGTCTCTCCCTCGCTTTACATCACTCAACTTGATACGAATGATACAGTTGCATTGCATTGGTGAGGTAGGACCAACGAAGGCGACGGGCACGGATGGGATGGCCACCCACCCTCGACGTTTCGTTTCCATCTATCAACTTGATACGAATGCTGCAGTTGCTTTGCTGCCCCACACCACATGGACCGTACCAGTCACTGCCAACATGGCCCCACCAAGCTCTTATAAAACCTCCCGTCTTGGCACCACCACCGGCCAGAACCAGATCCAGTGTCTGCGCTTCCCTCCTCTCTCCTCGTCTTGGCACCCCACCTTCTTCCCCGGCGGCACCTAGGTCGACGACGTGAGCAGAGAAGACACAGGTCACATCATCAGCAACAGCATCCATCGTGCTTGCTAGCTTATCTCGCCGCCGCCGAGTTCGGTAACGCTCCTTCTCCTCCGCCTTACCAGTTTTTATTCTACTCTAAATTTGTGTGGAAAAAAAAAAACGGACGGTTCTGTGGAAATAAGCTGAGATTTTAGCGTCACAACACGGCGTGCGGTGCCGGTGGCCGACGAACGGTCGATTCCGGCCGCCGGATTTAGTTTTGGAATCCAATTAGTTTTTAAACCCATTATGTACTACCCTTCCGTTGCACGAGCGCATGTTATCCTTTGCTCCGTGATTCTTGGCGAACCTGTTTAATGAAAAAAAAATCATTGGCCTTCTTGATGTTCCAGATAACAGAGGACCGCCGGCGATGAGTACTCCAGGAAGCAGGGCGATGACCATCGGCCTCACCGTCCTGCTGATTTCTGTCAGCACTGGCATGCACTTCGGCGACGCTGGTGGCTTCGGCTTACTCCTCTGCTTTCTGGGGGTGCTCGTGGGCGCCAGCCTCGTCGTCACCGGTGTCCGCATGGCCGACGGCACAACTACGCCCATCGTTCCCGTGGTCTTCGCTGGAGTACCACCTCTCCCAGCGCTCGCGCGCGCCGCAACGCCGCCGCCGTGGGGCTCGTCATGGCTTCGTGTGCCGTCATGGTTGTCTCCGGCGAGGAAGACCCGACGATCTGCTTCGCCATGTTCGCTCTGCTCCTTCTCGGGCTCATCTTCGTCAACATCGGATCTCGCGGTGAATAATCAGTTTTCAGTTCTTGGATTCAGTCACTCTCGATTGGTTCCTGAGTCTCGACAGTGTTACCGTCAAACCCCTGAATCGACACTGACCGGCAATTAGTCAGTCACTGCCGCCGCCGCCTGCAACAGCCTCTGCTATCGAGCCACCACGTCGCTGCCTCGTCTGTCTTAAAATTAGTAGTGTTTGTTGCGTGCTGTATGCCCCTGCCGCGTGCTTGTTGCAGAATCTATGTCCTGTCCTGTTGTGTGGTTTTCTTGGAGTACAAAAAAATGTGCTACTCTTGTGTATTAGTTGTATTTCTTTGCTACGTACTTGCAATGCATAGAGGCAATGCTATTTCTTTTGAGCGACATTGGAAGCCTGTCTATGAGCATCTGGTCAAATACAACCATATCTCACTTGACCATCATGTTTGGAGTATCTGTCTGCATATGTACAGCCTTTTTGCCTTTTTATTTGTTTGGCGAAAGTAGCAAGAGAAATCTTTTATCTGTACACGTTGCGGTCTGAGCCCTTCCCGCAAGTGGTCCGAGCGAGTTCACCGACCCATGGATCGATCCGTGGGACCATGGGAAAGCGACGGCTTGGCGCCTCTTCCTGAATCGCTCTTGGACCCGACTGGGACAAAACCCATCGCACGTCGCGTTCACGCGTCCGCCTACGAATTGCTGCGTGGATTTCCCTGTCACGGTGAGGCAGTCGACCGCGAGTGGACCAGGACTGCATGCACGTGCCGCCCCGTTGCTTCCCAACTTGCCAATGATGAACGAAAAATATGCTAAATTTTAAGAAAGTTTTTACAAATTGTATCTCTATCTACAACATAAAAATAACAAAAAGAAATACTGTCATTTTATGCGATTTTATGACTCTACCATGGCCTGTACGAGCGATCCTACACCCCCTCCCCAGAACTCACCACTCACCAGTACCCAAATGGAAGGAAGCCTCGTGTCAAAAAAAAAAAAAAAGGAAATAACGTGAGAAGGAAATAGCGTGTCATACGCCGGTGCCGTGCGATCCGTGCCCCTCTTCTCTCCTTGTGTCAAAAGAAGGAAATAAACCTGCCTCCTCCCTCCCACGCGGCCATGTGTGATTGACGCCGCAGTTCTTCCTTCCCCGCATTATTGTCGTGCGCTTCTCCCTCGCTGTGCGGTGCGGTATCTCTTCCTTCAAATAACACATATATCTTGTTTTTGAGAAGCATCTATGCTAAATCTCTTGACATGGGACACAATTTCTGGTCACTTTTTATTTTGTGAAGTAAATAGAAAATATCATTTTCTTAAAAGCAATAAAAAAACTGCCTGACCTAATTTGTGCCATATTTTTTCTCAGTACTGTCCAGGAAGCAAGGCTATACCTATTAATAAAACATGAAAATTTCTGCCACTTTTTTCACCTCAACTTTCTTTCACCTCTGTCTCTTATGTGTACCAGACTTAGGAAAGCCCACCTGAAAGAAAATATGGAAATAGGACTCTAAATTGGAGACTTGAGTCCACACAGGACATGGTAATAGCAGCCTCGGACAGAAAGATAGATCGAAAAGGAGCTCTAAATCTATCCGTAATATATAATTGCCAAAATATGTTTTTTAATCCAAATAGGGCTGCACACATACACCTGCTACTCTAATAACAAATGCTTCTTCAATTTCCATTGTCAAACAGCCTCGAGAGTGATACATGTCACAAATATGTGTTGGAGTTAAAGTTGAAACAAATTTGGCAATTGCTACGGTACTCGAAATGATTGTGGATCGCCCATTTTTTTCCGATCAAACGGTCACGATCATCTATTACCTCCTAGGAGGTAATAGTATTTATTTAATTTTTATTTTATCAAATAGGATAAATAATGATGATTTTAATTTTAAAAAATCTTATTTATAGATTTTGTTGATGCATGCGCGCATGCGTGATCTTTAAGTGATATGGTTATTTTTTTTTTTGTAATTGATATATTCTCATTACGGTAGTAGTGTACGTGACTTTTTTTTTATGGAAGTCTTGTAGTGTACGTCTTTTTTTTCTTATGGAAGACTTTTAGTGCGCGTGGCTCTAAAACGAGTACGTGTGTGTGTGGGGGTGTTAAGGTGCGAGGGGTGGTTTGAAAAAAAAAAAGTCATGTTTAGAATGTAACTTGAAACTGTTGAAGAACATTTATTTTTCTTTTTAATTTGTAGCTAAAATTTATAACTAGGCTTTCTCACTCGTATTACTAACTTCAAATATGATGGTTTTTTTTCTATTTTTTTCTAAAATCATGGTCTATCGAGGTATTATGGTGTTTTATGAATAATATTTTACTCATATTCTGTCATGAACATTTCTAAATTTGAATTTTAAAAAATGTCAACTTGAAACAACAATTTGAAACATCATATGATTTTGGTTGAAGTAGCCATGAACATAAATTTTTGTAGAACTCATCAAGATGTACAATTTTTGTTTTGGTTATTTTTTTGAAATGACAAAACGATATTAACACTTTTCACAATATTTTTTGATATCTCTCTTTTAGTTTATGAAACTAGAAGAGAGATATCTAAGATTTGTGAACAATGTTACTACTACTATGTCGGATGGAGAAATGACCAAAATAAAAAGTGTATATCCCGAGAAGTTATGAAACTTTGTAATTGACAAGTTTTTTATTTGAAATTATCTTGTTACACAAAACTACGTTTTAAATTTGGAAATTGAAATCTAAAAAAGGTATTATCATAAGGAATTTGAATTTAAAATTTGTAAGACATAGTATGGATACAATTAATTTGTGTGGACATCAAGTTATTATGCTCTTATCGCTATTATTTTAATCACCTTTTCGCGTGAACATTTGAAAATTCAAATTTTAAACCCGCCGAATGTTCCGTGAAACGCGGCCGCGGCGGCTCGCATGCAGCTCTGCATGGCTTCTCCGTGGCCAGCGGCGGGAGAGGAGCCATCTCGCGGGCTTCGGCGACGCCAGCCCGCATGCGTGAATTAGCCCGTGAAAAGGGGAAGGGAGCGAGGGGGTTTATTTTTTGTTTTATTATAATTGTTAATTCATTTAGTAATTTGTTAAATTAAAAAAAAATCAACGGTCAGATCCAATAGAGATCTTACCTCCTAATAGGTAATTGGAGTACCCTGAGCAATGCCCAACAAATTTTTGA
The DNA here is from genome assembly GCA_015847255.1 of Hyparrhenia diplandra. Classification (NCBI taxonomy): domain Eukaryota; kingdom Viridiplantae; phylum Streptophyta; class Magnoliopsida; order Poales; family Poaceae; genus Hyparrhenia; species Hyparrhenia diplandra. The sequence continues at coordinate 98,241 of JADLZK010010893.1, forward strand.
GAACAAGCTGGAGACCGACATGTACAGATCAAAACGTCATCCATATATATATTCACAAATTCGAGGAAGAAAACAATCCAAAAATTAAAGCAGGTGGCCAGCATCTGAGAGGGCACGATTTTGCTGTACTAAACATGTCTTAGTTGTAGTGTGAGTTAAACCAGAGGCGACATCATGATCAATTGTTCAGACTGAACTGAAAAGGCCAATTTTTTGATATATATAGGCTACTTGTTTTGCATTGAGTTTGGTCAATCTTTGTCGACCCTTAGAAACTTGTCATGTTGATGTACACTCCATCCATCCACCACATCTATATTCCATTTCACTAGACTCCACTCATATATATGCCGCTTCTATCCCGGAAGTGCGCATCCACCATATACATCCATTATATATATCCGCCAAATATGTTCCACTCCTATCCTAGGAGAAGAACAACCAAAAATATTCCATTCCAAATCGACAATCTTATAAAAGCTCTATTATTCTTGTTTATCTCTCAAAAGTTTATTGCAAAAAGAGACTTGGGTTGTAAGTTAAAAAAAAAAAAAAGGGGAGATGAAAAACGGACAAGTGTCCTACAAAGTAGTAGAGCCTACCTCCCTAAAAAAAAAGAAAGATAAAGGAGAGTTAGAAAAAAAATTGGACAAGTGTCCGATATGAAAACAATGGGTACTTAGATGCCCGCCTAAAAAAAAAAAAAAAAGAGAAAGAAAAAGAAGAAATACAACCCAGGTTCTCTCAGGTACTTCCAAGTTTCAAAAGAGAGAAGACTTTTCAAAAAGAGCTAGAATAGAATTAGACTTTACTCAACATATTCACATTTATTCCATTCACACCTACCATCATATTCATTTCATTCCATTATGCACATGCATCAGTGTGACTCGTGACTTTGGATCCATTGTTTAAACTTACAATATATGCTTAGTAAGTAGATTTAGTTTTCTCCACACCTATAAACCCCAAATATAAGCTTTAGATATAGGGTGAGAGAGAAGAAGGCATAGTGTCCTACCGCCTTTAGTCCAAAAAAATACCACATATTATGAGAGAAAGGCAAAACAACCTTATTGCCTTAGTGAGGATCCACCAGTACCACATATGAGAGACTTGAAAGGGTCATACTGAAGGAACTTTGAGTTTTATTTCGAAAATTGACAAAAACTCCGGAATGATGGTTGAACAAAGAGTTTGAGACCAAGTGCTTGACTTGATTGTTCTATCTTTCAATTGCCCAAGATCACAAGAAAAAGCTACAAGCTCCATGATTAAAGGTAATATGGGTAAGTTGAAGGTTGAAACAGTTTATTCCTTATCCGAAGATGAAATTTTGTTTGAAAGCATGTGTACTTTTGAGGTGTGAAAGCGTTGCAAAGAACTCCCGATCCAACATAGTCTTGCTAGAGACTAGCAAGAGGTAAGCTTGGGAGAGTTTGTTGGTATACCCTATAGAATAAAATATAGAGGTTTTTAAAACGAAAATAAGGGCTTAAATTGAATATCAACATAGTATAGGGGCTTGACTAACATGATTCCACTAGTTTTGGTGATTTATATATATTTTTCGTGGATTAAACAGAAAATGCCCAAGAGTTTGCAAGCCCTACGACATAAAGACGTATCCGTGACGTAACCCAACGTGGAACCTACACTAGAACATTCCGAAGAGACCCGAGAGCACCGGAAGGAAGGTGGGGCCCACCGGCAGAGCCAAGCGGCGGCCGCCCCGGTGGGGCCCCCTCGCCGCCTCCCATTCAAGGTCGGTTCACCACCGCCTATGAGGAGCAATCTAGTCCATCCATCAAGGTCGGTTTGATCTAAGGGCTCTCGTGCATCCTCCTGAGCTATATAACAAGACCCCCGACCCCTCGGGTGAAACCCTAAGTCATTTGAAGTCATTCAACTCCAAGACCCCAAGTCAAGACCCTAAGCCCTAGTTCCACCATAACAAAAGCAATAGCTATCTAGGTTAGATCTAGAGGAAGTCAAGTATTGTCTTGAATTCTCGATTGTCAAGAAGTAAAGGGAGCCAAGCTTCTCGTGGCTTCTCTCTTGTATTCATCATTGTAAGTATTTAGCTAGAATACAATTGCTATGACTTTATTCTATTTAATGATTATATTCTTATTTATATGTTTCCATGCTTATTATGATTATATATTTAGTTTAGTATGTTTGTCTTTATATTCAAGCATGGAGTCGTGATATAGCGCCCATTTAGATGATCACTATGTGGGTGGTCGACAATGTGTAAACGTGGTGTTTATACAACGTTTTGCTCGTGACATCACCCTATATTCCGGACGTGTGGTAGATCGTGGATGTGACACTCCCATTGAGTCCTTTTGGAGTCCACCCCTGAATGTAGGGCTAGTTGAACTTTTTGTTACTATGGTAGGTTGGTTTTGTTCCTAATCTTCCTTAGTAATATTCACCATGTGTAGATATAATGCTTTCATACAATGATGACTAGATGTATTGCACTAATTGTAGTATGCATTGACATGTAATTAGGAGTAACTTAGGAATATTCCATCCTATTCTACCTATACCATGATATTTAGCCTATTATGACACCATCTAGTGGCATACGATTATCTTTGACTTGGATGTTATTATCATTAGTATTATTATTATCATTATTTATCTTGATCTTGTGACTTACCTAGTTTGAGTTTAGTATGATGCATATGGTTTACTCTACATTACACCACCGCAAGTGAATCATCATTAAATCATCAACCTACCCATAGCCTACCCCTCTCCTTTTCATTTAGAATATAAAAATACGATACCCGGATAGACTCCCGGTGAAGTGCTACAATTGGGTAATTCTATCTCGTGGCGCTTGCGGATACCAGTAATTATATTATCATTGCAAGAGTTTCAAGTGTCATATTAAGAATATCCGTTCACGCATTTCTTTTAGCGTTGTGAGCTAGGGTGACAGACTAGTTTCGTAGGCAATGCTAGAATGTGTGGTACGACTTTTTGTGCCTATCGTGGTGAGATTAATTCCACCATTGATAATGTTGCAGAGTCATACACCATAACTAACTCCGTCTAACTTTATTCACTTCCCCTCTAACTTTTATTGGAATGTGAGATTAACTCCACATCCAAGCTAACTTATAAGATAGATACCATTTATACATTTCGGCGCCGCCCTAGATGTGGATCACGTTAGAGATGTCAACACTCATCTTGGCTTTTCTTCTTCTTGCCCGAAATCAAAGGAAAAAAAACGTAAACCGCGTAGCGGGTAACAATCTAGTGATGTGGCAAGCAAATATGGAAAAGCAACAAATGTCTAATTTAAAGAGCACACCAATGGGAAATAACACATCATCACAACATAAAACACTCATATTTGGAGCCTACATCTTATATATGTATTCTTTATGCGACCACTCATATCTTATTACAAAGGCGGCCGGACCGTGTTGAACTGGTATTATTTGGACTGTTGCAACTACTCACATAGAATGTTGTAATGCTTCTAATGACATGTTTAACTAGTATTAGTCGCCTTTGTTGCAAGTAATAAATGGTACGTGTGTTAACTACATCGAAATGACGTTGCAATGGCAACTAATTCAATTAAAAAAATATGTAACCGTGGGGGAAAAAGATCAAGTGAAATGACCACATTTTGAGATGAAACAACTAATTCGGCTAGTAGCAACATACAACCGTATGGTTGAAACAAGTAGGTACACCAAGATGTTTCATTAGAGCAAATAGAGATGATGCAAAGGGGGAAATCTTCACGCTTCAAAAAAGAACACTAAGATGTAATAAAGAAGGTTCCAAGTAAAGGCAACATAAAAATATAGGTAAATGCAACATAATGAAATTAAATTACATTGAGCCTTTGTAAAATGACATATCCATTCAATTATAGTCTCTTTAAAATGGCATACATAATATGTATGAAGAATATCATATTTGAATGAGTAAAACAATGATTACCCAATACACAAGTGGGAAAAACTATAATTATCTAACATAAATAAAGGTGTTTTGATAGCAAAGAACGAATAATGTCAATGTAAAAGACTGTAATTTATTATTACTATTATTATTATTATTATTATTATTATTTTGATATGACCTAGTGCTATGAACTCATTTTCATGAAGGAAATAAGACTACAACTACTTGAATCAATAATATAGAATGCGTGTAGATCACATAACCCTAGCACTCTCCTCGCTTGTTTTCAGTAGCACCCTCTCTTGATCTCTCCCCCCTCACACCATAAAAGAAGGCAGCGATCGCGGCAGGCGTGTGCCCATGCCCCAAGCGCCGCTGACACTTGCAAAACAGGCATTTATCTCCAAAGACTGCTCCGCCGCCGCCACCGCAAAAAAATGTGCGCTTATTCAAGTCAAACCTTCCTCTACTTCAAACATGTACAAGCTATCTTGTGCTTGTTGCTTAGTGATTGTTGCTTATTGAAATATGTAGAAGCTATCTAGCAGATTATTAACAACCAAACCTTAGTTCAAGTTTCATTGTATGTGTCAAACATCTAATAAGCACAGCCTTAGTAGCATACAAGTGCCAGACCAATGAAGCTATTAAAAGGTCGACAAGCAAAGAATCAATGAGTGACAAAAATGAACACCATACCTAGGGACCCTTGTTTTGATGATGCGGCATTTTTCTTCGCGGACCTTCCTCTTTGCACGCTTGCTTGACGGCTAGGACATGAGCATTTTTGGGCACCCCCGAGCCAAGTTTGCTGAAGGATACCTTTGCGGTCGCTTGACGTGTCATGCGCTTTGCCGCCGACTCCATCGCCAACAAAGTCATCATCATTGTAGCGCTGGACAATGCATGTAAGCTTGCCTGCATACAACCTTCGCCCCTAGCCCTCGTGAGAGACCATGCCGTAAAAAATAGAGACAATCACAATCAGAATGGTAGATAGAACCTGAAATCAAATGCTAGGTAGCCTACTACTACAACATCACTAGTTCATCATGCAACATGTTGTAGTACTAATTCGCAGATGGAGGAACAACTAGAACTGTGGCGAATGAAGAGGCGAAGAAAAAGACACACCGGTGGACAGAGGGAGAGATGCCACAAGTTCATCATCCAACATGTAGTTCATCATCCAAAACACACACGCCAGCAGCCGAGAGAGACACGTAAATGCCGAATCATGTATCAGACGGAACCCTAATGCCGCTTCATGACAACCCTAAAGCCGCATCTAGACAGGGTACGGCGAGGCGAGCACGCACGGGCGACGAACCGAATGCTAGGCGACGGGCGACTAACCCCGGCGACGAACCCCTAACGCCGGGCGGATGAAGAGGAAGAGGACGTCGACTAACCCGACGACGTGAGGACCGCGGATGGATTGGCGGAGGGGACGAGGGCGACGCGAATGCCGGTGGAACCTTCTCCGCGACGGTGGGCGGCGGGGCGATGTGGAGGCGCCGTGGACGCCGCGCCGCGAATCCGGGACGATCTGGCGACGGCGCTGGCGGCCGCTAATCCGACGGGCGGCCGCCGCGAATCCGACGGCGCCGCGCCGCGAATCAAGAACCGTGGAGGTGCTCGTCGAGTCTGAGGAGCGCGCGAATCGGGCGGGCGGAGCGGGCGGTTTCGCCGCGCAATGGGAGTTGAGAGGAGTGGTGCAGTTGGGGAAGAAGAGTGGGATTTTTTTACACCGGACGGTTACTGGTTTTGATGCGATTCAGGCCGGGCCACGGCGCGCCCACCAGCAGCGTCCGTCCGATGCTGGTGCGGTCCATAGGACGCGCGACATCTAGCATTACTGAAAACTTTAGTGGACAATAATGGCTTTATTGACTTGTACTTGTTGAATGACAAACAACAAAGTTTAGCACAACCACAATTCGAAGATTATCTTCTTCGCTGACCGGTAGATTTTGACACAACAAATTCGACCAAACCTGACGCCGACACACTTTATTTTTGAGCATCACCTGACGCCGACACACTGAACAAGTGAAGCAGAGCAAGCAAGCATGCAACGCTAGCTAGATGCAGAAGACCAGAACCCCTACACAGCACACATGCCAGATTATTCCCAGCAAATCTACCGGTCATCATATCACTTTGCCTCCTTGAGTCCACTCATCGTCGGACAAGGCTACTACACACGGAGCACGTGCAGGGTAACCAGAAACAGGCCGCCCAAAAGCATCACGAAAAAGGTGAAATGCAACTGCCGGCGAGCCCGGGCCGGCGGCGAGCCCATTCACAGCCACGGAGGACGCAACGATTCCGGCGAACGGGAGGAGATGACGACGCAGGTGTCCGGTCACCATGCCGCGGTTGTCGTTCACAGCGCCGAAGCTGGGGTCGCGGAGCGCGCCAGCAATTCGGTCAGCGTGACCGATGCCGAGGAGAGTCTGCTGCGTCGAGTTTCCAGAGCTGTCGAACACTATGCCGACGCCGTCGTCGAGAGGGCCAATATAAACGTCGCCACGTTCAGCGGCCGGGCGAGGCTGCCGCGTGTAGTAGCCGTGGTCGTCGTGCACCGTGACACCGCCGCCGGGGAGCAGGTCGAGAAACACCTCGCCATGTCCGGCGGCGTCGGGGAGCATGGCAGCAAGCACCACGCCACGTCCAGCGCCCGGGCGAGGCTGCAGCACAGAGTAGACGTCGTTGTGGTGCACTGGTATGGCCCCGTCGGTGAGCTGCGGGCCTACAACAACAAGCACCATACCGACCGGGCCTAGCTGCCGCCAGAACTCGCCGGTGTTGGCGTACGCCACTCTGGGCGCGGGTTCACGGTGGAAGGTACGCTCCGGCGCGCTTGCTTGGAAGCTGGCGCGACGAGCGGCGGCAGCGCTGAGCTGGCCGTGGAAGATGCTGGCGCTCATGGGTGCCTCCCTGACCGCGCCGGCCATGCCGACGTGGTAGACTCCACCGTCGTCGGCCTGCTTGCCACCTCGCTTCCATGGTCCATGGTCGCTAGCTTCGTCTCCAGCAACGGGCCCCGAGGCCAGCGGTGGGCTACTGAGCAGCTTTGGTTGCTTGGAGGTTGGAGCTCTAGGAGTGGATTGCTTCTTTATAGAGCTCTTCTTTATATAGGAGAGAAGCCAGGTGATGCCAACGTGAAATGACATGGAAGGCGACGACCGGCGCGCGCCGAGGCCGGTCCGCCTAGATTTCACCGGCACTATGTAGTAGTGGCACGTCCGTACGTGCCTGCCTATCTCAGTAATTTAACGTTATGACGTAATGCCACGTCAGTTATGACGTAGGTCTGTGTATCCGTCAGTAATCACGTCGAAAGGGCGGGATGAGCATATAAAAATTAAGAGAAATTATTTTAGTACTCCTTCTCTTTAATTATTCTCCACATAGGTCCTATATGGGCCTGGTCCGTCCCAGCCCATGTTTAGCCCAAAAAAAAGTGAGCCCATGCATGACCAATTGAAAAACAATTTTAAGCAAATATTATATTTACTTAGTTAGATGGGCTTCTTTGAAATCGATGTAATTTTTTATGAGGAATGAATATTAGAGCAATTTTTTAAAGGGGGTTTCTATTTATCTACTGGTTGACGGTTTGTTCCTTATAATCAATCAGTTTTTATACGACTGCATTTTTGCCGAGATGTAGGCTATCTTCAGTAGCTTTGTTTCTACATCTCCTTTTTTTTTTTCATATATCACAGTATTTTTTGAAACCCAAAAGCTAATTAGCGTGGATTCGTGTGTTTCTATTCATCTTTTATTGATTTATTTATTTATTTATTTATCAATTTAATTTAATTTCTAGTAATTTCAGTTTCATTTTTTTGATTTCATTGTGTCTAGTTTTTGTTGTCAATTTTAGTTGTAGTATCTTGTAATTTCAGTTTCAATATTATGTTTTATTTTTTGGGGTTTAATTCATTGAGTTGACTTTATTTTTTATTTTCTACTTGTCATTTCATTTTGCCTTCCTAAATTCAACATTTTGTATAATAACTTACCCCCTAAGTTGGCAACTTATGCAATGCTTCTTCACATAATTTATCTTCCTCAATTCTACATATTAGTTGTAGAACTAGCAGGTACCCCGTGCTGGAAGACGAAAGTATATACCATATAATATGATGATTGTACACGGAAGGAAAAGATTAGTACCATTAGATAATGTGGTCCAAGGGACAATATATATGATTACAAAGACGATTAGTTTGATGAAGAAGAAAACAATCAGGGCCTGGAACTAAGCACGCAGACAAAAAAAAAAAGTGTTTTAAGTGAACCACAATTCATGGAATTTCATTCACTTTTTAATAGTTTTATGTCTCTGTTAAATCTAGGTGTAATTCTTTTCCTTTATCCAACGTGTCATATATTGATTGGATGAAACTTTGATTGATGTCATATATTGATTGGATGAAACTTGATTGATGGACATATGTAAAATCATCCGAATGATGTGTAGTCACTCCCAAAATTTAAAAATTACAATTCAACGACTCTCGAAGTTGTCTAGTGTAGTCTAGATTTGAAAATGCATTTTTACTGACTACAAAAAATTATGACAGGTCTCATTGAGTTCCCACGGGCGTATATGTACATGGAGCTCACATATGAGATCTACATGTCAGCAACAAGGCTATAGCTTAGAGAACCATACCTTCCTCATCCGACATCCTCAGATGAAAAGATTTTCATGTGAAAATCATAGTTCTTGATGACTCGACTTTTAACTTTGTAATTTTGAGATTTACCCTTTGAGATTAATGTTATCGCAATACGTGATCTCAAGCCATGGTTTGCATGGCCCCAATATCCCGATTGTTCCTACAACTAAGTCGTCATCATCATCTCCTTAGATCCGATAACCTTGGACGATGAAGTGATGGTGATCGATGGGCACAAGGGTGATCAATGGGCCCACAACCTGGTCGTGAACTCGTCGTGCCACGTTACAGAAATCGCAAATCGATAACGCGCAAATAGCTATAAGGAAGCCCGGGATGACGCTCTAGCCCGACAAGTGAGACTTTGCCTTTGGGATCTCTAAATATCTTACGCCGTGGGCGCGGGCGTCCCCGCAACTTTCCCGTCCCCAGAACCTTTCTAACTTTCCCGTCCCCAGAACCTTTCTTTCCCGTCCCCGCAACTTTCCCGTCCCCGGCGCACCGCAACTTTTCTTTCGTCGTCGTCTTCGTTAAAATTTATCAGCCGGACGATGGGTGGACGTGGACCCGCGGAGGCCGAGCCACTTCGGCATCTGCCGATGCGTCCACTGCCACCATAAATACCCCCTCTCGTCGCATGTTCCCACATCCTTCCTTTCCATCCACAACGCTTCCCTCCTCCCGCAGCAACCCGTTCTTCCTCGGCGGCACTCCAGCCGAGCCCGACCTCAAGTTCGTGCTGGTGACCGGAGGTCCACTGAGCAGAGCGGCCACAAGATACAAAAAGAGGAACTGCGGAGGTCCTCGCTTCGAATCATCAGCAACCAACATCGTGCTAGCTTTGCTCGCTGCCGCGCGTCCTCGCCGCCACCGAGATCGGTAACGCTCCTTCTCCTCCGCCTCCGCCGGAATAACCCCTTCAACTGATTCTGTACTTCCCTTCCCGTTCCACGAGTGCCGTGATTTCCAGTTGCACGAGCGCATAATTACTTGCATTTTTTTTTTTTTTGATGTGCCAGAAAACTACGGTGCCACGCCGGCGACGATGAGCACTCCGGGAAGCAGGGCGACGACCATGGGGCTCACCGTCCTTCTGCTTTCTGTCAGTGCTGCAATGCACCTCGGCGCTGACGGCTTCGCCTTACCCTCTGCTTTGTGGGCGTCCTCATTGGCACCAGCCTCGTCGCCGTCGGCGTCCGCATGGCCGACGGCCCAGCGCCCATCCTTCCAATGACTGCTGCACGCGCTCTTGCAGCATTCGTGCGCCGCAACATCGGCTCTGTGGGGCTTGTCATGGCTTCCTGTGCCGTCGCGACGCTCCCCGGCGAGGAAGACCCGATGCACTGCTTTGGCATGTTCGCTCTGCTCTTGCTCGGGGTCTCTCTGATCAACATCGGAGCCCGTGGTGACTGGTGAATGATCACTTCAGTTCCTGTCTTCTTCGACTGAAACCACTGCATTCCCTGGAGCCTGAACTGCTGGTCTGATTGCCAATATGACGTTGCCCCCGCCGCCACTGCGCCTGTCACCATTTGTACCGTTGCGTGTTGCGTGCTGTATCCACCATTTGTACTGTTGCTTGCTGTATTGTACCCCCTACTGCGTGCTTGTTGTAGAATCTCTGTCATGTCGTGTTGTGTGCTTTTGTAGGGGTTAAAAAAAAAGTTATGCTAGTAAGTGTTGTGTGCTTTTGTTGGAGTTAAAAAAGTCATGCTAGTAAGTGTTGTGTGCTATTGTTGGAGTTTAAAAAAGTCATGCAAGTAAGTGTTTTAGTTTCCTACTTGCTGTGCATGAGGCAATACTATTTCTTTTCTTTTGAGCGATATTGTAAGCTTGTTTATGAGCATGTAGTCAAATACCATCATGTCTGTAACTTGAGCATCATTGTTTCAAGTGTCTGTTTGCAAATGTCCTAGATTTGTTCAATGAAATGGTACTCAACCAAGCATGGATTAGTAGATTCAGTATATCATAGGGCCTATCAGAGTTCAGTATATCATGGCAATGAGCATACGTGCTCCTCGCCTTGTCAATCTAGCATGCTGCGTGCAGCTCAAACCCAACACACAAATTGAATCTTCGTTTCAGAATTCAGAATAGTCAGCTGCAACTCATTTGCAGCTGCCATTGCTGAAACCTGAAAACGTGAAACAGCAGCAGTGGATGGAAAACCAATCAGGGTGGTGCAGCTGCAGCTTAAAGGCAGCCAAACTAGGATTCATGCGATGGTTTGCGTTGATTTGAGGCTTTTGTGTTTTGACTAACAGCTGTAAGCATCGGCTCAGCTCAGTTCTGCTCCTTTCAATCATCTACTACAGTACCTAGTAGAATTTGGACATAGATCATTTCCATTTAAATCTATAACAAATTATACATGATTAAATGTGTATAAGGCAGTAGCATAGTTTGTTTATTCTAAATCAAAAGAAAGCTCAAAATAATAAGAATTACAACGATTAGGATGATACGTCAGTGACAAGACTTCAGTGAACAATATTAGCGTTTTGTACTTGATCTTGTCCACGATAAATTCAAGCAAACCTGACGCTGACACAAAACAAGCAAAGAGCAGAGCGAGCAAGGACTCCAGATCCAGAACCCCTACACAAGTAACACAACACGCATGCTATAGATTATTCCCCACCAAATATAAACGCGGTTCGTTATCAGACCATCCTATCACATGATAATCAGATATTTGGCTGCTTGAGTCCACTGTCCACTTATCATCGGACAAGGCTACACACGAAGCACATGCAGGATAACCAGAAACAGGCAGGCCAAAAAGCAGCAGAAAGAGGTGAAATGCAACAGCCGGCGAGAGCTGGGCCGGCGGCGAGCGCATTGACAGCCATGGAGGAGGCGCCGATTCCGATGAACGCAAGCATACGACCCAAGTGTGTGGCCGGCATGCCAGGATCGTCGTACACCGTATAGACGCCGTAGTCTTCGTGCACCGCTTGTCCGCCGACCAGGAGCAGGTCGACAATCACCTCGCCATCGCCATGTCCGGCGCCGTTAGGGAGGAGGTCGACAAAGCACCTCGCCGTCTCCGGCACCTGGACGGGGCTGCAACGTGAAGTTGCCGTAGTCGACGTACACCGCGCCGCTGCCGCGTGGGAGCTGGCCCACAACGACAAACGCTTCGCCATGTCCGGCGCCGTCCGGGAGCAAGCCGACGAACTCCTCACCATGTCCGGCACCCGGACGTGGCTGCAGCACGTAGTCCCCGCTATACACAGCGCCGCCGCCACTGCCACCTGGGAGGTGGGCGGCAAGCACCACGCCATGTTCGGCGCCGGGACGAGGCTGCGGGGCAGAGTAGCCGAAGTTGCCGTGCACCGGGACGACTCCGTCGGGGAGCAGTAGGCCGAGAAGCACCACATCGACCGGGCCCCGCTGCCGCCAGGAGTACGCGCTGATGTTGGCGTACGCCACGCCGGGTCCGGGTTCACGGTGGAACACCGCGACAGGCACCGCCCCGCCGAGCGCGGCGCGGACATGGCGCGCGAACTCAGCGGAGTTGTGGTATGCCGCCGCGGTTGGTTCGAAGCTGGCGCGGCGCGCGGCGGCAGCAGCGCCGAGCTGGCCGTGGATGGTGCCTGTGCTCATGTGGACCTCGCCTTCCTGGACTCCGCTGGCCATGCCGAGGTCGGTTGGTTCCACCGTCGTCGGCCTCGGCACCTCGCCACCGTGGTCCATGTTCTCCTGCCCCGTCTCCGGCAACGGCCGAATGACAAAGCTAGTGGTGGAATGGAATACCGATCGGGCTTCTAAAGGTTCTTGAGTGGATTGGACCGCGCTCCGTGCGCTCGTTATATAGCGAAGCCGGTTGGTGTGCCAACGTGACTGGCGCGCTCGGCGACGGCACCGCCGACCCGGACCCGTGTGGCGCGGACTCGACACAGAGTACAGTACACGGTCCGGGTACGTGCGTGACCAAACGCTCGGGTGCACATCGCTCTCGGCGTCGTCTCCTTCCTGTTCCATACTAGCTCGCGGTAGATCGGTCGATCCGTCTCTGAGAGTGACAATGTGCGTACACTGTTCGCGTCGCGCTACGTCTCTCGTAAAGGCGCTACTCTTCCATCAGCCGGAACGGCCGATTTCAGAGCTGCTGACTTTGAGAAATGGCCGTTGTTGGCTTGCTGGAGAATGGAACTCTGTACACGTGCGTTGGGTCAAAATTATCCAAATGGTTGAAATGGGCACCGGGGCTGCGGGGCTGCGGCGACCGATCTGGAATCTTTTTGCTAATTTGACAGTTTTTAAAAACTAATTACAAGATTAACACGGATTAATTTCTTTTTCCAAGAATAAGATTTGAGCACATTTGAGGCTTTGCCAAAGGCACCTCAATTACACACCGAGGCGCCATGCATGGCGGCGCCTCGCGCCGCCACGGCGCTCTCCGGCGTGGCTGGCCTTGAGGCGCCACATGCAAAGGCGCCCAAAGGCTGCTTCAGGCGCCGTTGGGAAAGGCGCGCGTCAAGGCGAACAGCAGGCCGCGGGCCGGCTTCCTCCCTCCCAGCCTCCCTCACTCTCCCGCCCGGCCGCCCAGCCGCAAGAAGGCGAAGGGAGGGCGACGCCGCCGCCCGATTTAGCCTCCCGGCGGCTTCCCCTTCGAATCCCTCCTCCATCCTTTGCTCCGTGAAGGTATTGCTCCTCTCTTCCTTCATTTTCACGGTGGATTGAGGATGGTGGGTTGGTGGCTAGGGTTTGGTTGAAGAATGTTTTTTGTTGAGCTATGGGGATTTATATTTAGGAGAATTAGATTAGTTCCTTGTGGATTCAAGGTTTAGTTTCATATTTGTTTAGTTCCATTTGGATTTACAAGTTAGGGTTAGTGATTTTTAGTGGTGCACCATATGATTAATTTATGTATTTATTGTTTGGGGTGTATGGTTACTTTGCTAAATTGTCACCAATTTTTGTTACTAGCATGGAGTATGACTATCGGAAATTGAAGTGGAGCCGAAAAGGTCGCCCTCCCGAATTGTACCTCGATAGGTCTTGCAAGGATGCCGACGCCCCCTCCGAACTCCCGGTCCCTACCCGTGATTGTGGTTTGCAGGCCGTTGTTTCCCCAATCCAGCATCCGAGAACCGCGACGTTGTTTCTACGAGTGCGGCTCATATGTCGGAAGTATTTGTCGATATTGTCGGTTTTCTTTTGTTACTATCGGCTAAGTACCAAGTTTGATGAAATTATGTTTTGTAGGAGGACATTGAAAGGTGCTTCTTTTCCAAAGGTGGATTGACGGGCCCGATAAGTTTGACCCAAGGTACCTCATGTTCAAAAACGAGTACAACTACCAAATTGCACATGAGCGCTTCAAGCGATGGCTTCCACCTCCCCTAACCCTCCACCAATGAGTGATTTCGATAAGGAGTATTGGACAAATCGACGACTAGAATCGCGCCACGATGCCATTGCGGAGATTATTCTGCGGGTAGACAAATGGGATGAATTTTCGTGTGGGAACAAGAGCGACCGAATCCTCGATTGCAAAGTGTCATTTCAAAGAGCACCTATGGGGTCCCAAGTCTCTTTGGCCCGATCCAGAAACGTACAAGAAGAGGAAGAGGGTAATAAAGCCTAGGGAGTACGAACCTTGTGTTATGCAAATGTGGTGTTAAAGCGAACTACGGGTCTTGTTCCTTCTGAGCTTGGCATAGGCTATCGGTGCGGGCATATGGGACGACTATGTTGAGGTTGGTCGCTTCCCCAAGATCCGACAATGACATCACACAATATTTTTCGCTAACACTTGTTGATTTCTTATCTTTAACAGAGCACCGAAAATGCAAGTGGGAGAGTTACGAGGAGAGGAAAAGGTGAAGCAGCCAGATCTCGGCTCATAAAGCCATGGACCGTAAGATGCGTTGGGGTAGTCGCCTTGTTGACTCGTACCTTGTCACGCTGACACGTGAGCAAAATAGGGTTGCCCGCGAGATGGGTGTGAAAAGCCGAGAGAATTTGGACCATGAAAGAAGAAAAAAAAGAAGGAAGAGGAAGATGCATTGTACCGAAAAAGCAAGGAGGTGGAACAAGAGTACAAGGTCATCAAAGACCTTGAGGATGGTCTACGTTTGAGTAAGTGTTGAAATAGCACAATCCTAATGATATGCTCTCTCATTTTAAATTATGTGGAATCATATTTGAATGTTTTTGTTCACAGATTAGAGGACTGTGTGGTTTCGTTGTGGGACGAAGTACAGAGCGCGCATTATTCGCAGTGTGGTGGAGGAAGCACAAAAGAAGGCCGTGAAGAAATTGACAAACGCGATCGCCGGCGGAGGTCGAAGTTGAACAACAAGGAGGCCCAAAACATGGATGATGACAGGTGACTTTTCAAGATTGAACGAGCTCATAGCCCTCGCCGAGGCTCGGGTTGAAAGTACCGAAAGCAAGAGGTCATCCAAAGTGCCCATGTGGTGTTCCGACCAACCACGGGCCCGACTCTTGCGAGAGAGTTGGGAATAGGATATTTTTGTGGCCATATGGTGGATTATGATGAGGTTCGTTGCTTCATGCATTGTAGGCAATATCATGCCTTATGTTCCCTAACTCATATGGGTTGTTTTCGTTTAACGTAACACTAGAAAATGTTTGTGGGAGTCTTTTATGGCAAGAGGGAGTTCCTCGAGACATGCAAGGCCAATGAGATGGAAGATGGTGATCGGCTTGTCAAAGAGTACCTACTCATCCGTAGGCGAGGAGCAAATAAGTGAGCATGCCCCTAGCTTGGGGGAGTTATGCGCCAACAAATTTCGAACAATATGAGAAAGGGATTAATATTTACAAGAAGAAGCTAAAGGAGCGACGCCGAAGAGCGGAGGAGGAATAAGGGAGACCAAGTCCCCCGTGGTGCCCAATGTGCGTGAGGATGCCATCCCCGTGGTGGGCAATGTGTGAGGACATAGTCCCCGTGGTGGCTCACGTGAGGACACAGCCTCGTGAGGGCGGCAACAAATCGATATTGCATGCCCGTGCCGCAGATGGCGCAGAGCACATTGTCCGGGATGACACGCCCCCCGTCGTGGTTCATGTGCAAAGACGACATCGTCCCCCGCCGTTGATGTGCGTGAAAATGATCATGACTTCTGGTCCCAAGCCGATGCAAGTAGCCGATGAGATTTATGAGGCGAAGACGACGCAAACGCAAGATGAGGAGGCAAAGAAGACGCGAAATGCAAGAAGATGAAGAGTGGTGGTCCCAAGCTTCTCAAGTAGCCGATGAGATTGAGGCGAAGAAGGCAGCCCTGTGGTGGAGTAGTGGGGACTAGTCGAAGCAATGAGGTTGTTGTGGAGGAGAGTGATTCGCATCGAAGACTTGCTACCGTGCTACACCCGCATTCCCGATGTTGATCGGTGAATTGATACTTGCATGCCAATATGTAGTGAAGAATGTTGTCTTATCTATTTGCTACGATCGATCCATGTTGAATCTTGCCGCTAACTATGTCGTGAACTATTGTAACCTTATGCTTATTTTGTCGAACCATGTGGCCTTATGTGCATGTGTACAAAAATGAAAAAATAAGTGCAAAAATGAGTCTCGCTTTGATCATAAAATGAAACTACCGCCAGATCACGGTTCCATTTTTTTTTCGGCGAGATACCAGCGCCATTGGCAAAGGCGCCCAAGCTCAGCGCTTTTGCCAATGGCGCGTAGCATCCCGGCGCGTAAAAAAGAAAAGAAGCATGTTCGTAGTCTTGTTTCTTTTATATCTAATCTTTAGACGTGAGCAAAAGAGTTACTTAATGTTCAAGAGTTACTTAATTTGAGACACGAGTACTCAACTATTCCGCACACTCGCAAAGGCTCTAACACCTTTGAACACGCGGTTGAAAGATCTCGGACGAAGTTCGTAGTCATTATGCCCCAACGCCATCCACCCTCATCATATGCTAACGCCCACTTCTCCTTCTTCTCCATCCGACGCCGAACCATGCGCCCCCGTGGGTTCATCATTTTATCAAGCTCAGCCCGCCAGATCCTTGAACTCGGTTTGGGTAAGGACACAACACAGCCCTTAACCTTAGCACAAACCTCCTTCTTCCTCCGACGCCGCCAATAATTAGCGGCGAAATGACGATGCACCATCGATGGACCAAAGGCGGTTGACCCTCTATTTCTTCATCGGCGGCATTAAGGAGACCCGCGTGACGGTCGATATCATACAAACCTTGCGAGTTGGCCCAAGCACATGAACCCTTAGATGCCACATGAACCACCGACCATGACTCATTGCACTCTCCCTCCGCCAATGCAAATGCCAGCGGTACTATTTGCTTCTCGTGGTCAACAGCGCCACCGCCATCATCAACACACCCTTGTACTTCCCTCGTTAGGAAGGTGCCATCAACTAGAACAACGGGCCGACAATATTGAAATGCATGTTCCGGCCTGCAAAAGGACCGTAACACACGCTTTCAACACATGCCTCACTTTCCCCGACAGATCGCTAAGTGATACCGCCCGGTGTCTACGAACCATTTCAGCCCGGGGTTGTAGTACCTCATTGCACATAATATTCTAGGAACCCCGTTGTACGCTTCTTGCCACCGCCCCCATCGATCTGCAATGCACCGCTTAGCACGCCAAACCTTCCCATAAAGGGGCGTATACTCGAGTAAATCCGACTATTGATCGGATCAAGGACGATATTGAAACATCGTTGTTGTCATCAACAAGACCCAATATGCGACGGGCAAGGTACTCGCGGCCGTGAGTTGAGGATGCTTCTCATTTGACTTGTTATCGCACATGTGTGGGGTTGCACCACTCGAAGTTATCTTCCACTTGCCATCTACCTTCTTCCGAGCATTTACCCTCCACATACAACCGTTTTCGATGCGGTTTTTGCATTCCACATAGTACATCACCTCCTTGTCGAATGAGTGACCTTGTACGGCCCGTGGTGGTGGACAAAGATAGTTTTGCATAAACAACTTGAGCTCAGGTAATGTACTGAAAAGCATCCCCTTAGAAAGGATAACATTCTCATGATTGTGCACGACCGCCCGCACAACTCTAGGCTGATGTCACGACCGCCATATCGGTCATGCTAACGCCCCTCGTAGTTGGGAACGCCCTAAAAGGTACGCCCATCGACCGCAACCGCATCAACAACTCTGTCTCGCGGTACCGGATCCGTGGAACATAGGGCTGTGCTTCGCTGAATCGAACAAAGGAACCGGGAGGGGGAACATCCGCATCCTCTTCTCTAGTTAGTCTTCCTTGCACCGGCATTGCATGAAGTTCTTCGATCGGTAATCCCTGTTGGCACAGAGTGAACAGGAGGGGACATCCTCTCCTCCTCATAATCATCCCTCGACTCGGACTCACTCCACGCCCACCAAATCATCGATCCTCTCCTCCTCCCGTACCTCCTCCTCCTCCCTCCTCCGAAATCATCCACATCGCACGTATGATCGCCCGCCAAACCCGGGTGATCTAATCCCCCCCAGTCGCACGCTGCCATCTCCGGATGATCCCGCGTGAAATGACCGCCCAATTGTGTATCTTCCTCCATTGCCTCAGGACCGCCTCCATGACAATCGAGTAAGGGCCGTCATCGTCATCATGATCATCGGCCTATACATCTCTCCACCACCACCTCGGGCATTTTACAATTGTAACCTTGTAGGACCCGGTTGTAGCGGGTCCAAAGGAGCCGAAAGTCAAGCAAGGGCATCATGACATAGCGCCGCCTAGTGGACCCCCGTGATCGAACCTCCCACTAAGCGCGACCTCCACACCAAACTCGCTTTCAATCGTGAAAGCAAAAGAGCATCGTAGCTAGGAGGTTCGTCAAACATCTCCAAATCCTCCTCCATGCCATCAAACATACAATCCTCTTTCGTGACACTTCCTCCATAAAAGACACGGACAAAACAATCCATCTACACGAAAGGATATTTTGAGTATATTAGGAGTTCAATTTCGTGACCTTGTCCACCTAGCTAACTATACAACGTAAATGTCCTAACTAACTTTCCAAAATAAGTATCCAAACCTAAATAAGTAACTAACCAAATATCCAAACCTAAATAAGTAACTAACTCTCCAAAATAAGTATCCAAACCTAAATAACTACCTACCCAAATAACTAACAAATCAATAACCAAAACTAATGCTAACCCTAACTAATCTTAATTCGAAATAACTAAAACTTGAATATGTGATTTGCACTAACAACACCAACCGGTAGATAGCACTAACAAAAAAAAAAAAAAAGAAAAAGAAATTGCTTGCGCTTTCGTAAAGAAGGGCGCCCGGAGTAGCACTAACAGACGGAAGGTGCCGCCGGCGGCAATGGCCGCCCGGAAGCCGCCAGCGCCGCACGGACGAGGGAGCAGCCGGGCGCCGGTGGTATTCCGCGGCGCGGGCGCGTGGCTACTGTGGGCGGGCTCGGGCGCGTTCGGCTGGCGGTGAGGGCGGCGACACCGGGCGGTAAGGGCGGCGGCACCGGACGGCGGGCGGGCGTGCACCGGGCGGCGGGGCGGTGGGTTCAAACCCTAGGTGCCGGGCAAATGCGCAGAAGAGAATGAGGAGGAAGGGGGGAAGGGAGTCGCGGCCGCTGGGTGATGGCGGGTCTTGACGCCGCCTTTCCCAACGGGCGCCGAAGCCGCTTGAGGCGCCTTTGCATGTGGCGCCTCAAGGCCGCCCACGCCGCCGGTCTTGAGGCGCCGTGATGTTTTTGAGGCGCCGCCATGCATGGCGCCTCGTGTGCAATTGAGGCGCCTTTGGCAAAGGCGCTCCAAATGTGCTATTCTTGGAAAAAGAAATCAACCCGTGTTAATCTTGTAATTAGTTTAAAAAACTGTCAAATTAGCAAAAAAGATTCCCGACTGCGGGCTGCCGCCACATCGCGTTTTCAGCCGGCGTGGTAGAAGCCACTTTCTCCCCGACCAACTCTTTGGCAGTGTCGATTTGGATTAATTGGTACTTTTGGTCCATGAAATAGAGATATGGTTGTTCAGGATACAACGATTGAGCTTACAATGGTGTTTTTAAGGTATCCTGAATGGAGCCATCAAATTAGTTTTTCTTTTTTAGAAATACCGGATAAGCTTATAGAACATTTGGCTGGACCAGTTCATCCGCTTCTCTCATTATGATAAAATTAGAGTGGTTAGTGTTTATTAGTGTACACATTTGTTAGCGTACGGATAGTGACGGGGCCGTGCCTCTCTAAGACAGGAGTGAATTAGACAACTTTAAAACTGCTTCTAACTAATGCCATTAATTTCCACCTAGACAAACCTATTCAATAAATAAACTATCTAGATATGCAATTAAGCCAAGAAGGAGTGTCGAGTGCTTGCAAAACTGACTACCATGAGAATGTTATCACTGTCGAGTGCTTATTGCCGAAACCAAAATTCGGCTATGAAGGGGGTTAGGATGTGACTGATAGGTCTGAATATAGTAATGCGTCGTCGAGAGATACACCGAATAGCAGGAGATTGGAAAACTATGCCAAAAAAGGATAAAAGTTGTTTTAACTAAATAGTTTTAGCTAATTATTAGTTGATGATTTTTAGTTGAAGACTAATTCTCTCTCAATGTAGCAGACTATTATCAACATTAGATTCCAACGGGCCAGAACATACCTTATTATACAAGCAGCACTAAATTCATTTTCGTACAGAAAGTGTAGCAATCACCTCTAGTTTACCTTTTTGTTTAACTAGTTCGTCAACCGTGCTCTCGCACGGGTTTGAATCTTAGGAGACACTAAGTAATAAAATTTACTTGTATTACAAAAATTGAGGTACTCTATAGTCTATATTCGGTTATGATAATCTATCCGTTATTGAATTTTATGTACTTTTCATCCATATCCAGTTGTTTTTCTTTACAAAGCACCTATGGTTGTCTCTAATATTAATTTTGGTTATTTTCCAAAAACTTTAACTTATTAATTACTTAGATGCAACAACTATTATTTAGAATGGTGATTATAGTCTACCAATCTGAATATTTTTTTTTTTTTTTTTGTACAAAATTTAGGATCATTCTTATTTATTTCCAACGGTTTCATGGGTAATAATTCCTAGGATTAATCTTTTTTTTTTCTAGCATAATATGTGTCTAGTTGAAACACAAACTTAATGTATGTAAACTCTTATCACTTTATGTGATATCATAAAAATCTATATTATAGCATTCAACATTTAATCATGTGTTAATTTGAAATTCCAATGATTATTATCTCTCTTTTTTAATATCAAAAGATTATTCTATGTCCTAGGCTATCCTCTTTGTTCTTACAATGTCATAAATAGTTGTTTCACCATAGACCATGGTACTCATGACGTTGAATTTATTATATATTGTATTAATATTCTTTTATTAAACAAATAATCCGCGTAACTAAATTACTAATATTCATATGATATAATGTTCCAATCAAATTATTTAACAACTTGCAAAATTTATTATCGTGAATATTAATATAACTTAAAGTAATAGCATAAGTGTCATTACTATATGACTTGCTAATGATATTTTTCACCTCTTAATAACCTTAAAAAATAATATCCTAATGTGTACATGTAACATAGTTTTATGGATTGTTTGAACTTAATATTGAAATAAGTGTGTATTTCAAATAGTTCTTGCATATATTTTGCTTATGGTTGTTGAATTATTTTTCATAATAGCATATATTAGCATTTACATGTAGATTTGAGGGATTTTTGTTATTTTTTGTAACGGTTGAGATGGATAATTTAGGCACAAATCCTATAGGTTATATTACATTACATTATCTTTCATAATGCCCAAGGTGGTTAATTATAAAAACTTAGGGGTCATTACAATTTATAAAAAGAAGAAAAATCGTGGATTAGTTAATGATCTTTTTTTATAATTGTGGAGTTTTGTGTCTTTCAACATTAGTGTTAGAAGTAGTGCTAGCTTTGATCATAGCTCTAGTTTTAGTGATAGTGCTTCTTTTTTTATTTCGGCCTTGATGGCTTGTACCTTCCTGTTTGTTGTATGTTCCTTGTCCCTCCCTCCCTCTGCTCCTCTTATGTATGTATAATATTTATGCTGATGTTGTTGTACTTCCGTCATGTTCCTTTATAATGAAAATGAAAAAAAATTATAGGTAGGGGACTCCCTTGCTGACCCTTTTCATAAAAAAAAAAAAAGGTTTTCCATATGGGCTTTATTTTTTGGCTGTGTAAATCCTCGGATGTAGAGGCCGGATGTTTTTACTCATCCATTATCTAAAAAAAATATGGGCTTTATTTATAACTCCATGGATCATGGTCCCTTAATTTTTTAGCGTCATTCACATATAAACTTGATGTTATATTTATAACTCCATGGATCATGGTCCCTTGATTTTTTAGCGTCATTCACATATAAACTTGATGTTATCTAATGTAACTATATTAAAGTGAACAAAAAAAATTATAAGTTATGCTCAGTAGGGATTATATGAAGTATTATTGATTCAGAGTAATCCAAGACTGTTTTTTTTTTTCACAATTCTTTCCCCTAGTTTATTCTCACCTAAAGTGCTAAACAGTATTATATAACACAAGCATAAGAGGAGAAGATAAATTAAATTGTAATTATGGGGATAGACAAATTTTGTAAATCATAGGAGAAATTAAATTGTAATTATAGGAATGATCACACCTTTAGTCTGCTTCCAGTGCGAACATTGATGTAGATGCCCATGTCATTCATGTGCCTCCGCCCAAGGATGATCAGCCGGCTTATATTATATATACTAAAGAAAAGGATGATCAGCCGACTTTGATTCCTCACCTGCTCGTCCAACGCCCGGGCTGACGTCGTGCCTCCTTCCTATCTTTTAGGTCACGGGCATGCCTAGCATCGGCATCCCACCACGATCTCGATTATATAGCTGTTGTAATGAAGGACCGAAACGGCGACCAGAGGGGTGAATGGGAGCCTCAAATTTCCTTTTCAATTTCGGGTCATCGGCTCAACCCCCAACCTTAAAAGCAAACTCAATCAGGAGTCGAGTAACACACGTGCTAACTGGTAGCAAGGTGTCACGAGCAAAGACAACACCGAGATGTCCACGACCCAAGAGGTTGGGTGGATGTTCCTTAGGAACACAGCGGGACACCTCAAACGAGCACACACGACCGGCGAAAAGAATTTTCGAATCGATAGAAGGAAAAGAGTTATCCAACTCCTATTGAGAAGAAGTGGATCCTCTAATCTAAAAATACTCAAATCAACTTGTGATAAGAGCACTCAGATAAAGTCGTCGAATCGACAGAAAACCATCTCAACAACTGGATCTCAAATCGGAGCTCAATTGATCAAATTACAGGCAAAAGAAGCGAACTAGAATATGAACAAGAGCAACTGGCTTCGAACCTGTAGAGACAGCACAGTACAGCAAGCAGGACAATTTGCACAACGAGAATAGTATTCTAACAAAATGAGATACTTGATCAGGTCATGAGAGCTAGTATTAAAACACGTATGCAACAAGATATCTTTGTAAATGACTTGAATTGATTTACTTGCCGACCAACAAAGTTACAGCTATATGCAAGCCGAGTAGTACTCCAAAACTAAATGAGACATATCAAAGCTCAGCCATCGATGAGCATCCTGCTGCAGTTCTAAATTGATTTCTAAATAAACTAATTCATGAAACCAGAGAATGCAGTTACGTGAGAAAAACTAGAACGAACAGCTACTTAGGCAACTCATCGAACACCTTGCGGGCGCAAGAAAGAAAGCACTAAACTGAGATTATCAAAGCTAGGAATTTCACAAGCAAACTTCGATCTAGCTGCCCTGCACAAGAGGAAAGATTGGCTCGATGGCCAATTCCACAGATCAAGAGAAAAATTCGACCTTGGATGAGGAAGAAGCCGAGCTGGAGAGCGCTTGCTGCTGTTGTCCGCTGCCGAGAGCTCCTGTCAATCTGGTCGCGCGTGGACCGATGCAGCTGACCCAGGTGCTGATCCCCTGGCCAACGCTTGCTGCTCGCCGGTGAATGGATCGAGCCTGGCCCCGCGGGTGCTCCTGCTCGCACGTAGCTGCCGTGCGGCCAGCAGCTCGCTTGCTCCCTTGCCAGGTGACGAGCGTGACACCAAGGCTGCTCGTGAGCACCCACAGCCAGCAGCTCGCTTGCTCCTGTACGTGAGAGCCTTGGCCGAGTTATTGCTCCCGTCCTGCACAACAGAAACTCACCAAGAAAAACGAACGGGATCCAAATTTCTCAACGAAAAACACAGCAAAGAATACGAAACATGATCCAAATCGTCGGAGACGACAGGGAGGATTGGGGCTCCCCTTCCCAAACGAAAATCACCACAAAAGTCACCAATTTGATGTTCTTGAACCTCTAAACAAGAACCCTAGAAATTTGGGAAAATAAAACAAAATGGAAGAGGCAAAAGAGGGGAGGATGGCTGCCATCCTCTATATATGGTCCTTATTTTTCATCCCTATTTTGCCCTTCGATACATATGAGCCAAACCATTAACCCTAGGGCTATTTTGGTCGACTCCGGTTAATTTTTGATCCGACGGCCACCGCGCCTCCTCATCTGCAGCCTTGCTCCGCGCAATCTCCCAGATGCCGCCACGTGCCGTCCTTCCGTCCACCGGAACGCCCCGGGTTTTGAGGCCCAAACCCGTAAAACCCGCCGATGGTTTTGAGGCCCAAACCACCAAACCCGCACCGTGGTTTTGAGGCCCAAACCACGAAACCCGCACCGATGGTTTTGAGGACAAACCACCAAACCTCCTCGACACGTGTCATCGCCGTCTTGACCGCCCGAGTCGCCAAGTCATCCGAGCTCCCCGCTCTGCCTGCACGCTCGCCGCCTTGACTCGATCGACACGGTCCCGCCCACGCCCTCTTGCATTCGCCGATGTCCCGGATGTCGCCCACCATGGCTAGCCACCCGGCGATCCGGTCCCTCGGTCCAAGCATCACGCCCCGTCCTTCACCTCCGCGGTCCGTCGGCCCCAAGACGCCCCTCCTTGGCCCCTTCACCTTGCCGTCGCCTACCATCTCCGAGCTCCACACCCGTACAACACGAACCAAGAGATACGTCTTCGACACACTCCACGTGTGCGGTGTACATAGCCAAGCATAAAGAATAAAAGAAAATAGAATTAAAATGTTGATCGTTGACAATCACTCAATCACAAAACTAAACACATGTGACCTAAATCAACCATGTGTTCGCAATCTCCCCCTTGATGAGTGCATTGTCAACATTCAACACAAAGACGTAAGAAGGTAGAAGATAGCACATCCGAAAGTGAACAAAAGCTAGACAACAGCTAAGACAAAATCACTAGATAGCAAACATGGAGCAAAAACTTGGTTCTCAAAGACATGGGCAAAAGGCTCGACACAACCAAGCTAAAAAAACAGCTAGTCCTCAAGAAGAGGTAGAACGGGCTCAACACCACTAGCACACTCCAAACCAATTACTTTCACACACAAACAACTAGACCCTCAAGACAGAGGCAAAGGCTTAACACATCTAGCTCAAAGTGCTACTCCCCCGGACAAATGCAATCTTTGCCTTTGTATCTTTCTCCCCCTTGTTGGCAATTGCACTAATCAAGCTATGAAATGCATGAAAATGTAATGAGGGAGCTTCAAGTTTATAGCAATCCAACCGAGAAGATGCTCTAGATAGTGTCATGGCAACAAAAACAAGTGCTTAACATGGTGCTCAAACCGATCAAAAGATATGAAATATGGCTTGAAAGCACTTTGATTCAGTTTTAAGCATTTCGTAAAAGGTGTCCACCACAAAGAATAGCACATAGCACAAGTGTTTTGAAAATCTACCAAGTGCTACACATGTATATCAAGTGAACTACCCCAAGCAACGTTTATACATCATGCAAAAATAGAGCCAACACTTGTCAAAATTTCAAGTTATCTGAGTTGCAGCGGTTACAAGCATTGGACAAAGCATGTTGCGATTGGTTATCCACAACCGTCAGCCTTACTAATCAACCATGTCAAGCCTATGCGTGTGAGCAATTAAAAGCTTAAGACAATGGTCTGGGTCAATCACTACCAAGCTCGAGTTCAACTCAAGTGCAATGAGGCGGAAAGCCCCAAGACTTGGATGTGGGGACGGTATGGACCCATCTCGATCTTTCCATACACTTAGCTTAGATTTCAGATTTTAGCAGATAAAAGCATGTGGTCATCTAAGCAAGTGTATAACTCAGTGAATGAGACATAGTCACCTAGCATACATGATAAGCACAAAGGATCTCAACAACTTAAACATGCTAGAAACTATCTCAATGGTGAACATTTTGCAAGATTCATTGTTGTTAAGCAAGTTCACATGAAAAACAACTTTGCTCATAACATATATCAATTAAGCAGAAAGAGCACAAGTTGTAAGCACCAACATGTAATTGTTACACTAAACAGAGCATAGTCTTATTGTGATCAATATAAACAAGAAGCTCAAAGTGCAATAGTGTACATGATGAATGCAATATGATACAAAATGATGCACAAAGCAAAAACAAACCTAACACTGCGAATCTGTACATCAACTACAAAACTACCCTCAAAAAGGATAGCAAACTCCCAACTCCTCCTCAACCAAAGACACCTAGCAAAAGAAAACTAGGATACAAAAGGGCACAAAGGCTAGCATGGTATATAAAACACAAGAAAACACAAAGCTATCATGAATAAGATGGCTAGCCTACCATGGTATATACACAAGCAAGACATAGAACCAAAATGTGCCAAAAATATACAAGTGAGCAAATGAACATCTCATACCACAAGTAGAGAATCATGAATGTACAAGGCATGAGTGTATATGATAGCTCACATACTGTGTGTAGGTGTCACAATAAGGCACATGCCTCTTGGAGGCCATCAAAGTGGTGTAGACAACCATCAAGTCTTGATCACACCACGACAAAGAATCAAGTTCCACCAAGCATGTGTTCTCCACCCCATGTCCTCATACCTACACATGAGAGGACAAAGAAACCCAAGTCTTGGATCCCAAAGGGTCAACAAGCATAAACTTGGGAACCCAAGACTTAGTCACCTACATCACTGGAAAAACATGGGATGAGCAAATGGCATGACACTGGGGTTAGTAAACTTGGAAGAATACCAGTGTTGACCATCTTGCCCAAGATATGCGTTAGGCACCACAAACATCCCATGACCCTTCTTCCCAAAGTGCTCACCACGCACAACAAAGTGTGGTGCACTCCTCCTATCAACCTCAAAGCTCTCAAAGCGAGGATCTACATCCACTCGCGGAGCACGACCACCAAACGGTCTCACAAATCGTGGCCCAAACCTCTGAGGCCTCCTACCTTCGGACCTAGCAAACCGCCGAACCGACCGCACACCCCTCTCATACATGCCAAGTGGTGGGTGATACATGTCACGGTTCTCAAACTCCACTCGACGCCTAGCATCCCTCTTCCTCCTAAAGCAAAACTCAACCAAGTGACCATCTCTCTGGCAATACTCACAGTGATACCTCACCTCTCTCTTAGGTGGTGGTTGGTTCACTCTCTTGGGTGGATGGTTCACTCTTGTTGTGGTCTTGGCCTTAGGAAGGGTTTCCTCAGGGATCCTGGGCAAAGTGTCAAGTGGGTTCTTGAGGTGGTTCGGTTTGGGGAGCCACACTTGTTTGGGAGGTGGAGTCTTAGTTGGCTCTTGGAGAATGCCATCTTGCACAATAGGCTTGGTAGGCTCAAGTGGAGTGATCTTGGTCGGTTTTGGAGTGTTTGTTGGTTTTTCACTCGAGCTCAAACCACTACCTTGACCAACCTTGCCATAAATGACTTCTCCCTTCCCACCTATAGCAAAGCCTAAACCCGATGTGTCAGTCCCCCTCTTGAACTGACTCATCATCATGCCAAGCTGCGGCTCTCCACAAGACACCCAACTCAAGACAGAGCGAAGATACTTGATCTCCTCTTCGACTCTCCCCTTGTCATGCCTACAAGACATAAGCTCCAACTCCAAAGCTTCACACTTAGCACATCCCAAAGCACGGTGCTATCCGAGTTGGCCTTCTCAAGCACAAGCAAGCTTGGCGGCCTTCTCGCCAACTCGGATCGCAAGTCGGGACAAGAAGACTTGCACGCACTCAACAAAGCGTCGGCCTAGACTTCAAATCAACGTGCTCATCTAGCAAGGCCGAATACTTGGACTGCAAAGACATGATGCTAGACATATGCACAAAGACAAGCATCACACTCCGTCTCATCAGAGACATCGCATGTGCTTCCTAAGTAACTCTATCTCCGTCCACAGCCATCTCCCACTTCTCCTTGTATTCCTTTCTCTCCCTAGCGGTACGCTTTAAGCAACTTCTCTTGACACACTAGCGCATCGCCCAAAGATTCAACTTCATCGGAGAGAGACTCGATTGTGGGAGGTACCTCGGAAGGAGAAGAGTCGTTGCGTGTGGCTTGGCGCTTGCTCTGGCCACCGCTCCATCGAGGGCCATGGTGCGTAAAACCCCCGGCTTGGAGTCGGTGAAGAAGCAAAAGTCCATTTAGCTTGTCCTCGACCTTGCGCCGGACTCCTCATCGCTTGAGGAAGATTGCCCGTCCGAAGAGTCGTTTGTCGAGGTCGCCGAGGGAGGCAAGGAAGGTGTGCTTGTGCTCCTTGGCAAGCTTGAGGTACTTCTTCTTGATCGCCTCCTTGTCGAAGCCCTTCTTGGACTTGTACTTGCGGAGATGTGTACTCGCGCTTGTCCTTGCGCTTGTCGGAGTCGTGCTTGTTGGAGTAGTACTTCTCGCGGAGTACTTGTCCTTGTTCTTCTTGGGGCACGCGGCGACGGCGGTCCGGATCGCCGCACTCGAAGCATCCGCCCTTGGATGGACCGCCACGCCGACGGTTCAAGCGGTTGTTGTGGAACCGCGAGAATCGACCGATGACTAGTGCAAGCTCATCATCCCCAAGGCTCTCCATCTGCTCCTCTGTCACGGACACCAAGGAAGACAAGGCAAACGACATCCGTGAAGGGTTAGCAGAAGAACTCGAACTACCCTTACCTGAGACGAGAGCAACATTCGGGCGCAGATGGATTCTTCAGCTTCGCCCCGGATCCGAGCCTCGATCTCGGAGGACTTGAGCTTGCTGTCAGAGCTCGTCGGGTGTGAGAGTGTCGTAGTTGGCGCACTCCATGATCGCGGACACCTTCACATCCCACACCTTCCGATCCAGAGCGCAGTACAAGAGCCGCGAGACGCCTTCTCGTGCTCGTCAAGCCTCTCCGACGGCCCGTTCGCCCCGGGCTTGTTGCGGATCGCCCGAAACCTAGCAAAGAGAGAATCGATGGACTCGCCATCAAGTTGGATTAGGTTGTTGTACTCTCTCTTGTAGGTCTCATATAGGCGGGGCCTTGACTTGTGGGGTTCCCTCGTGGTAACTCTCAAGTATCCTCCACACCTCACGAGCGGTCTCACAATTGGCAACTCTCTCAAACTCAGTGTCTTTGAGGCTAGAGAACAAAACGCTCCTCGCTCGGTTGTTGGCATTATGTTGGGCTATTTGTTCCTCACCCACTCGAGCGGCTAGCACTTGGTAGTTCTCATCCTCGACAATCTCCCACACTCTCCAATCCATCCCCATAAGATGTGCTTGCATCTTAATCTTCCAATAGGGATAGTTGGTGCCATCGAACTCCGGAGGCTTGCCACCATAGTGACCAAACCTCTCCATGTCGCCTTCTCGCGGATCACGGACCGATTAAGGTGGATATGATCCTTAACCGCTCCGATACCAATTGAAGGACCGAAACGGCGACGAGAGGGGGTGAATGGGAGCCTCAAATTTCCTTTTCAATTTCGGTCATCGGCTCAACCCCCAACCTTAAAATTAAACTCAATCAGAGTCGAGTAACACACGTGCTAACTGGTAGCAAGGTGTCGAAAGCAAAGACAACACCGAGATGTCCACGACCCAAGAGGTTGGGTGGATGTTCCTTAGAACACAATGGGACACCTCAAACGAGCACACACGACCGGCGTAAAAAGAATTTTCGAATCGATAGAAGGAAAAGAGTTATCCAACTCCTATTGAGAAGAAGTGGATCCTCTAATCTAAAAATACTCAAATCAACTTGTGATAAGAGCACTCAGATAAAGTCGTCGAATCGACGTAAAAACCATCTCAACAACTGGATCTCAAATCGGAGCTCAATTGATCAAATTACAGGCAAAAAGAAGCAAACTAGAATATGAACAAGAGCAACTCGGCTTCGAACCTGTAGAGACAAAGACAGTACAACAAAAGCGAGGACAATTTGCACAACGAGAATAGTATTCTAACAAAATGAGATACTTGATCAGGTCATGAGATCTAGTATTAAAACACGTATGCAACAAGATATCTTTGTAAATTACTTGAATTGATTTACTTTTGCCGACCAACAAAGTTCTGACTATATGCAAGCCGAAAGTAGTACTCCAAAACTAAATGAGACATATCAAAGCTCAGCCATCGATGAGCATCCTGCTGCAGTTCTAAATTGATTTCTAAATAAACTAATTCATGAAACCAGAGAATGCAGTTACGTGAGAAAAAACTAGAACTAACAGCTACTTAGGCAACTCATCGAACACCTTGCGGGCGCAAGAAAGAAAGCACTAAACTGAGATTATCAAAGCTAGGAATTTCACAAGCAAACTTCGATCTAGCTGCCCTGCACAAGAGGAAAGATTGGCTCGATGGCCAATTCCACAGATCAAGAGAAAATTCGACCTTGATGAGGAAGAAGCCGAGCTGGAGAGCGCTTGCTGCTGTTGTCCGCTGCCGAGAGCTCCTGTCAATCTGGTCGCGCGTGGACCGATGCAGCTGACCCAGGTGCTGATCCCCTGGCCAACGCTTGCTGCTCGCCGGTGAATGGATCGAGCCTGCCCCCGCGGGTGCTCCTGCTCGCACGTAGCTGCCGTGCGGCCAGCAGCTCGCTTGCTCCCCTTGCCAGGTGACGAGCGTGACACCAAGGCTGCTCGTGAGCACCCACAGCCAGCAGCTCGCTTGCTCCTGTACGTGAGAGCCTTGGCCGAGTTATTGCTCCCGTCCTGCACAACAGAAACTCACCAAGAAAAACGAACGGGATCCAAATTTCTCAACGAAAAACACAGCAAAGAATACGAAACATGATCCAAATCGTCGGAGACGACAGGGGAGGATTGGGGCTCCCCTTCCCAAACGAAAATCACCACAAAAAGTCACCATTTGATGTTCTTGAACCTCTAAACAAGAACCCTAGAAATTTGGGAAAATAAAAACGAAAATGGAAGAGACAAAGAGGGGAGGATGGCTGCCATCCTCTATATATGGTCCCTTATTTTTCATCCCTATTTTGCCCTTCGATACATATGAGCCAAACCATTAACCCTGGGCTATTTTGGTCGACTCCGGTTATTTTTTGATCCGACGGCCACCGCGCTCCTCATTCGCAGCCTTGCTCCGCGCAATCTCCCGGATGCCGCCACGTGCCGCCCTTCCGTCCACCGGAACGCCCCGGGTTTTGAGGCCCAAACCCGTAAAACCCGCCGATGGTTTTGAGGCCCAAACCACCAAACCCGCACCGTGGTTTTGAGGCCCAAACCACGAAAACCCGCACCGATGGTTTTGAGGACAAACCACCAAACCTCCTCGACACGTGTCATCGCCGCCTTGACCCCGAAGTCGCCAAGTCATCCGAGCTCCCCGCTCTGCCTCGCACGCTTCGCCGCCTTGACTCGATCGACACGGTCCCGCCACGCCCTCTTGCATTCGTCGATGTCCCGGATGTCATGCCACCATGGCTAGCCACCCGGCGATCCGGTCCCTCGGTCCAAGCCTCACGTCCGTCCTTCACCTCCCGATGCGGTCCGTCGGCCCGGCACGCCCTCCTTGGCCCCTTCACCTCGCCGTCCGCCTACCATCTCCGAGCTCCACACCTGTACATAACACGAACCAAGAGATACGTCTTCGACACACTCCACGTGTGCCGGTGTACATAGCCAAGCATAAAGAATAAAAAGAAAATAGAATTAAAATGTTGACCGTTGACAATCACTCAATCACAAAACTAAACACATGTGACCTAAATCAACCATGTGTTCGCAGTAACACTTCTTAGCCAAAACTATAACACCGGCCAACATGCATGCTGCCGTGCAAGACTGAATTGGAGAAGACAATAATCAGATTTGTTTTTATTTCTCACCCATCATGTAGGAATCCCTTGCAACGGCAGGCTGTCGCCCGTCGCCCTAGATCCCTTGCTCCTGGTTTTGATCGTCATGCTTGTGGCTTCTAGTATAAATCCCGATGCACATATGTTGCGAGGCAGCTGCTCCCCTCGATCCGCATGGGTGCCTTTCTCTTCTTCGGTGGTGGAGAAGCTAGCGCCGCCAGACCGAATTAGGAGAGTTTGTGCATGGCCAAGGACCCGGAAGCTATGGGACCTAAATTATAAAATATTTGATATATCTTTTTTCTTTTATTTATATTATAATAGAATGGCAAAGTGGGTAATTTTTGAGATTAAAACAGATCTAACGGTTACAAATCACTAGAGCCTATAGATTTAACGGTTAGATCTTTCTCGATTAATGTGAGAATTTCTAACATATATATTTTTTCCCGGGTGCATCCGGTGAGAATTAACGTGGAACCTCCGTTGGAGCTTCCAATTAGTAATAGTAAGATTTTTATTTCCGTTTCCATTTCAAACCAGTCAGCTAAAACCGCCAAGGCGTGCCAACAAGCGTCCGATCCGATCGTTTCTTCCGCGACGGACACCGACCACCGACTGGTGGGCCAACAAGCGTGATGCCAGCGCAAGAAGGTTGGTTGCTCGAAGCTGCCGCCGCCCCCGAACATGGAGCTGGATATAAATAAGGGGGGCACAAACGTGCCCAAACGCACTAGCTTCCTCGGAACCACCCCTAGTATAAAAGAGGGCAGAGGGGGTGAGAGTATAAAAAGAGGGCAGAGGGGTGAGGGGGACTCCACGGCCGCATCATCGCTGCCCGGTCTGGCTGTCGAGGGTGAGTCTGAGTCCGAGGGCTTTTTATGAAATTTTGCCCTTTTTAAAATAAATTTCAAATCCGTCCCTATTTTGAAATAATTTTCACTGCATATCCCTTTTGGTCGCGCCACCTGCGGTGGCGCGATTTTTACATGTCGCGCCACCGCATGTGGCGCGACCGGTGCATCCACGGTGGCGGGGTGGCGTTGACCCGGTCTTTGGCGTGGCTGAGCATGGGGCCCGTCGCGTCGCGCCACTGCATCTGGCGCGACAGACCCATGAATAGCAGCGCATGATGCGCATGCAACTCGGTTTGATGGGATGGCTCACTGTGGGCATCGATGCCAATTCGCCATGCATGGACACGTGGACGAGTGAAAAGTCGCCTCGCCTAACGCGAAAATTTGGCCCATGCTGGGCACGCTCGTCCATCCAAACCTCAAGATGCACACCAGACAACGACAGCTCCTTTCTATTTGCCTTTTGCTCTATCCGTCGTGTACATACGTATCAAAATGTCAACGGGGACCCGATCCCCGATTCCCCGCTGGGAATTCTTCCATTAGGGGATGGGGATGGGGGGAGATTTGATGCCCATGGGGTTGTAATTGGTAGGAGTGTTATCCCTATCGGGGATGGCGGGGGACGGGGATGGTTGGCTTGTCCCCGACCCTGATCTCCGTCAACCCGCCCGTGGAAGTAGCAGCACCAGGCGGCCAAGGCGCTAGAGCCCATATAGAGGCCCAATAACTCGGCCGAGTATATAAGCCACCATCCAAAGCATCCAACCCTAATTCTCTAGTCCTCCACTTATCGAAGTCGAGTCGTCGCGCCAAGACGCGATGTTCGCTCAGATCCGCGGCTAGCAGCTCCGTCCACCGCTTGAGCGACCATCGGTCGGACTCATCCGCCTCGGAGGTTGGGAGCCACGGCCAGCTAACCACCACCGCAGACATGGATCCACCTGGATCTTCGTCGCCCATGAGCTCTGATGGCCATTTTATCCACCGCAGCTTTTCCAGTCTCCACTCTCGATCTCCCTCCCTCAGCTGCTCTCTTTCAATTGTTAGTCTTTATTTAATGCAGTTGCAACTTGCGAGATGCTTGTGAGCATTTCTCGATCATGTAAATCTATGATATACTAGTACTTTGATATTTTTTATTTGGAGCTGTAGCTTTTCAATCACAGTGATCCACACTATAGAACTATCAATGTTTCTCGTTCTTTTGTGTTTTGACATATGAAACAACGATATTTTGTTCTTTTCGATTTTTGTGAGATTGGAAACTGAACAAGCAAAGTTCCATGCCACAGATTCGATTTAGCCCTTTTCTCCAAGAATAATGGTTCGTTTGTGTCTAGGACGGGGTTCCCCACGGGGATTAATCCCCAGCGGGGGGGGGGATGGGAAGAAAATTGAACCCGACAGTCTTCACGGGGCGGGGACGGGAAAAAAATTTCACCACGAGGGGGACGGGGATGGGGAGCCACTCCCGACGGGGAATTCCCGTTGCCGCCTTGGCATACGTACTTCTATACAACTCCAACTTTTTCTTCCCTTTTCATTCCAACGCTTTCTTTTCTCTCATTCTTCAGTTTTGTTTTCTTTTTCTCTCTTACAGATTTGTACTTTACGCTGTATGTATATCTTTTTTTTCATTTTTCACATTATTTATTCACTTTTATTCCACCTACTTTCTTTTTCTTTAGTTCATTTCTTTTTATTTAGTACGTAACTAAATGTCCGTTAACACCCTTTCCTCTTTCAAACTTGTGTTTTGAATATGGGTTTTTAGTTCTTTTCTTAATTCATTTTACTTATTTAACTACACATGTAATCCCGTTTTCTGTACTGCTTTTATGAGCGGAACGTTTAATATACACTTACTTTATTTAGTACGCAACTAAATCACTTTTTGCACCGAATAGGTTTTGCACAATAGCACAGCCATTATTATGGATATGCTTTGTTTAAACTTTTCTTGAAAACATTGTGCTCCTTTGTTCGTTGCAACAGCCAGTCATGCACTAGATCTAAAATAGCTGATACCAGCATATATTCCATATTTTTGAAGTAGAAAAAAATACACCGTAGAACATCTCATGTAAAAAAAAAGAGAAAAAAAAATAAAAATAGTATCGTTCTCGATTCGGATTAGTCAAACATTTTTAGGAAATAAAAATTAGTGTCGTTCTTGGAAAGTAGAATAAAGTAGAACATTAACTGTTGCAAGACTTGGAATGAGGACCTCAACAACATTTTGGTAGTACGAAACAATAATTTTCCAAATATATAATGGGTTAAATAAATGAAAAAAGTAGTAACTGAGAGTACTATCGGGCTCAAACCTCCTGAGAGGAGGGGTGGGAGACCGCACATGGGTGGGCCCACCCGTTGTGCTGCTGTACTGCACTTGTACTGTTGCAATTTGGATACATTCAAGAAAAATAGGTTAGCGCTGTAGATAGCGCGTGCAAGTAGCTCTGACCATTGCTCCTCTGACCATTGCTCAGTCTTGCACGTTCCATACTTCCATGGCTACCACTAGCTCCTAGCAGTAGCACAAGCAATGCATGGCTACCTGCAGCTACAAGCATGCGATGCGATAAGGCTGGAATAGTGGAATCTCTGCTAATCCTGCCGTTTCCTGCCATAGCAAGGCTGCGCCTGCGCCGCGCTGTGAAATCGCATTGCATGCGCGGCTATTCATGGGTCTGTCGCGCCGCATGCAGTGGCGCGACGCGACGGCCCCATGCTCAGTCACGCCAGCACCGATCAACGCCACCCCGCCACCGTGGATGCACCAGTCGCGCCACACGCGGTGGCGCGACATGGGTAAAAATCGCGCCACCGCAACCGGCGCGACCAAAAGGGATATGCAAAGTGAAAATTATTTCAAACTAGTGATGGATTTGAAATTTATTTTAAAAAGGGGC
This sequence comes from Hyparrhenia diplandra, assembly GCA_015847255.1. Taxonomy (NCBI): domain Eukaryota; kingdom Viridiplantae; phylum Streptophyta; class Magnoliopsida; order Poales; family Poaceae; genus Hyparrhenia; species Hyparrhenia diplandra. The sequence continues at coordinate 133,844 of JADLZK010010893.1, forward strand.
AAAATTTCACAAAAATCCGAGTCTGAGAGCATTTAGCAACCAGCTTCGCTCACCGCCGAGAACGGTAACGCTCCTTCTCCTGCACCTTGCTAATTTTTTCTGTGAAAAAACTAAATTTGGACGCGAAAGAAGGGATTATTTCTGTTCCGTGAAAAAAAACTGAGCTTCTAGCGTGTGAGCAGGCCGTGTAGCGGTTTTGGCCGGGAATAACTTGCTTAACCGATTGTGTACTTCCCTTCCCGTTGCACGAGCGCATGACATCCTTGTTGGCCTTCTTGATGTTCCAGTTAACAGAGGACTACGCCGCCGCCGATGAGCACTTCAGGAAGCAGGGCGATGACCATCGGCCTCACCGTCATGCTGCTTCTGTCAGCGCTGCAATGCACCTCGGCGCGGGACGGCTTCGCTTACTCGCTCGCTTTATGGGGGTCCTTGTCGGCACCAACCTCGTCGCCGCCGGCGTCCACATGGCCGACGACCCTGCGCCCATCGCTCCAATGGACTTTGATGGTACACAAGTTCTCATGGCGTTCCTGCGCCGCAATACCGCCGCTGTGGGTCTCCTCATGGTTTCCTGTGCCGCCATGATAGTCTCTGGCGAGGAAGACCCGGTGCTCTGCTTTGGCATGTTTGTTCTACTCCTGCTTGGGCTCACCCCGATCAACATCGCAGCTCGGGGTGAATAATCGGATTTTCAGTTCTTGGATGCGTTGATTCTCCATTGATTTCTGATCCTCAGTGTTACCCCGAAGCCTCCGAATTGCCACTTCTGACCGGCAATCAGTCACTGTCGCCGTCGCCTCCGCCCCAGCCCCTGCACCTGAATTAGGCCCCTGTTCGCAGCCGGCCCGCCAGTAATTTCTCTCACAAAGATCAGCCAGCCAGCCACGGTCACCAACGATGCCTTTCTCTCAACGCATCAGCCAGCCCGCGGCCCGGCCGAACAGGCTCTTAGTACTGCTACTATTGTTGTATCTCTATACAGTGTACTTGCACCAGAATCTCTGTCATGTCCTGTCGCGTGCCTTAGTTGGTGTAATAAAGTGTTGTTACTGTTGTGTAAACGTTTTTTTCTTTCCTATATACTCCATCTGTCCCATTGAGTTTGTCACCGGATTCCGTGCCATCTTATTCGATGTTTCGTCTTATTCAAATTTTTTGTATAAATATAAATTATTTTGTTACGACTTATTTTACCAATGAAGATATTTGAATATTGATTAATTTATTTTATAATTTGCATAAATATTTTGAATAAGACGGATGATCAAACATAAAGTTGAAAAGTCAAAAAACGACGAACTTCATGGGACAGAGGGAGTACTTGCCATGAATATTGCAATCCTATTTCTTTTGAACGACGATGTAAATCAGTAGTACTGTACTACTGTCTATGCATTTCAGCATTTGGTCAAATATTAAAATAGTCAACAGCCGCTGTTGTTGAAATTTGAAACTGAATGTCTGCAGGACAGCATTTTTGTCAAACTTCGAAGCTTAATTGAAATGGATTTCACCTATTACCGAATACACAAATTTGATGTTGTTTGCAAGTGTAGTGTATGGGCAGACGATAAACATGATTATTGTAACAATGATACAGTAATTGGACACTAAATACTTGATCAATGTAGCTCTGTCAGTTAAACTGCCTGAACTGAATCTGAATTGTTTCAGTTAAACTGACCGAACTTTGAAGCCCATCTATCTATTAAACCGTGAGGAATCAAAACCTTGTTCATTAAACCAATTGAGACTTTCAGGAACAACTTTTGGAGCCAGGCGTTCAGATTTTTAGACGGGCTGAAGGATTATGGCAGCAACGTTAATGTCAAATATGTTTATCTCTTTCCTTTTGTTGGCTGTTGCAGTCAGTTTTGTATGTTACTGACATAGCAATTACCATATCGATATATCTATCTAATGGAAGAACAAGGATGATTGCTTTGTTGCTGCAATGGCAAAGCTAATGCATGAAAATTTACGTCTCTATATTTTGCTCGTCCAACATGATACAGCACTGAATTTTGCTTTTTATATGCAGGATTGAGAAACAAGCTGATGCATGTATTCCTGATGAGACATAGACATTTTAAAGCTCTGGTTGGTTGGTTCAGCTCTTGGCATTCATCTATTTGTTGTCTCATTGCATTCACAATTCAGGATTGAGCACAAGTTGATACATCTGTAAAGATGCAAGACCATTGTACAGAGGCTAGGCTGTAGAAATTAAACTTCTTTCCTCAGTTTTTTGTGTTTAGTTGCTTATTGTAATGTAATAATTACCTATTAAGGTTAAGAATGAGTGACCCTCTCAGAATTGATTAATGTAATTGCTGCAAATTTGATTACCGAAGTCGGTGGACTCCAGCGTCGTCGGCCTCACCGCCTCGCCTCCGTGGTCCTTCTCCAACTCCGTCTCTGAGCGAGTGGTGGAGTACCGATCGGGTTTATTGGATGGATTATTGATTGGCCTGCGCTTATAGTATTGAGAAAGAGAAGCCAGGTGATGCCAACGTGGAGGGAAGGAAAGCAACTAGCCCGGCAACCCTCCTCACGCTCGGCTTCTTGCTGCAGACGGGCCTTCCTTCGTTGCGGCCTCTTTCAGCTGGTGCCGGATCTTGAACAGTAGTCGATGCCTTGTTCTTAACACACCCGGCCCGACTTGGATCCTCTAGACGCGTCCGTTGCGCCATGCGCCATGTGCTCCTAGCCTTGTCGCCCACGATGGTTATCGATGGACGTGGTGGCGAGCACTGGCAACCAAACCAAACTGCCGCTGCCGACGGAGACTGCGCTTCGTCAGCGACTCTTCGCTTTCGCGTGGCCCAGCCTCCGTGGAAAAGCCACCCATCAGGGCCACCGCGTCTTTTCTCCCGCCAACCCTCAAGGTCAAATAAAAAAAAAGGTCAAATACAAAATAGATGCTGATTCTCAAAAAAAAAAAAAAAAAAAGGTAGATGATGAGGAAATAGTAAACGGCAGCCAACCCTTCTAGGCTCCTAGCTGTGGTTAAGCCCCGGCGGTTGAGATGAAAGCCCGCCGGCAGGACCTCAACGTGCATGGAAGTCGACTCAATTTATCGTATGTTTGGACAGCTGGATTTGATTGTTTTATAAGGATTAGATTTGGGGATACATAGTCTATTACCATTCGATTTATGCTCGTTTATACTTCAATTTCATTATCGGAGGTCTGTTATTGTACAACCTTCAAGTTTAGGGGTTTGATTTTCTATGTTGTCATTGTTATCTAATTGAGTTCGCGAGCTACCAAGCCACCTTTTTTTTTTTTTTTTTTCACGCTCAAAAGGTTTGTGCGGCTTTTTGTATTAAAGACGAATAGAAAGTTAAAAGTTACAACGACGCGCCATGACGTACTAGGGGGGGATTACAATTATACAAATAGCTCAGCCTCCCTGGCAGAAGGAAGTCGAACGCGATTACTCACTAGATAAACAACCTAGTCCTTAGCGTCGATCATAATTCTTGAGCTGACAAACAAGCCGGCCGAGTCAGAATTCTACCTTGTCAGCTTGATAGGAAAACGAGCCAGTGGGAAAGCCCAGCGCCGAACTGAGCTAGCTATGTCCATAGCTGCGGCCGCGGCCGGTGGGAGCCGCCCCGTCTGGTAGGCTGACACCGATCAGCACCCCCCCCTGTCAAACCTGTTTGGTGGGGTTTAAGTTGTGTTTAAGTTGAACAGTTGAAGGAGTTTTCTCTAAAAATTGTATGGACTATGGATAAACCAAAAAAAGATACACAACGAATTTTAATTGTCTTCGAAAAAAACTTTAATAGCTACAAATAGTCCCTAAGTCCAACAGGCATCAATCTGCAAAAGTAGGAGGAGTACTTTATCATGAGTCATGGCCATGGGGAGACGCACGGTTTCAGGAACATAAAATTCTCCAAACGGGGCCACGGATATAAATTTTTTTAAAAAAGATAGAGAAAAAGAAAACCGGCAACTCCATATTTATTATAGAAGAACAAACATGCAGTGTTTGTTATTAGTGCATCTCAGAGTTGGTGTTAAATTTTCTTTTTATACTCCATAAGCCTGATAAATAAATGTTAGGGACGATTGGGTAAATTTCAGAGTGGAACACACGAGGTTTCAACTCTACCTGGTCTCGCTTGAGAGCTGAGACCAAAAGACTTGTCGTCTTGACATCAGGTGGGCGATCTGCTGTGGTGCTGCTCTGGCCACGCATCGCATCGCATCCCCGTGACCAAGCAGTAGCGGTCATGTTATAAACTTATAATTGCTGACCCCAACGGTGACGCCAAGCATTGCATCCTCCAAGTCCCGCGTATGTACGTCCCTCGCGGCGGCCTCGCCGCTGCGTGCAAATTAACAGGGCCAAAGCCAGAACCCCCAAAACACACTATAAAAAACACGCTCCCGTTCCTCCCTCCATTCGCATTCGCAGCACCACCGTCGCAGTGCTACCCTCCTCCCGCAGGCCGCAGCAAGCCAGCAACCCGTACTTCCTGCTGATTACTGGAGGCCCTGTGAGCTGCGAAGCCAGCTCCGAATCACCAGCGACCAGCATCGCGCTTGCTCAAGGCCACCAACATCGGTAACCTTCCTTCTCCTTCGCCTTACCAATTTTTCTACGACTCTAAATTTGGGCGGAAACGAACGATGATTTCTGTGGAAAAAACTGAAAAAAAAAAAGCGTTGGCTTTCTTGATGCTGATGTTCCTGTTTTCTGGTCAACAGAGGACTACGTGCCATGTCGCCGACGATGAGCACTCCGAGAGGTAGGGCAATGGCCATCGGCCTCGTCATCACGCTGCTTTCTGTCAGTCCGGGCATGCACCTTGGTGGATTCGGCTTACTCCTCTGCTTTATGGGGGTCCTCGTCGGCGCGAGCCTCATCGCAGTCGGCGTCCGCTTAGCCGACGGCCCTGAGCCCAATCCCATCGTTCGGTGGTGTTCGGTGGTGTATGAGCTGTCGCAGTGTTTGTGCGCCGCAACATCGGCACCGTTGGGCTCGTCATGGCTTCCTGTGCCTTCACGGCGGTCCCCGGCGAGGACGACCCAGTTCTCTGCTTCGGCATATTCACTATGCTCCTGCTCGGGCTCACCCTCATCAACATTACCCTGAAGCCCCTGAACTGAAACTGACCGACAATCAGTCGCTCACTGCCGCCGCGCAACTACCCCTGTCATCGAGCCTAATTCTTGAATTGGGCTGGGTGTTGCAGGTAAAGATCACTGATTGAAGTGAACTTAGTGCTTTTGATTATTGTATTATCTCCCTACCGCGTGCTTGTTACAGAATCTCACGTCGTGTTGTTGTTGTGTGGTTTTGTTGGAGTAAAATGTTGTGCTACTGTAGGGTGCAAATGTTTTTGTTCCCTACTCGTCGCGTACTATGTCTTTTGAGTGACATTGTAAGTCTGTCTATTAGCATCTTGTCAAATAAAATCATGCTTCTAGTATCTATTTGCAATTGCCAATGTGCTAGATTTGTGCAATGGAACGGTACTCAACTAAGCATGGATTAGGAGATATCATAGGGCCTATTAGAGTTCAGTATATCTTGGCATCGAGCTCTGAACCGGAGAGACTAGTGACCACTGACCAGGACGCTGCATATGTGCTCCTTTGCGACTGCTAATGAATAATTGATTATGGCAGTTTCACTGCACCTGTGTTTGTCAATCTATCGTGTTGCGTGGAGCTCGAACCCAACACACAAAGCGATCTGACGAATTGCTTCTTCGTTTCAGAATTCATAAGTAGGCTATAACTATATGAGTCTATTTGGCAGTGATTAGTTAACAAATATAAGAGATGAAAAGGTCTGTTTTGTTATATTCAGACAAAATGAAATCAAGATGCGGTCTTACCTGTTCCTGCTTATGCTTCTATTTTTTTAAGTTAGGCCACATTTAGCTCAGCTTAGCTTCACTAGTGAAGCTGTTTTTTAGAAAACAACTTCATGAGCTACTCTATAGGTGAAGGTGAGCTGTTTTGAAATAAAATTATTTGGCAAAAAATAGCTTCACCAGCAACTTATTATATGGATATAAGAGAGAAATGAATCAGAGAGCTGAAAGAAGCTACTGTTTTAACAGAATCGTAATACAGAGATCATATTCTTCGCTGACTGGTAGATTTTTCCACGATAAATTCAAGCAAACCTGAAGCTGACACACTGAACAAGCGAAGAGCAGAGCAAGCAAGGACTCCAGATCCAGAACCCCTACACAACACACATGCTAGATTATTCCCCACCAAATATAAACGCAGTTTGTCATCAGATCATCCTATCACATGATAATCAGGTCATCCTATCATATTTTTTTTAGATAACGGAAATACATTCGAGCCTCTGTTCATCCTATCACATGATAACCAGATGTTTCGCTGCTTCAGTCCACTGTCCACTTATCAGCGGAAAAGGCTACACACGAAGCACATGCAGTATAACCAGAAACAAGCCGGCCAAAATCAGCACAAAGCGGTGAAATACAACAGCCGGCGAGCGTGGGCCGGCGGCGAGCGCATTGACAGCCACGGAGGAGGCGCCGATTCCAATGAACGCAAGCAGACGAACACCTCACCATGTCCGGCGGCAGGGCTGGGCTGGGCTGCCACACGCAGTTACTGTATAAGCGCGTGGCAGATGGTGGATAGTGATTTTTTTTTTTTGAGAGAATGGTGGAGAGTGATGGTTGCGTAAGGGCTGGGCTGGGCTGCCACACATAGTTACTGTATAAGCGCGTGGCAGATGGTGGATAGTGATTTTTTTTTTGAGAGAATGGTGGAGAGTGATGGTTGCGTAAACAAGAAAAATGGTCCATTGGACAATCTATGCTTATGCTAACATAGGTATATAAAAAAAGTCAGCTGACAAAAAAAGTGTCGAAATAGTCAACAATTCGACAGTGCATGGCCGTTGTTGTCTACATTAGTTTTTGCAGTTCATATAATTATTATAACTATCCAACAATTTCTAGATATATCATCACTTCATTGGTGACCAGTTGACTAGTCATAGCAGACGATTAATGTTTCCCATCTTTATTTGGTCACCACTTTTTTCTTTTGCTTGTGCGATCGCGAACTGTGGAATTAAATACCTGTCAACACCAAACCAATATCTGCCGTACACGCTTTACTAGATCAAGCACTTCGTGTGTAGCTTTACTAGAGATTAACAAGTGCAGAAAGATTAAAAATGCGGAGACATTAACAAGTGCAGATATTAACAAATGCAGAGAGATTAACAAGTGCAGAAAGAAGCACGCTGCCGAAGTTAATTTGTGGCAACACCAACGAATTGTATGAGAGTATGTATACAGGCAACTGAGAGGAAGGAGAAATTAACCAAAACATATCACAAATCTTAACCAAAACAAAACTACATACCTAATAACTTAAACTTAGCTCTACACGAGTATTAGAAGCAAGCTCTTTGGTTTCAAATTATCATCAGTACTAATTGATGCCGGTCCATTTCCTTTCACGCTAAGTGCTTCAAATTTATTGTATTAAGAAAAAATCACACCGTTCGTACGAGCAATATACTATTATTTTTAGTTGCCACCAGGATGTTTCCAATCAATTTTCGAAGTCCTTGAGAAGAACACGTATTGACTATAACCACATAGAGAGCTACGCTCGATGTCACATGCAACTCCATCGGTGCTTGACCATACGTGTTATCGGCCGGATGGAACCAAAGTAGTACTACCAAACGAGAAAGCGTCTGGGAAGATAAGGAAGTGAGGCAAAGTAGACATCTGTGCACCGTACGTTATTTTTGATTTCCAACGGCAATAACGGTTTTCGCAAGCAAAACAAGCAGCCTCCTCATCTTGCGTGGTACTTCCCTCCCTATTGAAATAATTGACGTTTTGAACAAGGTTTGAGTCAAATCTCGGGAATATAAATAATGAATAATTCTCAAGTTGTTCATTTTGAAAATATGAAAACTATATGTATAGATTCATCTTAAAAAATACTTTCATTAAAATATACATATATCACTTTTTGATAAATATTTTGATAGAAAAAAATAGTCAAAGTTGTGTTTTGGATACCGTGCCCCTTGTCCAAAACGCCAAGTATTTCAATATGGAGGGAGTAGTTTTTGCTGGGACTGACTGACACCGACGGCGAGCCAAGGTCATCATCGATCTTGTGTAGTACGTAGTTTTTGCTGGGACTGACTGACACCGACGGCGAGCCAAGGTCATCATCGATCTTGTGTGGTATGTAGTTTTTGCTGGGACTGACTGATACCGACGGCGAGCCAAGGTCATCATCGATCTTGTGTGGTATGTAGTTTTTGCTGGGACTGACTGATACCGACGGCGAGCCAAGGTCATTATCGATCTTGTGTGGTCCGTACTTTTTGCTGGGATTGACTGACACCGACGGCGAGCCAAGGTCATCATCGATCTTGTGCGGTCTGTACTTTTGCTGGGACTGACTGACACCGACGGCGAGCCAAGGTCATCATCGATCTTGTGCGGTCCGTACTTTTGCTGGGACTGACTGACACCGACGGCGAGCCAAGGTCATCATCGATCTTGTGCGGTCCGTACTTTTTGTTGGGACTGACTGACACCGACGGCAAGCCAAGATCCTCATCGATCTTGTGTGATACGTAGTTTTTGGTGGGACTGACTGACACCGACGGCGAGCGAAGGTCCATTTCCTTTCTACACGAGTACTAGAAGCAAGCTCTTTGGTTTCAAATTATCATCAGTACTAATTGATGCCGGCCCATTTCCTTTCTCGATAAGTACTTCAAATTTATTTTTTAAGAAAAAATCACACCGTTCGTACGATCAATATACTATTATTTTTAGTTGCCACCAGGATGTTTCCAATCAACTTTCGAAGTCCTTGAGAAGAACACGTACTGCATTGTCGTATTGACTATAATTGTCTAAAGAGTCCATTCTTTTTGTTGTTTTATTTATTTTATTTATGCGCACGCATGCCTGCCATCGTCTTCATTCATCGTCAACAATATTGACCAATGGGCATTAGCGAGATAGATCTTCCCCTATCATTAATTAGGTCATTTTTGTCCAAAGTGCTAAAGTAAAGCCCGTCAAAAATAATCTCATTCGTAAATCATATATATGTGCGTAACTTGGTGGATAAGTTGATTGGTGCAACTAGGAGGAATGCATGAGTCGCCATATCCGCCTTCTTGTCTTTTAGCAGGAATGAAAGCGAATGATTTGAGGCAAGCTCTGAGTTTTGAGTAGTGTTTGTAAGTATCCAAGGATTATTGCTTTGGTTCTAGCTTGTGATATAATAAAGCGTGAGGAGAGGTTGTCACATGCAACTGATCCATCGGTGCTTGACCACGGCCGGATGGAACCAAAGTAGTACACTACCAGACGAGAAGGCGTCTGGGAAGATATGGAAGTGAGGAAAAGTAGACATCTCCAGGATTTTTTTATGAAATTTCGCTTTTTTTTTAAAAAAAAATCAAATGTATCCCTCGTTTTAAAAAAAAAAATTGCACGCCATATCCTTTTGATCGCGCCAATCCAGGTGGCGCGATTTTTACACATGTCGCGTCACCGCATGTGGCGCGACGCGCCCGGCCACGCTGGCTTCCGGGGTTGATCGACGCCGGGCGTGGCGGGACGCGGGCCTCACGGTGTCGCACCAGTGCATGCGGCGCGACGGGCCCGTTACGGTTTAGGTTTGGGCGACGAGCTGATATAAATGCTCCCACCAGCTTCTTTTTGTCCCTCTCTTCCCCCACTCTCTCACTTTTCCGAGGTTGAACAAGCAGCTGCGACTTTAGAGGGTTCTTTTCTCTTTCTCTCATGCTCCAAATGGTTTCCATTACATTTGTTGTTTGCTATTTGTTTTTTGCTTGTATTGGCTCTCATCTTTATTCATCTATGTGTAATTTGCCTAGTTAATCTTCTCTTTCTTTGGTTTTATTGTGCACTCCAATCCTAAACCCTAAGTCATATCATTGTTCATGGCATTTTACTTACATAATTGTTTTTATGTAGATGACTTTGATGGATTCAATGCTTATTGAATATTTGTTCATCTATTTGATGGTTTGTTTCTGGTTTGTGAAGAATTGTTTAGGGTTAGAAAATTTGTTCATGTTTTATGTTTTGCTATGTAGGTAGAAAATTACATATACTAAACTTGATACATGTTTGTTACAAAACTTCATGTATGTAGAAAATGTGTTCATGTTTTATTAGGTGGAATTGTGCACTTAAAACCTAACCCTAAGTCACATCATTTTAATGACAGAGGGAGTATATTATAGGGCCTATTAGAGTTGAGCTCATACGTGCTTTTTTCCTTGCCTGTACGCATTTTTTGAATTAAATAAACAAATAAAATGGCGAGGTGGCATCTGGGGCGCGGTATGTGCTTTGGTTTATAGAGCTTGTACGTGCTTATTCGTTGAGCCCGAACGTGCGCACAGCGCCGACGTGATCCATAACAGCAACTCCAGTGGTGGCATGCAAATTAGGCCCCTATTTTTTTTATTTGCATGCTGACCTACATAGGATAGGGGTCCAAAATTGAATCAAACTCCAGTGCAGGCCTGCAAATTTGGCCCCTATTTTTTTCCCCACGGATGCATTGGGACGCCGGCCTCTCTCCTGTCCCTGACCATCCCTGATCCTCTCTCACTGGACGCCGGGCGGAGGGACACCGATGGCGCGTCGGGGCATGCAGGTGTTCCCGGACCCTGCGCCAAGCACTAGATGAGCAAGCTGATGCGGGCGTGCGACCGCCGGAAACTTAAATTTGACTATGTTTGCACAATTTTTTTGTTGCTTGCTTTATTAATAAACATTCTTCAAAAGTAACTTAAATTTGACTATGTTTGCACAATTTTTTGAATAAGACGAGTGGTCAAAATTAGAGTAAAAAGTCAAACGACTTATAATTTGGGATGGAGGGAGTAGTTAAAATAGTCATCAGCCGCTGTTGTTGGAATTTGAAACTGAATGTCTGAAGGGCAGCGTTTTTTTTCAAACTTTGAAGGTAATTAAAATGAATTCCACCTATTACCCAATACCCAAATTTGATGTTGTTTTCAAGTGTAGTTTATGGGCTGACGAAAAACATGATTATCTGTAGTAATGGTATAGTAATTGGACACCAAATACGTGATCAATGTAGCTCTGTCAGTAGCTCTGAAACTGAGAGTTTTAGTTAAACTGCCTGAACTGAACTTGTGTCTGACCGAACTTTGGAGCACCTCTATCTCTTAAACGGTGAGGAATCAAACCTTGTTTCTTAAACCAATTGAGATTTTCAGAACAACCTATGAGCCAGGCGTTGAGATTTTCAGACCAGCTGACTGGGTGTGGCGGCAGCGTTAATGTCAAAATGTTTTTATATATATTTCCTTGTGTTGGCTGCGGCAGTCAATTTTGTATGTTACTGACATAGCAAATATAGATAGAGCTATCTACTGGAAGAACAAGGATGATTGTTTTGTTGCTGCAATGGCCAAACTAATGCATGAAAAATTTATATATCTATATTTTGCTCGTCCAACATGATACAAAACAGAACTTTACTTTTTTATATGCAGGATTGAGAAACAAGCTGATGCATGTGTTCCTGATGAGCCAGAGACATTTTAAAACTCTGATTGATTGGTTCAGCTCTTGGAGAATGAGTTCTAGTTGGTTCAGCTGCATTCATCTATTGGAGAATTGACTGTTTGGCCCCGACACAAAACTCTGCTTACTTATTATTTAAGTTTGGTCAAACTTGTGACATTTTACTCCCAAGAAGGATGAGATCACTTGTAATTTGTTATTGTTGGAGAATAGTGTTAGAGAGTGATTCTAGGCATGAGGTCTGCTATACTTAGCTCTCTCGCCCTATATATAAACATTGTCTATCCCGTTCAATGCATTGAGTATTCACCCATATCACTTCTTTCGTAGTATCACGGGAAGGTACGATCCCGCCGTCGGCAGGCTCTTGCTCCCGTGCCTCGCCGAGAAAATACCCTCGCAGGCACCCCCATCGCAGCACCACGCCAATCCCTCACAGCGCCGCGTGCCGCATCGATCCCGATCGCCGGTCCACATCGCCGCGTGCCGCGCTCCGCTCGCCAGGCCCGCACGACTCCTCCACGCGACGCCGATCCGCGACTCTGCGATGCCCCCGACTCCGATCGCGGTGCAGTCCGTGACCGTGACATCTTCCTTGCGTGCCGTGACTTTCATCCTTCTTGGGGAGTAAAATGTCACAAGTTGTCACGGTCCCCGATCCGCCGCCGCTTTCGATCACATCGCTGGCCGCCGATCCAAACCAGTTGCATCTTGTTGAAAACCTTTACTTCAATTTATCCTCAAGGCAGAAGAAGGCTCTATATTCTGCATGTGTTCTTGTACTGCACCAGTCTGCACGTGACTGACAACCCCGTTGTCATCTACCCAAATCATGGGGCTCGTAAAGTAATAGCCCCGACTGAATCGGGGAAGGGGCTCGGGGCAGCGGCGGTAACGGGGCGACAATGTCGCCCTAGTCGGGCGTTTCTCCCACAATGATCACTGGTTGATTAGATTTATTCATTAGCTTCTATTCACCCTCACCTCATCCAATTGACTAATTCCATGCCATGCTCAACGTGATTCTCCCTTACCTCATCTGTTTCACTGATTTCATGCCATGCTCAACGTCGGCAGATATTCCATGGAGGTCAAGGCGCTCTTCAAGTGGATTGGTGATATGCAGTGGCAAGTGAACAGTTGGAGAAAGAGTATCTGGACTGACGTATCTCCTTCTGGTGCACGGATAATTTGATCACCAGTTTATTTCTAAGGTATGGCTGTTCTAAGGTATGGCTGCTTGCTTCTTTATATCTATGGTCATGATGACTTCTGTACCTTCAAGTCTCATTCATTGAAATTGTTGCATGTAAGGTTGCTTCTATTATGATTGAATTGATGTTCTCAATGAATGTTCACAATCTGTATCTCTATGTTCTCCGTCATGGTTCTCATGTTCTATCATGTGTGACACTAGTATTTTAATTAATGCTAAGTACTGTGAAGACACAACTATTATCATTGAATTGAATAATCGTAGATGGCTGACCGCGCTTACCACGCGGTATTAATGCTAAGTACTGAAGTAAAATTTATGTTTGTAACCGAAGCCGAATATAAAAGTACTACCAGTACAGCCAACATGTATGTCCCCGGACAAATATATGTCTTGTGTTTATTTTAGTATGCAGTCATGTAGTATTATTGTACAAACCATAGCTCTTGTGTTTATTTTAGTATGTCGTTACAGATACGTATTATTGTAATAATACAATCCATAGCAAAAAGAATTCATGCAAAAAATGAAATGAATTCTGGGCGGCTCTCCGTTGAAAAGATACAGCAACAGCTAGGACAAAACACAGAACCCAACCCATCCAAGCTAGGACAAACACGGACCCATCCAAGCTAGGACAAAACACCGAAAAAAGCCGTGTGAGAAGGAAGGCGTGGGCGTCGCGTCTTTGCCATCCCATCACCCAGGCGGACGCGGACCGGCAGGCGGCAGCGCCTCTCTCCCGTCTTCCCTCCGACACCTATAAAAAGGCAGCGCCGGGCTTCCCAGTCACCAGCACCAGCGCCTCGCGGTTCTCGACTCCACCAACCAACCTAGCGCCTGGATCGAGGCTGGTCGGTGGCTCACCACTTGCTTGGTAGCTCGGCATGCCTGGAGGAAACGAGGCCAACATCGGCAGCGGCATGGTGCCTGCTGCCGTCGAGTTCCACCGCCACCATGAACTCGGAGGCGGCGGTGTGGTGTACCCCAATATCGGCACATCCTGGCGGCAGCTGGTCCCGGTCGATGTGGTGCTCGTCGGCCCGCAGCTCCCCGACGGAGTCGTGCGGGTGCACGACAACGGCGGCTACTACTCTGTGCTGCAGCCTCGCCCGGGAGGTAGACGTGGCGTGATGCTTGTCGACCTGCAGCCCCGTCCGGGAGCCGGACGCGGCGAGGCTTTTGTTGCCCATCTCGCAAGCGGCGGCGTCGCGGCGTACGACGACTACGGCTACTACGCGCTGCAGCCCCGTCCAGGTGCCGGACGCGGCGAGCTGCTTGTCCACCTGCTCCCCGACGGCGCCGGACATGGCGAGGCGTTTGTCGGCTTGCTCCCGGGCGGAGGCGTCACGGCGGTGGACGACTACGGCTACTACGCGCTGCAGCCTCGTCCAGGTGCCGGAGGCGGCGCGGAACATGTCGACCTGCTCCCCGACGGCGCCGAACACGGCGAGGCGTTTGTCGGCTTGCTCCTGGGCGGTGGCATCGCGGCGTTCGAGGGCCACGTCTACTACGCGCTGCAGCCCCGTCCGGGAGGCGGACACGGGGAGGCGTTTGTTGCCCATCTCCCAAGCGGCGGCGTCGCGGCGTATGACGACTACGGCTACTACGCGCTGCAGCCCCGTCCAGGTGCCGGACCCGGCGAGCTGCTTGTCGCCGTTGTCGGCTTGCTCGCCGACGGCGCCGAACACGGGGAGGTGCTCCCCGATGGCGTCGGCATGGTGTTCGACGGCTCAGGCAACTTCGCACGGCAGACTCTGTCGGCCCCGGCCACCATGGCCGCCGATGGAATTAATGGCGCGCCCGTGGTCCCAACTTAGGCGAAGGGTACGACAACCGCGGCGTGGTGGCTCAACACCTGCGTCGTCTCCTTCCGTTCGCCGGAATTGGCGGCTCATCCGTGGCTATCAATGGGCTGGCCGCCGGCCCTGGCTCGCCGGCTGCTGCGTTTCACCTCTTCGTCGTGCTTTTGGGCGGCCTGTTTCTGGTTATCCTGCACGTGCTCCTTGGGTAGCCTTGTCCGATGATGAGTGGACTGAAGCATCGAAAGACTGATGGAGTATGATTATCTTATCCATTATTACGAGCTGCGCTTAGATTTAGCTTGGAATAATCGTGGCATGTGTGCTGTGATGGTGTTCTGGATCTGGAGTCTGTTGCTTCGCATTTTCAGTTTCTCGGCGTCAGGTTTGGTCGAATTTGTCGTGTTAAAATCTACCGGTCAGCGAAGAATTGAAGATAGTTTTTGTATTATCATACTGTTAAACTTTGTTGTTTGTTTAGTTTTTGATACAAGATCGAGTATACAGCTATTAGCTAGTGTTTGTTACCCTTAATAAACTTCATTGAACATAGCCATTATTGGACTCATTTTGTTGCTCCAGTCATCTCAAATTAATATCACAGACTAGAAAAACTAAAAATTAGCGGAAAGTGACCCAACCAAAACGCTATTAGTAGTAGTACAGTATATGCTTGCTACGTTGTGCCGTGCTGGCGTGGAAAAGCTTCCAATGGTTCCGTCCGGCCACCGGTTTGTTTATCGATCGTCTGCTCCAGACGAGACGAGATGTGGATCGGTGGCGACTTTGGCGCCGCGAGTGGGTGCGGACAAATAATTCTGCTTAGCTGGCTGGGTAGCACCGTTAATTGAGCCGTGCACACGCCACTATTTTTAGATAATTCTGTTTACTGGTCGAACCGGACATGACATGGATACTTTTTGCCCCGACATGACATGACATGACATGACACAACACGACACTGACATTGGTTCGACGAAGATTATAGTTGCTGCTACCTAGTATTATTATAGTTATTAATTAGTATAAGGAACCGCAAGAATTGTCCTTGTGATCCGAGGCGTGAGAAGGGTCTTACTGGCCCGAGTAGAAAATGGAGAATGGGAGTTCAAAAGATTAGCGAAGATCCATAGCAAAGTCAAAAGTCTGTTTTTTCTAATTAATTTCCTTTTACCCGTTGAGGAATCGATTTGACCTGCGGATGAGTAATGCGATGGCCTTTTCCAAACAAAAAAAAAAAGTAATGTTTTTTACACGGTAGGCGGCGGGAGCAGAGTGTAGAAAGACGACCGATGGGTGGAGGCTGGTGTTGGCAGCCACCAAAATTTGGTGCGTCACGAATCTGACGCGACGCTTCTTGTATTTGAACTTTCTCCTGTTTAATGAAATACGCGCGACGGCGCGGTCTCGAAAAAAAATCTGACGCGGCGCAGTGCGCTGCCCGGCGGCCAAGTGTCCTCGCTTTCTCCCTCCGAGTCCCTGTCTCTGTCAATGGAAGGTAGTGCGGCTGACAGAGTTTACTTGTTCTTGCACTCAGAAAATTGGCTTTCTTCCATCATCAATCCAGGACTATATGAACATAATAAACAGTTAGTACACTCAAACAAGCAGATATTCGTGGCATGCACACGAGCGTGACCGATCAAACGCAATCCATAGTCACGGGGTTCCATATTTATTAATTGGAAGAGTTAATGATGCGATGAATGTTCTTTCCAAAACACATGGGGCTTGTAATCTTGACACAATGGATCAAGTTGAAAATGTGATTCTTAAACAAAAAAGAGATGCAATTATTTCGTTCGTGTGCCAGGCACGTCACGCTCGCCAAGTAGTGCCTGCCAGCTCCCGCCAAGTTGGAAGTTTTTGACAAATATTTTGCCATCTAAACGAGGCCCGAGTTGTCAATGTGATTCTCAAAAAAAAAAATAAAAAAAGATACCGATGAGTGCAATTTCCTGGGGTGCTTGCCAAGGGCATTCTTGTTGCTGTCACCCTCATACCGTACAATAGCCTGATGTCTAAACGAACTCACACGTGGGTGCGCTGCGCGCGTTACTTTCTGGCCCCTTCTTCCCTCGTGTTCGCGTTTGGGCCGGCGCACAGGCACAACACGTCGTTCGTGCGCCAGGCGCGTCACGCTCGCCAAGTAGTGCCAGCTCCGCTAGTCCGGTGTGGACCGTGTGGTCCGGTCGAGCGCAGCGTTTCGCAGGACAGTCGAGTGCGCCGTGCAGCCACTGGGGTGGCGGCCGCGGCAGGCCTGATCAGGTCGATCACGTTTCCCTCCCCATAACTGACACCAAGGCCCACCCAGGCCGAGCCTAGGAACAGAGCGAGATCCTCTGCGTCGCACACAACAGCTTCCCTCTGAAGTCCGGAGTTGTAATCCAACGGCAAAGCTTACACAGGCGGGGTTAGGGCCAATTGAGCTGCCTTTATTCTGGAGTCTAATTGCTTGTTTGCCCCTGTTTTTTAAACTTTGCTCGTTTACCCCTGTTTTTAGTTTTCGAGTTGCGCAAATGTCCCTAATAGGGGCAAATGAGCAATTAAAACAATTGCTCAAATACCCTAATAGGATCAAACGAGCAATTGAAAGGCTAAAAACAGGGGTAAACGAGCAAAGTTTAAAAACAGGGCAAACGAGCAATTGGACTCCGTATCAGGGGTAAACGAGCAGTTGCACGATTGTTCCTTATAGTTACGGTAGCCCATCTAAGCCCACGACACCTGACGTGCAGACGAGATCGCCCAGGGCGAGTCAGTCAATCCTTCCCTGCGTGCTCCTACCGGCGGGTCCATTCAGAACGGTCTGTTGCAAGAAAAACCAAAAAAAAAAGGTCACGTCTCCCCCTCACTTTACAGCAACTCGAGTGGAACTCACTGCCAACATGGCCCCACACAATCCTTATAAAACCTCCCAATCCCATTCAGTTTACCTTTTGATGCAAGATCTAGGATAAAGCAAGTATAAATGGATTGCACAAATAAAAAAAGGGTCAATTCATATTGCTTAGCACTAAATGGTCTGGGAACGCATTTGATTGTTGAGACCTGCACCTGTGTTCGAAGAGATTTGGAAAATTATTCAGAGTGCTATGATAATATCTCATAATGGATGCTTTGTTCACGGACATTTCATTCAACAAATCTAGGACATTAGCAAAAAAAAGATACGCAAAACACGATGTTCAAGCTTTACAGACATGATTAAACCCTTTGACCAAATACCCCTTTGACCAAATGCTCACAGACAGTT
Organism: Hyparrhenia diplandra; assembly: GCA_015847255.1. NCBI lineage: Eukaryota > Viridiplantae > Streptophyta > Magnoliopsida > Poales > Poaceae > Hyparrhenia > Hyparrhenia diplandra. Next base: position 151,721 of record JADLZK010010893.1, read on the forward strand.
TACTAACTTAATACATCGTCGTTCAGACCGGACAGTATTGCAAGATGCATGGCAAGTAGGAAAGAAAATGCTACACTACAGTAGCACAAGTTTATTACTCAAAACACGTCTCTTCAGGATTCAATCGAGCGCCTATGCATTCAAGAGCTGTAAACCGATTATTCACCACGAACACCAGTGTTGATCAGAGAGACCGCGAGCAAGAGCAGAGCGAACGTGGCAAAACAGAGAACGGGGTCTGTCTCGCCGGAGACCATTGTCACGGCAGGGCCTTGTTTGGAAAATCCCGACGCTTTCCCAGGGAGGCGGACCCCGACGGGACCCTGACGCTATTGTGTCAAGGAGAAACGGAGGCGTGGTCGCGAGGGACCGGTCCTTCCTCCCGGGCGTGGCTGCCCGCCACAGACGAGCGGGCGCCGCTCCCCGTCAAGACATGCAACATGCAGCAGCAAGAAACGGAGTGGGGGAAGGAAAGCAAGGGGCATCGCTCCCCTGTCACAGAAGACATGAGAGTGGGGGAAGGAAAGCAAGGGGACATGCAGCATGCCCGAAATAGTAATGACTATTAGTTAGTCTCACCCCGGGTCAAGCTTCCCCGGGGGTTTTGTGGTTCCCAAACGAGCCCCAGAAGAAGCCATGAACAGCCCCACGGCAGCGGCGTTGCGCCGAACGAACGCTGCGAGAGCACGTGCACTGGCGAACGCTGCAGGGAAGGTGGCGCCGGGTGGTCGGCCATGCGCACACCGACAGCGACGACGTTGGCGCCGACGAGAACCCCGCGGAAGCGGAGGAGTAAGTCGAAGCCGCCGGCGCCGTAGTGCATGCCCGCGCTGACAGAAAGCAGCATGACGATGAAGCCGATGGCCATAGCCCTGCTTCCCGGACTGCTCATCGCCGGCAACGTGGCACGTAGTCCCTCCCCCTGTTTAATTGACCAGCAACAAAACAACAAGAGCTTTTGTTTTTTCAGGCTCGCGGGAATCATGGAACATGGTGAGATCACACAGCTAAGGAAAAAAAAGAATGGATTTGTACGTAGAAAAAAATTAGAGTCGAATAAAAATGGGTATGAGTCGGGGAAGGAACTTTACGGGAGACGAAGGCGCTGCTGCGGGAGTGAGGACGAAACGAACTTTACGGGAGACGAAGGCACTGCTGCGGGAGTGAGGACGAAACGTTGCTTGAGGACTCCGGATGTGCGCGGCCCGGCGGTGAGAGGAGATGCTGCTAATGCTGCCTGGGGCAGGGTGTGCGCTCCCCGCCTGGTATGGTTGGGTTTATAAAGATGCTGCTGCGGCCACGGTCTCTTGAACTGGCCCCGGCCGTGGACCAAATGTGATGTAGGTGCGGATTTCCTGTGTATGAACTATGAAGATGACGGGGCATGCTGCTACGGCGACGGTCTCTTCATGTTGTTCCCGGCCGTGTATCAAATGTGCCGTAGCTGCGGATGGGGACCATGGAAACTTGCGTGATAGGGACACGAGGAGTAAAATTCTAGTTTCTAGGAGCCGTCGGTCGGCGAGCGACCCGCAGCGTCGCCGCAGCGAAAAAAACTTATCTTGACTTAAGCAGAATCGCCGCGGTGGGCGTGCAGCGCAAAACCTATCTTGACTTAAAGCGGAATTTGCCTTGAGGCTGAGATCACTAGAGCTAGGGGAAAAGAGAGGAAGCCAGCCGCAACCGCAACCCATTCAATATTGGTTTTTGAAATGCATTGAAAACTAAACTAAACGTTTACTCAAACGGCCCTTTGTTTGTTTTTGTGTTTTGGGAGATACTAAAAACAACTAGAGTCTAGAACTGTAATAGAAAATGGGTTATGTACAAAAATCTTTAGAGATGAAAATACTCCCTCCGGGATGGTATTAGGCCAGTCTCAATGGAGAGTTTCACCTCCCGGTTTCCAAGATGTGAAACTTTGGCATGAAATAGACGCGGTTTTTTATTACACAGTTTCATAGGCTCAAGGGTCCCACAACCTCTCTCTCATTGCATGGTTTAATTGCATAGTTGCATGGTGAAACTCTATTTATGTCTCAATGGGGGGTTTCACACAGTTTCCAACGCATGTGAAACAGTATCCAAAGGTTTCACCATGGTGAAACTCTTTCCTTCTCTCTCCTAGGAGTTTCATACAAAAAGTGAAAAGTTGCTGATATGGCACTGCATTTAATGTGCATGAAACACTCATGAAACTCCCATTGAGACTGGCCTTAGAAGTCGTTTTGGACAAGGTTTGAGTCAAAAATCGGGAATATAAATCATCAATAACTTTTAAGTTGTTGAGTTTGTAAATGTAAAATTATTATATGAGTAGATTTGTCTTAAAAATACTTTGATAAAAGTATACATATATCACATCTCTATAAATATTTTTATAATAATAAGAGGTCAAAGTTGTGTTTTAGAGACCGTGTAAGCTGTCCTAAACGACTTCTAATACCATCCCGGAGGGAAGTAAGTTTTTTTGTTTTTTAAGATTGGAGCTTGTAAAAACTTTGCGCCTGCAGTTCCCCGTTCCTGTGGCTGCTCTGCTTAGGTGCTGCCGGGGAAGAAGGCAGCAATACAGGAGAGGGAAGCGCAGCCGCTGGATCTGGTTCGACCAGTGGTGATGCCAATGGACGAAGAGAGCAAGACAGGGTTCGGTGGTTTTATAAGGACTGGGTGGGGCCATGTTGGCAGTGAGTGGTGCGGTTCATGTTTTTTTTTTTTGAAAGGTGGCACGGGGGGGCCCGGCCGGGGAGCAAACGTACTGCAGGCAGGAAACGGACGACTAGGGTGGGCGAGGAGCAAACGTCGACTTCGTTACCTCACTAATGCAATCAACTCAAGTTCAAAGCTCAAAGGGTATCATTCGTATGAAGTTGGAGAACGGGCCCGCCGGCTGGCAACCCGCTGCTTTCACTGCACGGCACACACGATCTGGAACTAGACGCAGCGCCACGACCAATACGACGACGAAGGAGAGACGAGAGGCCGAAAGCAGCAACAGGGCGCGCGTACGTGGTGGTGTGCGGACATGCATGGTGGCACGTTCGTTTCATCTGCTTCAATGCTCACCTGTGGTGGTTGCCTATGCACGGCTCACGCACGCCCACAATGATTCGTTCCATGCAAACATGGGGACCATCGAGGCCCGGCCCGCGTCCTTCAGAGTCGGAGCGATCTCGTCTGCCGGCGTGCTGTTGTGCCTAGGACGGCACGACGACAACCACCACGCCCACAGCAGAACACACATCCGAGTCGCCGTATGCGATCGGTTGTCAGTGAGACCAATCAGCCAAAGATGTGGGAGATCGTGTGCACCAAATCTTTGGGGCGTGTTAACCGCCGCCCAACTTGGAGGTTGGGGCGGCCCGCCCGCCCGCCTAACGGCCTGCGGTCTTCTTCAACGCTTCGCCATCTCGCCCCCGTCCGCCGCCTCCGCCCCGCCGCCCCGGCGCGCCGTAGGGTTCGTGGCCCCTGCTTCGCCGGAGCTCGGCGAGCCCTACGGCGCCGGCGGCGCAGTCCTCCCCTTTCTTCTTCTCCATCGAAACCCTAACCGCCCCGCGACATTCTTCTCCAACGCCATTAAATGTAAATTCGCTCCCCGCCGCAAACCCGTACCCATCCAAATGGGTCTCTCCTGGCCCCGGAGCTTTCGGCGGCCCTGCTGCCCCGCCGTGCCGGCGGTCAGTGGCCAGGCCGGCCGGGCATGGCGGGGGGAGGCATGGAGGGGGATGGGAGGTCGACGGCGGCGGTGTCAGCATCTTTGCTATGTGGGCCCTAGGCATTTGGCAAGTGGGCAAGCATACAAGAAGGGGCCGGTGGAGGCCGGTAGGGGGATCGAAGAATATCGAGAACATTGCATTACTTTACCTTTACTTACGTACTAGTTACTGTTCATCTTCCCAGTTCTCTTCCTCTCCAGATTCCCCTTCTCTTGCTGCTCCCGATCTCTCTTTCCACGAGATCCCGTACCCTTTGCTACTTGATTCGAAAGTTATCGGGGATCTACCCTAGTAGTGTTGCTAACAATTGGTATCAGCTCCACCGATCCATGGATCTCTCCATCGAGCGCCCTCGGTGAGATGCTCGAAGTTCGACGATGGGTGGGAGGAGCGCCTCTCGACTACCGCATGTGGCGTGCGCCACCGTCGAGCCCGGCTTCATCGTTCCCGCGAGCGGACTCGTGGTGAAGTGCGACGCCATGGTGGTCGCCGGCAGCTGGGGGAGGCCTGTTCGAGCCCTACTTCCCTTCCCATGGAGCGCGTCTTCGAGCCGATGAAGGAGCAAAGCACGCCGTCGCCGCTCACGCCGTGGCCGACAAACCGAGGCGACCTCTTCAACGGCCCCCCGATGAGCCCGTCCCGACTCCTACCGGACGTGTTCGCCTCCAACGACTCCGACGCCTTCCCGTCGACGCGGTGGCCATCGAGTACACCTCCACCCATGTTGTGCACGCCTCCGCGTCACGCTCTTCGTTTCCCCGCCATCAGGGAGATGGAGCACAGAGGATTCTAGCTCGGATCCGGGGCTCTAGAAGCCACCTCGTGCGCCCGGCGCGAGAAGTTCGTCTCCATCGCCCTCAACGCTGCGGCCACCGAGGAGTTACGCTCGGATCCAGGACCTCGAGGGAGGCTGCAGCACGCCAACATCACGACTTCTTGGCGGCGGCGCCCGAGCGCAAGGACGGGATCGCGGGCTCACCCACTGAGTGTGGCGGCGTCTCGCGCTTCGACCGCGACTTCGCTTCGCCCAGGCGCCCTCATCGTTCTGCTTCGCGCTGGGCGAGCCCCTCCGCGTCCGCGTCGGCCTCGCCGGCTGCCGTCTTCTGCGCCGACCGCGGCGTCCACCGCGTCTTCGCCGAGTATGGCGAGTTCCTCGACTCTGCTGTCCGCGGCGAGCTCCTTCGCGTCGAAGAGGACGGCCGCCACGTCTCCTGGTTCGATTTCGAGGCCGCCGACTGCGACATCGAGCCTGCACTCGGGCGCTGCATCCCCGTGCTGTATTCCACATCAGGCCACCACGGCGTGTGCATGCACGCCGCCATGACGCAGCACCGGCTCTCCCACCACCACCACGCCGGAATGAGGCAGCGGCTTCACCAATCCCTTCTCCAACACTTGGAGCATCCTCGCTGGCCCTGGCTGCTGCTTGGAGCAAGTCATGTGCTCCCACCGTTCATCCAATGAAGCCAGTACCAGTACCGACCGCCATGTGTTCGATGCAAGTCCGCAATAGCTTTGAGTGCAGAGTGTCAGCATCTACATCAGTGAACACTCTTGGGAATCTTGACCAAATGCTGAATAAGTACATCACCGACTCTACTCATGCATACTACATTGGTGTTGTTACGTTCTATTTAGCATCCGAGATATATGGTGGTCAGAAGTTGTTTGGGAGATTGTCACTACATGGCTATTCATGCTGCTACACTTTTATTGACTTGGAGATACATACTGATATGTTGATGGTTGGTTCTACTTCATGTTCCATCAACATACTATTGGCCAATATGAAGTTCCCTATAGAGTTCCCCAATATTTTGCTCTCGATTGGTGATTCTGGCTGCATTAGTCTTAAGGCCCCATCTTGGGGAAAGAGTCTAGGAGAACGACCAATGGTGTGGCCATCTTTCACCATAGCTCGAGAGTTTAATGCTAGAGTTGATTCTGTCCCAAAGAAAAATCTTCCATGGCCACCTTGGGCTCGATGCCATTTCTTCTTTATGCCTAATGAACTGCATGCCCACGGGACTGCATGATCTTTGGCATCAGTAAGCATTCAGAATGTACCAACATTTGATTCGCAGTGGTATGTGTTGGCTCAAAGGCAATTTATTATCAGAGTTGTGATGCTTGTCATGGTTTTCCGAAGCACAAGTAACAAGCCCGTTGGCATAGATTGAGTTAGCTGAACTTGCGGCAATGGTTGCACGTACCGAGAAACCAGAAGATCTTGTTGGTGTTCTTTGCAGTCCATAATGGTGACAACGGTCATATGATTCATATCCCTATGCTTATCCATTCACTTGTTGCAAGTGGTGGCACAAACATTGCTCATGGCTTCAAGATAAGTCTTTGTCGTTTATATCTCGATGGCCATCATGTCCGGATCCTTACATTGGTTTCGCTCGGATCATGATTTTGCTTCCAAGCATGCTATATCGATGGCTCCATGCAAGATGGATTTGCTCGGTGTATAGGTGGCCTCCGAGCGTTGTGGTTAAGGAGATGCGGTGGGCAATGGGTGTGTTGACAATGGCGTGCTTCAATTCCATTCACCGGTGGCCATACAAGTCAAGTTATTGGAAGTGGATGTGGTGGTTCCGTTGACATTGGTGAATTGTATGCGAGATGAAGGGAGGAAGTTTATGGTCACTCCTTGTTTCGGGTTGGTTGTTTGGCAAGATGGGGGCCTCCATGGCCACCTCCTATTCAGCTTGAGCTATTGAGTGATGGTGTTCTTTATGAAGTCAATTTGCGGTGTGGAAAGGACTGCATTGAGTTACCGGGAAATGCAGCTCAAGTGCATTGGTCCACTAGGAACAAGAGTCCGGGTTTGTTTCACTTATCTCATGAGTTTGGCATCGGTCCCTGGAGACTACCCGCGGCGACACAACCACCATATATGCAAGTTGAGTTTGATTGTAGCAGTGTTGGCTGAGGTTTGTCCACTTCCATGGCCATCTTTCACCTTGAGCAATTCTTTGTTCTATGAGTCATGCCGTTTTGTTGGAAACCACCGCGGGCCATATTTCAACATGGTGATGTGGTGCTTTGTCGGTTGTTCCCTGTGGGCGCCTTTTGGAAACCCCCATGGCTTTTACAATTTTGCACACACATCAGGTACAGAGCTATGACAAGTACTTATTACAGAGGTGCCTGGGAGCTTTGTTGTTCTATGACATCCCCGGTGGCCGAGCTTCCATCTTATAACCTGCTCGCTAGCCGCACAAGCCAAGGCCGACAAGAACATTGTGATCATAATGTTTGGCAACAAGGGTGATCCGGAGGTGCATCGCATGGTGAGCCTTGGAGATGTCGAGGAATTTGCCGAGCAAGAGCATCTCTTTCCGGAAGATGCGATCTCTCGTTAAGGAGTGGGCTGATCAATTATTTGAAGCTTCTTGCCGGTCTTCTACTACTGAATTGGGCTTCAAGCTGCGGTTTCCGCTCTCTCGGAGATTGGGTAATGGACCTCATGCTCATAGTTCCGCCTTTCGGTAGCGATCTGGGACTTCAATTAGCACATCTTATGCGCGGCTTGGGGGCAAGCCGCAATTCAAGGAGAGGGGAATGTCAGCATACTGCTATGTGGGCCCTAGACAGGCTGGCAAGTGGAGGCAACGCATACAAGAAGGGGCCGGTGGAGGCTAGGCCGGGATCAAGAATATCGAACATTGCATTACTTTTACCTTTACTTACCTGTACTGAGTTTACTGTTCATCTTCCCAGCTCTCTTCCTCTCAGATTCCCCTTCTCTTTGCTGCCCGATCTCTCTTTCCCCGAGATCCCGTAATTTTGCTACTTGATTCGAGTTATCAGGGATCTACCCTAGTAGTGTTGCTAACAGACGGCGACGAGCTCCAACCCTAAAGCTACGGCGAAGGGCGGCGAGCTCGGGCGAGATCCGTCATCTTCAACCTTGGGGCGGGCTTCTAGCGGGCTTCTAGCGGGCTTGGGCCGTGGGCCGGGTGGTCGGCACAATGGCCCCAAATGCTGGAGTTTACTACCACTCGCAGTTGATGAGCTTGCTGAAATTGATAGGAAACTGGGAACGGTCTGCATATAGATGCCTTCCAGTGGAGGGCGGGTCAAGTTCTGGCATGAAGCAACCCGATCACCAGGATTTTCTTCCATTCACAAGAAAAAAAAAGTTTTTCTTCCAATATAGTATGTGCCGAGCTTCAAACGTAGAAAAGTGTATCGTGACAAAATCGCAACACCGATCTAGCCACAAGTCCAACTTACGGGGTTTTTATGTAGTGCTTGTTTGAGTGAGACAGCGACGGCGATGGTGAAAGCGAGGAAATTCACCTCAGCCCGGCCCGGTTGGTTTGGGATGTGACGCGTCAGGATCATGCTCATCGTGAGACGTGAACATGGACAATGCTCCATCACCATCAGGCCAATCGACAATGCTCGGTCGCGACGCGACGCGTCTAGAAGATCCCAAGTCGGTAGGGCTCGGCGACTCGTCGGCGCCGGGCCGGTCGTCATCCTTCCCTCCACGTTGGCATCACTTGGCTTCACTATATCTACAACTCCAAGCGCAGCACAAGCAATCCATCCAATAAACACTAGAGCTCCAAGCAACCAAAGGCCGCCCACCATTCGCTCGGGGGTTCACGATAGCCGGGGAACATGGACCACTGAGGCGAGGCGGCGAGGCCGACGACGGTTGGGTCCACCGACCTCGGCATGGCCGGCGCGGTCCAGAAGGCGAGGCACATATGGCAACCGGCACCTTCGTCACCAGCCCAGCCAGCAGAGAAGGACAGCCCGGCCCAGCCCCCATGGCAATGACTCAGGAAGGTGAATACGAAATACCCGGCCCGCAGTGGGGCGTGACTACTTTTCCTACGCTGCTGGCGTGCGTACAGAGGAGCGGAGCTCCTGTACTTAAGCAACGCAAGAACAGCCCGGCGAGGGCATCGATGTATTGAACAATTCGAATCCTAAGACAACGGCTAAGCGGCCATCCGCAGCTAGCGTGCTCCTTCATCCCTCTTCCAGTTCTTCCCCTTCCGATCCCCAATCCCCCACGCTGTGCTTCTCACATTTGGTATCGGCTTAGCCAACGATTCCTTGGAATCCGTACTCCGACGATCAATCGGCAAACGGCTCTGGTGATAAGTCGAATTGGATTCGGTTCCTCCTCTATCCAAGTTCGATTTGCTATAAATCCATCCACCGTCGTTGATTTGGGTGCGTGATTCGCTCTGAATCGATCCGCCCTGGATCCCCTTTCCCACGATCACTTCACGCGAAGGCGAAGCCGCGGCGTCATGGATCCGGTCAGGAAGATGATCCTCAACGAGATCAAGCCGCTTTCGGCACACGCTCGACGGCGTCGAGCCGCTCGGCGACTTCGAAGAAATTCGACTCGAGTCCCGCGTTTTCGACCGGTGGAGAAGGCGGAGACCACCGTCAAGGTGTTCGACGAATGGCGTCGGAGTCGGCGGCCTCATCGGCGACCTTGAAGGTGACGTGAAGAAGCCGTCCCTCCCTCAAGCTTGAGGTGGGCAAAGTCACGAAGTACATGGAGCGAACCATGGTGGATGGCCCGTCTGATCTTTGCAGGCGTGTTAGCGGCGAGGCCCGGCGTCCCGGATCCTCAACCGCCCAAGTCCTCGTCGCGCCCGGCTTCCCGAGTGCTCACCGGGACTACCTCAAGCTGAACGCGTCGCCACGCTGTCACAACGACGGCTACGACCCGTTCACGCCGCCCGGGCGCCCATCTGCGGGAACCTCGGCCAACTTCGCCCCACGGGCACCAGCGTCGTTCAGGGTGGATTCGGAGTGGTCACCACTCAACCCACCACTTCACAAGGGTACATCCTCATGTCCAACCCTCGAGCATTTTCGATTCCACGGCCACCACCACCACCGCGCGTCCACCTCTTGTCATGACTACGGGTCAAGCGGGAATCTGATGAGCAAGGGGGTAGTGGCGGTGGTCACATGGGCAAGTTGCCGAAGTTTGATTTTCCTCGTTTTGAGGGAGATCACCCCAAATTGTGGATCAAGCAAGTCAAGCATTATTTTTAGGGTCAGTATAGGATTGAGTCCGAAGTTTGGGTTGATGCTTTGCCACAATGCATTTCAGTGGAGTGGCTAAACGTTGGCTGTCATCAGTCGAGTCTGAGTTAGAGTCTGTCACTTGGGACCAATTCACTGCTATGTTGCTGACTCGCTTCGCGCTTGATGAGAATGAGTTCTTTGTTGCGTCGTTTGTTTTGATTAGGATGAATGCTTCGTTGATGAGTATGTCGGTTAGTTTGTGTCGTTGGTAGATGATCTTCGGGCTTACACTAAGCACCCCGATGAGTGTCTTTATGTTCAACGTTTCATAGAAGGTCTTAGGGATGACATCAAAGTCGTTCTTATTATGCATCGCCCATCTACCCTCGATCACGCTCGCTTGTTGGCTCAGTTGCAGGATGAGGCGACATCCGCAAGCGCCCTATCGTCGATTGGATGGGGCATCGTGAAGTGAAGCAAGGCTGGAACTTCGGCGGTTTCCTCTCTGCATTACCACGAAGCCCATTATTCCCGATACACGCAAGCCTCAAGTTCTTTGGTGGTGTTTCGTCGAAGCCCGATTTCAAGCCTCCCCGCGAGCCGCACGTCGTGCTCGGGGTCTCTCGCTTCAAATGTGGCTCCAAGTGGAGCCGAGAACACCGATGTGCTCGACAACGTCCGGCTTCATCTTGTCCAAGAGCTACTCGATGTGTTTCGCGGATCTTTGAAGATTATGACTCGGCCCCTCTTCTCCAACCGAATCTCAAGTGATGATGATGCAACCGTCACCGCTTTGCTACTTACGGGGTGGCATCACCAAAATCCTTCGCTTTTTGGGCATGATTCGTGGGATTCCATCGAATATTTTGTTGACTCTGGCGGTACTCACACCTTTTCGAGCTCTTCATAGGTCGCTTCTCCGTCGAGGGGGTTCGGGCATTGGTACCCACTATTCGGTGAAGATTGCCAATGGGGAGGTCTTTGCATTGTGATTCTTTCCTTCCTCAGCTTTGTGGGCGGTCAGGTGGAATTGTTCCTTCACCAATGATTTGAAGCTCGGGCCTTGTCTTCTTATGACATGATTTTAGGACTTGGTGGCTGTCGGCCGGTCCAATGAGTGTCTGCTTGGGGTCACAAATGGATTGCTATTCCATATTCGGAAACACGCGGCAGTTTTGTGGGGAGAGGATGTGTCTTTGCCACCGGGCTCGGTGATTCGGTTGTGCCCAATCCGGTCTATCTCTCTCCAGTTTTGATGCGGTACAACAATTGGTCAGCGAATTTACTCATCTGTTTTTGAACCCATAATGGGATTGCCACCAACAAGGGAATGTGATCATACAATACCTCTTGTACCGGGGAGCACAACCAGTATTCATTAGGCCATATCGCTATGCTCCTCTCTTGAAAACCGAAATTGAAAAACAAGTTGCCGATATGTTAGATCAAGGCATCATTCGGAAGAGCATGAGTGCTTTCTCTTCTCTGTGTTACTCGTCAAGAAAAAAGACAACTCATGGCGGTTACGTATTTGTTGATTATCGACGGTGAACGCCATTCTGCCTAAAAAGCAAGTATCGGTCCGATCATTGAAGAACTATTGGACGAGTTGCATGGTGCCTCTTACTTTTCCACGTTGGATCTTGATGCGGGTTCCATCAAATCCGTATGAAGGCGAAGACCAGTACAAGACTGCATTTCAAACGCATTTTGGCCATTTTGAATTCAAAGTTATGTCGTTTGGTCTCACCGGCGCCCCCGGGTACTTTCAACGAGGCTATGAATGCCACTTTGCACGGTACTGCGTAAATTTGTTGTTGTTTTCTTTGACGACATCTTGGTCTATAGTAGCAGTCCGGAAGACCATATTCATCATCTCCGAGTAGTTTTTGAGCTGCTAACCAAAGATCGCTGGCAACTTAAAGCGTCTAAGTGTTCTTTTGCGGAACAAAGATCGCGATACTTGGGACATATTGTCGGCAATGCTGGTGTGGAGACAGATCCTTCCAAGCTTGATTCTATCGGATGTTGGCCCACTCCACGATCTATCAAAGAGCTTCGTTCTTTTCTTGGCCTCATTTGGATACTACCGCCGCTTTGTGCGCCATTTTGGCATCATCTCTAGGCCCCTCACGGCATTGTTAAAGAAGAGGGTCATCTTTGTTTGGACTATGGTTCATGAGGAGGCCTTTCAAGCTCTTAAGACTGCTCTCTGCAGCTCTCCGATTTCGGCATTGCCAAACTTTGCCAAGCCTTTTTGTGGTCGAGACGGATGCCTCGGAAGGTGGCATTGGGGCTGTGTTATCTCAGGATGGGCATCCTCTGGCATTCTTGAGTCGAGCACTCGGACCTAAATCTCGTGGTCTCTCTACCTACGAAAAGGAGTTCATGGCTATAATCGATGGCGGTGGAAGCTTTGGCGATCCTACCCTACGTTCAGCAGTTTACCATCTTAAGCCGACCGAGAAAAGCCTCACTCGGTTGTCGAGCAGCGGCTTCACACTTACCGGCAAACAGCGGGTATTCTCGAAGCTCTTGGGCCTGCAATATCGTATTGCTTACCGTTCGGCTTATCTAATGCCGCGGTGATGCATTGTCTCGGCACCACGCTCCTAATGCTACTTGCATGGTTGTCTCTTCCCTCGTTGCCAAAACCGGGTACGGTCTGCTCAGAAAAGCTATTTGGCCGATGATCTTTGCTCAAGAAATGATACGCAAGTTATTTGTTGATTCGAGTCCGTCCCTCGCTTCTCATACAAGTCGGCCTCTTAAGATTTAACAATCGTATGCGGATTGGCAATGATGAATCTCTACAGCAACAACTCATATCCCAATTTCATGACGGCGCTTGGGGAGGTCATTCGGCATGCCCGTTCTGGTCGGTCGGCTTAAGCGGTCCTTCGCATGGAAGGGAATGAAAGCCTGTCTCGAGAGATTATGTCCAAAGTCGTTACGTTTGCCGGCAAGCAAAATACGAAAGGCCAACGTCCGTCGAGGTCTTCTCCAACCTCGCCCGGTTCCAAAGTCGGCTTGGCAAGTTCTTTTCGATGGATTTTATTGAAGGCTTACCTACTTCATGTTCCTTCGACAGTATCATGGTGATTGTCGATCTATTGACCAAGTCTGATCACTTCATTCCACTCGAGGCATCCCTATCTGACTTCATCGGTTGCCACGGCATTCTTTCATCGATTTGAGGCTTCATGGGTTACCTCGAAGACATTGTGTCTGACGAGATCGAATCTTCACCAGCAATTTTTGGTGCGAGCTATTCAAGCTTGCTGGTGTCAATCTTTGCAAAAGCACCATTATCACCACGAGTCCGATGGATGACCGGCCAGTAGCGTCAACCAATGTGTGGAAACATATCTGCGCTGCTTTGTTCATCTTTGCACCTGAAAAATGGAGTAAATGGCTCTCAGGTGCTGAGTTCTGGTATAACACCTGTGATCACTCCTCCATTGGCCGCACTCCATTTGAGGCCTTGTATGGTTATCCACCTCGTCTCTTGGCAGTTGACCCTACTGCAGCGCATCATCCTGAAGTACATGCTTGGACCTCGGATCGTCAGTGGATGGACCAACTACTTCAGCACCATCTCAACAGAGCTAAGCAAAAGATGAAGAAGGCGGCGGATAAGCACCGTTCGCACCGTTCCTTCTCGGTCGGTGAGTTGGTATATCTCAAACTTCAACCGTATGTTCAATCATCCTTGGCGCCACGCTCTCACCGTAAACTTGCATACGGTTCTTCGGCCCCTACAAGATCGCGGCTACGATTGGATCAAGAGCATACAAGCTCGAATTGCCAGCTCACTCTTCATTGCACCCTGTCTTCCATGTATCTCAATTGAAGAAGGTCGGTTGCAAAGCATCGTAGTCCCCACCTTGCCAACTGATTTTGCTTTGCACCAGGTAGTCCCCACCTTCCAACTGATTTTGCTCTCCACCTTGCTCCAGAACAGGTGCTCGATCGGGCGCATGATATCCCGTGATGATGGCCAAGTGGAACAAGTTCTCGTCAAATGGAACAATCTTCCTCTCGAGTTGGCGACCTGGGAAGATTCGGCTGCACTCCATGAAAAATTTCCTAGAGTCACTGCTTGGGGTCAAGCAGCTGCTAAAGGACGGGGAATGTCACCAGCCCAGCAGCAGAGAAGGACAGCCCGGCCCAGCCCATGGCGCCACGACTCAGGAAGGTGAATACGAAATACTCCGCCCGCAGTGGGCGTGACTACTTTCCTACGCCTGCGCGCGTGCGAGGAGCGAGCTCCTGTACTTAAGCAACACAAGAACAGCCGAGCAGGGCATCGATGTATTGAACAATTCGAATCCTAAGACAACAGCTAAGCGGCCATCTGGCAGCTAGCGTGCTCCTTCATCCCTCTTCCAGTTCTTCCCTTCCGATCCCCAATCCCCACGCTGTGCTTCTCACCTTCCACGACCAGCTCGGCGCTGCCGCGCGCACCGCGCCAGCTATGTCCGCGCCGCGCTCGGCGGAGCAGTGCCTGTCGTCGTGTTCCATCGTGAACCCGGACCTGGCGTGGTGTACACCAACATCAGCGCGTCCTCCTGGCGGCAGCAGGGCTCGGTCGATGTGGGTGCTTCTCGGCCTACTGCTTCCCGACGGACTCGTCCCGGTGCACGGCAACTTCGGCTACTCTGCCCTGCAGCCTCGCCCCGGTGCCGAACATGGCGTACTCTGCCCTGCAGCCTCGTCCCGGTGCACGGCAACTTCGTCTAATCTGCCCTGCGGCCTCGCCCCGGTGCACGGCAACGCGTGGTGCTTGCCGCCCAGCTCGGCGGCGCTGTGTACAGCGGAGACTCCGTGCTGCTGCCACGTCCGGGTGCCGGACACGGCGTGGTAATTGTCGATCTGCTCCCTGGACAACGCCGCACATGGCGAGGTGTTTGTTCCTGGACACCTCGCTTTCACCAGCTCCCACGTGGCGGCGTCGCGGCGTACGACGACGACGGGTACTACGAGCTGCAGCCCCGTCCGGGTGCCCGACATGGCGAGGTGCTTGTCGACCTGATCCCCAACGGCGTCGGACATGGCGAGGTGTTCGTCGACAGCTCCGGGTCCCTGGCTTGGCTGACGACCTCGGCGCTGTGTACGACAACCGCGGCATGGCGGGCGAACACATGCGTCGGCAGCGTCGCCTGTTTGCGTTCGCCGGAATCGCTACGTCCTCCGTGGCTGTCAATTGGCTTGCCGCGGGTCCGGGCTCGCCGGCAGTTGCGTTTCACCTCTTCGTGCTGCTTCTGGGCGGCCTACTTCTTGTTATCCTGCACGTGCTGCGTGTGTAGCGTTGTTCGATGATGAGTGCACTGAACTGAAAACGCCAAAGATCTGGCTGTGATGTGATAGGAACTGAGCTTAGATTTGGTGGGGAATAATCCGGCATGTGTGTTGTAGGGGTTCTGGATCTGGAGTATTTGCTTGCTCTGCTCTTCGGTTAACATTCTATTAAACTTTGCTGTTTGTTTACTTTTTGATTGATACAAGATCGAGTATACAGCCATTATTGTTCACTGATGCCTTCCGAAAAATTATTGTTCGCTGAAGTATCATCCTCACAAACTTCATGAAACTTCTCTTCAGGAGTGATTAGTCTTACTGTTATCTTCTTTATCTCCTTTGTTGCTTTTATTATTGTAATTCTTTTAAGAGTTTTTACCACGCTTAGAATTAATATTAGCCCTTCATTTGGTCTGATCTAATGGTTAAAAAGTTATAGCAACCGGATAAGAGGAACCAAGTGGCATGTAGGTACCGTGGCATAGGAACTGAATTATAATTAACACTGAGGCCTACTTTGGCAGCAAGGTGGAAATTAGCCCAGAGAAGCTTGCCCCCGACGGGAAATTTTTTGGATTTCTCATTCCCGTCACCTGTCAGGGAAGTTAAGCACGCGTCAGAGAGGTTTCCCCGTCGTCATTTGGCAGCATGGGTGAGGGGCAGGGAATCGAATAGAAACAGCAACACAGAGCTGCAGTACAAGGAACTGAAACAGCTGCATGCATGCGGTCTCTTTGGCAACATATGAAATACTGAGCATACGAAACTGAAAACTGAATACAGCTAACAAAGCAGTCAATACTGAATACTGAATTCATGCGAGTGGCATATAACAAAGTAACGTTGATGACCATCTGCTGTCGCTGACTCAGATCTTATCACATACACACGGCTTGTCCAGCAACCAAAGTAGCCAAAAACTCAATAATCCATGCGAGTGGCATATAACAAAGTAACGTAGGAAAACATGCATCAATTAAATATGCCAGATTACTCTGTATACAGTCAAATTCATGAAAAATTTAACAATGTTCGAAGGAAAAAAAAAAAATCTCATTTGTATAAGCTTCTCAGAGGCACTGCATTGCATTTTTCTTCTCAAATCATAAATTGCTTCCAAAAAGAGCTCTGCAAGTAAACACAACGCAAAACATTAGCAACAAAAAAAAAATATTTTGCAACAATTTGCTCCTATTCAATTTGCTCTCCTAAATTTCAGATTCCTCTTTTCGGATCTCATTCATGAATTTAAGATAAAAAAGGCTTGGTCAGTTACATGCAAACCTAGAAAATATTATGGTCATATTAAACTAACTCCACAAGGCAATGATCAAAACAGTGTAATAAACAAATGCTCCTAAAGTACAAGTGCCAAGTCTCCAAGTACTGATTTTTATCCTCTGCTTGAAGCAGCAAACTCAGATTTGTGTCCTATGTTGCTATCAAGCACAAACACAAACACATATGGATGCTTTTTGCCTTCCCTGCTAGCAGATAATACATATGGATGTTTAATATTGTTATATGTTTTGAGCCTTCTGTTTTTGCTGCTAACCCTTAATCTCTATCCTGTCTATTCTGCAATAGGTGGCAGCAAACATCCTATTCCATTTACAGAACTAGAGAACTGGAATTGTGCAATCAGTTATGGTATTGGCTCAACTAGCCCGCTCAGCCCTTCATTCATTTTCTCACTTGAACTTGCCAGAAGTACACAGGTTTGCTTTATAATTGTACATGTTTTAAAAGCTTCAGATAGTTTATTAATCTGCAACTGCTATCAGTTCATACCATCTCAACGCATCCAAAACACTGAATATTTAAAATGCCAAGCACAAACACAAAGACAAACATAGTAGCACACCAGGTTGCTATCAAGAATTCAGATCAGAACAAAAAAAAAGGGAAGTTCAGTTGTGGAGAACACGTCTAAAGCAGATCTTAGCGTGCGCGCACACACACAGCTTGTCCAGCAACTAAGTAGCCAGATAACTCAATAATCCATACAAGACATAGCTCTGAAGATAAGGCCCAGCAACTAAGTAGCAACATCAGGTCTAATTCTGCTGCAAAAAAAAGTAACATCAGTGGAATTAGTAACTTAGCAATGAGATAAGCAGAGGAAAATACCATATTAAACTTATTATGTATGAAAAATAAATAATAAGTAACTTAGCAATGAGATAAGCAAGGACAAATGATAAAATGTAGGCTCACACTAACTAAAAACAGGCAAACCAACAGCTGAACAAACCAAAATTACAATACACAGCCTAGCACAGCGACATTTCAGCACACATATTTAGTTTTTCTTCTAACTAAACAGTAGTAAGCAGGTACTCAACACCAACAAGACAGTAGAGTACCTTTCAAATGACTGTAGTTTTTCTTCTCAATTCAAACATTGCCTCCACGTCTACTGATAGTATCAATAAATCAAGATGTCATTGAAGCATACAACATCTCCCAAGGTTCTGAACATGCAGAGCTATAACTCCACAGGACGTTTGTTTAGTAAAATTGTCATGTTAAAATGCATCAGACATCACACCAGATCAAATGATTGTGGCAATACTATTGGTGGTTGCAATCATATAGTCTTATTTGTCAAACATTTGCTTTTCAGAGCTCCTGAAATTGATAATCGCCAGTATAGCAAACATGGTGTTCAAACTCTGAGCATGTGCTACCCATGACACAGACAAATTGGGCATTGCCCAGATCTACAAGAAGGGGTGTGAGAAGAGGGAGAAGAAACATCACCACGTCAGTAGAGGCAGAGGTTGTGTCCTGTTGCTGCCTTGCTAGCGATGTCGGAGAAGAGGGAGAAGAAGCCTGTCCGCTACCGATCCCTGCCTCAGCTAGACTGCCCTCGCTCGTGTCGTCTTCACCTCCTCCAGCGCGCCCTTGCCCAGATCCGGTCGCAGGAACCCTCGCCCCACGGTACCGAGCGGATGCTGCGGTGGCGGCGGGTGGATGCGGGGTGGCGGCGGGCAGATGCGCCTCGCGCGGTGACGACAAGTCGCGAGAGCGACGAGTCGCGGAGTCGGGCCTCAGCACTGGTGGATCCGTTCCACGCGGTTTCTGAGGGGAATCGGGCTGCGGTCCACGGGGAAGTGGGCTGCCAAAGGGCGCCAGAGTTTGGCCCGGGGTAGACTGGCACGGAGGAATTTGGCCCAGGGAAAACTCCGGGTTCCCTGCGGGGAATTGGGCTGCCAAAGTAGGCCTAAGGAGAATGAGTGTCGCACCAAACCACTGCACCAGCTACTGTTGCTGTTCGCCAATAAGAAGAACAATTCCGACGTTGATGAGAGAGAGCCCGAGCAGCAGAAGAAGGAAGGCGGAGAAGCAGAGCACCGGGCCCGTCTCCGTGTCCGCCGTCGCAGTTGCAGCAACAGAAGCCAAGAGGAGGCCCACGACGGCGAGGTTGCGGCGCAGGTAATGTACGAGCGCGCGTACACCAGTTGAGAGCCAACCGGGGCGGCCTATGGGCGCCGCCGTGGGGATTGGGACGTCGGCGATCCGAACGCTGACGAAGATGAGGGTGCTGCCTGCGAGCACCCCGGCGAAGCTGAGAAGCAAGACCAAACAGATGCCGGAGCTGACGCCCACGCCAACGGCAATAATCGTGATGGCGAGGCCTGTGGCCGTCAACCCGCTGCCCCGTGTGGTCATCGCACCTCACCTGTCTGTCGCGCGCTGAAGCAAAATTATTAGAGCCAAATCTCTACCCCTAAAACATCGCAAAAGCAATCGTCCCCGGCTCCCGTTCGCTTCACCTGCGACAAACGCGCCCCCCGGCTCCCTTCACCCAGCCCCGACGCCTTCTTCCCGCATCCAGAATTCAAAACACCCCACTCGACGCCGCCGCCCACCTCACCCGCGATGCTCTCCCTCTCTTCCCCAGCACCCGCGCCCCCGCCCAGCTCAGCCTTCTTTGCCCCGCGCTCGCTTCCCGGTGCTTAAGGCTGCGAGGCATCCCGGAGGCAGATGCGGCGCAGGCGTTCCTGTGCGGCATCCCGGCGCCCCTGCCCCTGAGCTTCAGCGCCACGCGCTCCCCATCACATCCGGCGACAGTGCTGCCCCCACCTCGTCGAGGCTCCGATCCATTGCTATGCCTTCGGTGGAGTAGAGTGGATTGATTGAGGAAGCAAACGAAAGATGTGGCGGCGGCGCAGGACCATCCCGTGGCTCCTCTCTTCTGCTTGCCGGCCTCTTCCTCTGCGCCCTCACAGGAGCTCGTCCACGCCGCTGCCCAGCAGCTACAGCTCGCCCTCTCCGGCGACCTGCGAGCAGCGGCAGTCCCCCGCTCCAATCTGCCTGGCCCGCTCCACTGCCAGGACATTACAGTTTCCTCCACGAACCTGGCAAGGTAAGGCCACCGCCCCAACTCTCGTCGGTCTAGGCAAAGAAATCAGTACGTAGCTGCGACCTGCATGTATTAAGATGTCATGTTCCTAATTATTTAATTCAATACCTTTTCTATTTGTGGTAAAGACGGAAATATGAACTGCAATACCCTGTTGCTTTGCTTCTTTAATTTGCTGATGACCGTCTTGAGTAGTCGAGTCTGACAATTATTAGATTAGTCATATATAGTATATTGTTATTAATTATGTTAACTTAAGTGAATTCAGAGTTGCTTGTTATGTCAACTAAAGGAATTCAGAATCGCACTGCCCCACTTTGCTTACTGCAATTCCAGAAGATCATTGATTTGAGATCGACCTTGGGTGCAGATAAATTGCATACTTCTCATTTTGGGTTTCACATGTGTGCTATGTACTCTGAGATGATATTCACATATTATTTCTTTGTGTTCTTCTTTTAATCATAAGATCATTTTGGTTTCAGTAGAGGACTCACTGATATGCAATGTCGACTCACTACTAATCACATGGGATCATCTTTTTTTTGTAAGTCGAGGATAACTCCCTGCATTTATGCTAGCAAGAAATAAACTTTGACCTGTGTTAATTTGTTTTCCTTTCTGAACTTGATGCTATTTTCTCTCTTTCAGACACCTGGGTAGTTTCCATTCTCCAACTGCAGTGGTCTTTTCATTTTGTTTTACAAAATTCCGATAGAGTCCATGGTTATTAGTGTCTTCAGTTGATTTTTTTTTTATCTTAGAGACTCTGGTTTCAAACAGACCATCGCGATGAAACCTATGTGCAGTACTGTAGTTAAATTTGGCATTCTATGGTCTCTACTGAATAGTAAGTAGGTCAAGTAGCCTAATGATGCAGGGAACAATCTATGTATTTTCTATTGATGAAGAGGGGTGTTTTGTTTTTTCATTTGCAAATTTGTGAGTATACTCTCGGCGAGCTGAAAGAATAGTATGGTTTGTGTGGTCTCCAATGTATTCTAGCATGCCTGTGTTGTCTCCAATCTCTTTTATGCAGCTCTGTAGATTTCTAACAATTCATCAATTACAATTCATCAATTCATTTGATTATGACAGGGTCAATGTAACCTTATTGTTATTTATTTATTTATTTATTTTATTTATTTATTTATTTCTCGTTAGGCTTTTTGAACCACCTTATGATTTGGGAAGACAGGAGCGCCAGTTCATCAACTTTGTTCTGGAGATTAGTGTCGTGTATGTTTACGGCAATGGATCTTAGATTGCCTCATGTATTGTATTATTTTCAATGTGGATTTGAAAGCTATTGCAATTCACAGTGTGATCTAAATAGTTTAGGAGCAATTTTAATGTAAACGGTTTCCAAGGAGGCGTTAGCTGAAGTGAACTGCACTACAAGGTGTGCTTGCAAGACAATTTGACCATAAAAGTGTTTTGATTACCTATGCCTATAATCAAATCAAAACCATGATGCATAACATTTTTTTTTCATATATGTGTTGGTGATTGTGTGAATTTTAAACTCGTAGCAGGTAATGTAAGTGATTATTTTAAGGCATGCTCCACACAAAAACATGTACATGGAATGAGATCCTTGCATTCTAGAAAATGCTTCACTGCCTTAAAAATGGTTCACTGTCCAGGAATCGCATGGGCAAAGTAAGCTACTGAGCTCACGATAAAGTTATGCATACTGTAGGCAGTTAATTACTCATAATGACAACATAAATGGTGAAATTAGGAACTTCAGTGGTTTTTGCTTGGAGTAGAACAATGTATTGTTTTTTCTTAAATTACTGTATGGCAAGTAGATTCATGTAGCTGTGCAGTTGCTTGCTTGCTCTCATTTGTTCTAAATGTATGCAGAGGCAAATCAAAGCTGAGTTATGCTTTCAAGTGGAGGTTTGGGATGTTTGTCTCATTTTTTTCTATTGTTCCTTATTCTCATTTCCACAAGAAAGTTTGCAGAGAAAATCCATATGAAGGATTGAGCACACGTCAAGGTATAGAATCATGTGATCTGCCATCTTGTGACCATGACTCCGGTAACTTGGTTTCTGCAAGAATCACCAATATGAGGTCCTTGTGTTTGCTTTCCCTCTTGTGCAAGTGACTCAGACCTTGATATGTGCCAACTCAAAGGTCTTGAATTGCAAGTGAATATCTATTATGTTCAGTTTCCAGTGAATTCTTGAAATGTTGGCTGATATGTTTTTGTGCCAAATAAAAGCTCCTAAGAAGAAATCCATAGCGTTTGCACTACTTGATTATTTATTATGTGAAAACTAGAAACCCTGATAGGTCTTCATTATTTTTATTTGAGTTTTTGATAGTGCTCCAGGCCATAGATGTGATTTTGTTTATTAATCTGAATCAAAATTCATTGTGTTTCTGAAGAAGGTGGTTGATGGTTCTTTTTTCACGGAGATTGTCGAAGGAAAGCTGCGAGAACTAGGTACAAGCAGGAGTGCCAAAGGGAACCAACTTAGTATTCATAAACTGGTAAAGTGCCACAATCATACAAAGAAATGGCGCTCACAGGTTACTGTTGTCAGGATGGAAGCACTTGCCTTTTTGCCATTTGTTATATCAGTGTCCTATGTGTAACAGATTTCTATGATGTGGACATCTGTTTACATAACATTTTTTTAATCCCGAAGTTGATATTTCACATTCAAATCTTTCTTGCGTACATATGTTATCATGGTATTATTTGTTCCCGTTGCAACACACGGGCATTTACCTAGTGGAACTGAAAAACAAAATACTCGTTTGCTGTCGGGGAGGGGGCAGCGTAGTAAGTTACCGATGCTGTCGGTGGTGGTGGTGGTGAGGTCACGTACTCCCTACGTTCCAAAATGTTTGTCTTTTACGCTTCGAGGAACAACTTTGATAAATTATATATTAAAAATTATAAATAATTACGGTACATAATTAGTATTATTGGAAAGCTCTTTTGAGTCTACTTTTTTTAATAAATTTATTTAGAAATACAAATGTTGCCGCGTATTTTACACAAATTTAGTCAAAGTTGTAGCACGGAAACAAAAAGCGGCGGTCATTTTGGGACGGAGGGAGTACGTGGCACACCAAGCTTGGCGCGGGCTTGGCGCTAGATTTGGAGGCTGGCTGCTTTCGGTTGAAGAGACGGCGGAGCAAGGATGGATGCGTCCCCATTTATAGGGCTCCAGCCCGCGGGCTACACCATTGGCTTACGCACGGCGCACCAAAGCGAATACCACCCACTACGGCTTTGCCCTCCGATCGCGCAGCGGGGCCAGAGGCTGTGGGGACCACCTGTCTGTCGGGACCAAGCCGAGACCCCGGTAGTAGGGGACTGGCTGTCCACATCTCGTAAGCGGGACCCCGTCAGTCCCTAATGAGGGAGAACGAAAGGTCCGTTTGATTGGACATCGAGAGGGAAAGCGAAAGCCTTCCTACCTACTCCCTCCGCCCCATAGAGTTCGTCGTTTTTGACTTTTAAACTTCATATTTGACCATCCGTCTTATTCAAAATATTTATGCAAATCATAAAATAAATTAATCAATATTCAAGTATCTTTATTGATAAAATAAGTTATACCAAAATAAATTATATTTGTACAAAAATTTGAATAAGACGAAGCATCGAATAAAATGACACGGAATCCGAGGGTCACAAACTCGGTGGGACGGAGGGGAGTACCTCTCGATCTCTTCGTGGACGTGTGCGTCGATGACCCGGATACATATCGCTTGCGTTGGCAGCTCGGGCTGGCCCACGCTGCCAGCCTGCTTCTTCTACAGGACCGCCACGGAAGCTGTGATGGGCCGTGGGCCCCCACATGCTCCTGGCTCTTCTTCCGTGGAGCAAGTCGTGGCCCACCCCACGTCCTCAGCTGAAAGAATGACAAAAAAATGAAAACGAGCGAATGTGTCGTGTGCGGTTGGACCTATATAGGAGATGTTTGGTTGCCCGCCGCTGTTCGCCACGCCTCCGCCAAAGCTGCCACACATCGGACGCTGCTGCTTGGTTTTCGCCACCGATCTCCACGCCAAAGGTTCGGCTGCCATGCCCATCATGGCTGCTGTTTGTTTTTGGCGTAAAGTTCGGCCGCCGGCTTTTATAGAGAGGGCGCTGCCACACTTGTGGCGACCGATTTCCTCGCCGCGAGTTTGTGGCGCTGCCACAGATCGCGTGGCAATCCGTCTTCGCCACAATTTTAGCTGCCGTAGCTTTGGCGACGCCACAGGTGGTGTGGTGATCTATGTCCAGAACCAAACAAGCCCATAGTATGACCGTACGTCACTCGTGTCTCGCCCCGCATCAGGTGTGGTCGTGTGGACCTATGCTTTTGGCCATGATTATTTTCTTTTTCGGCCTTACTACGACGAGGGGATCATGGTCATGCCTCCATTTCTCAACTGCCAAGGTTTTTTCGTTCAGCACGTGTTGCGTTACATATTTTTATCGGTGTCATGCCATGCCACACGCCACTCGGCGAGGATTGCGGCCAACGATGTCTATGTTCAATTACCATCGAATCATCGATGGAGTCCACCGACAACGGCCACCCTCCTCTTACCCGCATGAGTGGCGGCGACGCGGTGCCAACACACTGGTACTCAGTATTTCTGCTTCTCCTGTTTGCGTCATGACCGCAAAAGGCCAAACCTAGTACCATCCTGTTCGCGCCGTTAACAGAAAAAAGACCACGCGTCACTGCACAATCCTACTACTAGATTGTGCTCTGGGTTCGGTTTCGATACAGCAATATAATCGAACGAGCTAATGATCACTAGTTCACTAATATAACCATCAGTAGGTAAAGAAGTACTCTGAAAGGTAAGGTCAAGAGGTTTTAGTTACAGTCGTTTGGCATGAAGATACTCACAACACGATGTTCATCAAGCTACACATGTCTGCATCTGATCCAAAAATGAAAAACAGACTGTACTATTATTATATTATACATGACTTGATTAATTATTACAGCTCAGTGAACATTTGACCGCACATGGCATGATACAAGATTATCCAGAAAGCACAAGCAACACTACAACTACAATTAAGACAGGCGACGTCAGCATTGGTTGGTGGTGACGACTAACGAAGGCGGATTATTCATTTCCTATCGGGACGGCAACTCAGGGGCAGAGCTTCAGGGGGCGTTAACTGTCGACCCTGAGGACGCCGAGCAGCCCTCGCTTGGGGCGGCCCAAGCTGCCGCGGCCCAAGGCGATGGCCTTGTTCATCTTCCTCGCGTGCACGACCACGAGGGCGACG
The DNA here is from genome assembly GCA_015847255.1 of Hyparrhenia diplandra. NCBI lineage: Eukaryota > Viridiplantae > Streptophyta > Magnoliopsida > Poales > Poaceae > Hyparrhenia > Hyparrhenia diplandra. Next base: position 176,391 of record JADLZK010010893.1, read on the forward strand.
CCCGCCGCCGCCGCCGCTCCTCCACACGCCGCCCGCCCGCGCCGTCCCGGCCCCCGCCAGGGCTCCCGAGCCCTAAGCGCGCCCGAGGCCGCCCCCCTTCCCTTCCCCCCCCCTGCTTCCACCACCGCCGCCTTCTCCTACAACTCCGGCAACCTCGGCGCCGCCCCGCCGCCCCGCCCCACCCATACCCATCGGATGGGTCCGGCCCAGCCCGGCTTCGGCCGGCGCCGCCACCCCGCCTCGCTCACCGCCGATCCGCCCACCACCGCCACCACCGCCCGGCCGGCCGGGCAGATTCTATAGCCGAGCCGCCCGGCGACCCGAACCCGCGAGCCCAGCGTGGAACCCTAAAGGCCGGGGAGATTCTAGGAGCACGACGGAGGAAGAGGGATGGGCGCCGGCCTTCGTCCTGGAGGAGGAAGGAGAGGGGGGAATCGGGCGGGCTGGTGGGCCAAAAGGTCAAAAGGCCGAATTATAGGGTCGCGGATGAATTGCTAACCCAGTTAACATCCAAGCTTCAGGGCCATGGTGTCAACGAATGAATCATCGATCAATTGAGAAAGAATGCAATGCATCCAAGAACTACGTATTAATGTTCCTGTTCATGTTCTTGGTCTCCAAAATTCCGGCAATGGTGTCGCCCGCTTGCGATGACACATACTCCTGGCTATGGCGCTCATTAAATAAAACTAATTAACGGTTTGTTTCGGAAAAAATAAATAATTAACGGCTCACATCTAATACCGTACCGCGGCATGCATGCTGGGGCCCACAGGAGACAAAAAATTCCGCCAGGTGTCCCATCACATATTTTGGTCGGTTCGGCGGTCATGGTGTACGTGGAGCAACTTGGCACGGCCGCGCCGCCTGAAAGCGGGAGAAAACGAACGCGTCAGGGCGCGTGCATCCACGCTATGGAACTGCTGTGGAACTAGTGATTCCTCACGGCTTCTTCACCAGCTGAAATCTTCTCGCTAGCTCGGAACCGGGCCTGACTATCTGAAATTGGCATATGATTGTCAAAAGATTCAGATGGAAACCTAAACATTTCATATGGTTAAATCAATAATTCGGTTTTCTTTTCGTCGTCATGAAGTAGAATGGCTGGTTTCTTTTTAGAGTTATGGAAGTTTTATGGTAGATGTCAGTAAGCAGCACTTTTGAGTGCCTAAACTCTGTAAACTGGTAACCCGAAAGCACGGGTTAATGGTGTTTGGTAAGCTTTCTAATAAAGCCGGGCAAGCGCCTTTGATCTAAAAAAATTAATATTTCAGGTCCTTTGAAACATAGGAATTTCACATTAATCATCATGTTTTAAAAAAAACACAGGAACGGATCACCAATTGGCCACTGACCAACCATGGCGATGGCAAACGAGAGATATGGCCGGCAGGCCGCTCCGTTTTCTTTCGTGACCAGTGCACTCGTGGCAGTCTCACGCAACTCGCTAGTGGATTGATTAAAACGAAAAAAAAACTAAATATGGGCAGGCAAATCTTGTCCCCAAACAGAATCTTGGGAACTTTTGGGCTTGATTGCTAAGTTTAGTTCTCATCATCATCACGTGATAGAATTATTAACAAATCAGGCTGAGAGGGTGAGCTACACCAGAACTGAAAAATAGAGTGACTTTGGACCATCTGAGTTGACTTTTGATTTGGATGTTTGGGCATGCCACGGAACTGGGGTTTTGTCAGAGTTTTTTTTTTTTTCCTTTCTTACCCAGCCATATATTCAGACCTCTCTCAGTCACCGGTCTTCTAACAAACTATCCTTCAAGTACTTTGGACCATTCAAGATATTGGCAAGAGTGGGTCCAACTGCTTACAAGCTAGCTCTACTGGCTACCTGCTCCATACATGATGTCTTTCGTGTCTCTCAACTAAAGAAGGCCATTCCAGCTAGGTGATCGATGAAATTCCTGACACTAGTCTTCAGTTTCAAATTCAAATTCCTCTACAGGTGCTCGATCGTCGTATTCAGCAAGTTGGTGGTCGAATGGTGCATCAAGTTCTGGTGAAGTGGTCCGACTTGCCGGATCAACTGTCCACCTGGGGGACGCGAGGATGCTCTGCGTCAAGAGTTCCCTCGGGTTCGGCTTGGGGACAAGCCGTTTCTCAGGACGGGGACTGTCACCGTGCGGTACTGTCGAGCCTGAAGATTGGGAGGTTCAAGAAGGCATAATCAAGGAAGGCGCCAACGGTCCACCTGGAGCAGCGCTGAGAAGCAGGAGGCCTCGCAAGCCCAATGCGCGCTTCACCGGGCCCAACTGGATTTGAAGACTCTGAAGATTGCTAGCCCATTCACTAAGCCCATGTAACGGGTTGGCTTCGATGCCGTGTAAAAGTAATCGTCTTCGTTGGGGAGAGATTCAGGATTGGCTAGATTCGTTTTGAAACCGAGCCCGTTGGCTGCGGCGGCGATGCCCGGCGATTGCCGTGGTGATCGATGAACTCGAACCTATCCTCGTTATCGTAATACATCCAGCGTGAGATTGTTGAGGGGTCGAAAGCTTTGGAGATGTCCAATTGATTAAAAGCGTTGGTCTTCTTGTTCGGTGTAGAAGCTGGGTCACTTTCTGTGCATATATAAAATTGTCATGTATGCACCTTTTTTTTTTTTTGATAAAAGCGTTTTGGGTATGTGACACTGGTTCGTTCATATGTGGTGCAAGCCGATTTGTTAGTAATTTGGTAACAAGTTTTGCCACACTATTGATTAGGCGGATCCGTGTATAATCAGAGATCGTTGCTCTACTTGATTCTGGGGTAAAAGTACTGTGTTGGCTTCGTTAATCAATCTCAATTTTTCCGGTGCGATGTGAATAGAAGCTCCAAATTATTTCGCCGGGACCTGGATGGCATATTCTTGATGACAGCTGCGATCTCGTCCCATGTGAATGGAGATTTTGCGTTGTACTGTATAATTTAAAAAAAAAGTCCAGATCAGAGTAGAGTGGGGTGAGCCGCGAGCGTACTTTACCGTGGTGACTGAGCAGGCGGCTGACTTTGTGCCGTGCCACGCGGCACACAGCGTGTTGCGGAGACGAGGGCAACTGGACCCGGCTATGTTGCGTTGCACAATGATTGTCTCGTTCCACTCGCGTGGGAGACCGCCTCCATCCGGAAAATCAAGGACCGCCTTGGTGATGTCATTACCCACCGTGTCCCAGTACTTCTTGTAGAAGAGAGAAGTCATCCCGTCTGCTCCTGGTGCCTTGAGATCACCGATAGCATTCAGTCCTTCCCTGACCTCCTCGGCGGTGAAGGGGCGCAGGAGCGCATGGTTCATGTCACGCATTTGGATGGATGTTTAGATTGCTAAAATTTCTAACCTTTTGTCCTCTAGCACACTGTAACACGTTTCGTTTGTTTGTGGTAAATATTATCCTACCATTGAGTAACTAGGCTCAAAAGAATCGTCTGATAATATACATCTAAACTGTGTAATTAGTTATTTTTTTACCTACATTTCATACTCCAAACATATGTCTTTTGTTGTATTAAATGTGATGTGATGGAGAGAAAGAAAAATGTTAGAAATTTTAGCAATCTAAACAAGGCCATATGGGTTGACTTTTTGGTTTGGTTGGATGTTTGGGCATGTAACATGGAACCGGGGTTTTGTCAGGATTTTTTTTTTTTCCTTCCTTTCTTTCCTTTCCGTTTTTTTTTTATGCCACAAAGAGTACCAGTACAACACTAGATTTGACAACCGCTTGCAATTTTGTGCACAATTGAATTACATGTACAACACTAGATTTAGCAACCGTTTACAATTTTGTGCACAATTTAATTACAAGTACAACACTAGAATTGGCTCTGTTCATTTCATCACCGCGCATTGCACATTCCTGTTCTACTATCCACTCTTTTCCACCTTTTTAAGCAATCTTTTTTTTTTTCAAACAACTTTTTTGCCAACAAAAACTACGCAACACTTGTACAGCTAACTGCCTTGTTTTGGACTAAGAGTTGGATGGATCTCCTAGTCATAGGTTGGATGGATTTCTAGCCATAGGTAAAATCATTATTTAAATTATTTTCTGGATGTTATTTTCTGGATGTTTTTTGCCAACAAGTGTGAAAAATTTTACGAATCTTCTTTGACAATTCATGTTATTTAATTTTTTTTTTTGTGAAAATAATAAAATAAATAAATCATTATGAAAATATCTCTAGCGAACAAGTAAGTCATAATAAAATAAATAGTATTTATTATATTTTTTTTTGAATAAGAAGAACGGTCAAACGGGAATCGTTGAAGTTAAAGAATTGTGTTTATTTGTGAGACGGTGGGAGTAGAGATAGAACACGCCGCCACTTGCGTCGGGCTCATGCCCCAGACGTTAGACAATCTATGCTTGTGCTAACATAGGTATAGAAAAGAGTCAGCTAACCAAAAGTGTCGAAATAGTCAACAATCCGAAAGTGCATGACCGTTGTTGTCTACATTAGTTTTTGCAGTTCATATAATTATTATAACTATCCAACAATTTCTAGATATATCATCATTTCATTGGTGACCAGTTGACTAGTCATAACAGACGATTGATGTTTCCGATCTTTATTTGGTCACCACTTTTTTCTTTTGCTTGTGCGATCGCGAACTGTGGAATTAAATACCTGTCAACACCAAACCAATATTTGTCGTACTTGATTGCTTCTTAGTTCGAACAGGGATAGCTATTTATTTTTTGGATGAATTAATCTAGTAAATTAGATAAAAGACAGCACGCACACTTAGATTAGGAGGACAGGCAGCAGCGACGGCGGTGGTGATGACTGATGAAGGCAGATTAATTTCTGATCGGACAGGCAACGCTGTCGAATCAGGAATCAAATCAAACGAGCTTGAATATCGCACCACACCACTGCATGTTCCCCAAGAAGAAGAACGATCTTGAGGAGTGAGAGCCCCAGCAGCAGAAGAACGGACGCGCAGAAGCAGACCACCGGGACCGCCTCCATGCCCGCTGCCGCCGCCGTCGCACTGGCAGCAACAGAAGCCAGGAGGAGGCCCACGAGGGTGAGGTTGCGGCGCAGACAGTGTACGAGCGCACGTACATGTACACCAGCGACCAGCACCGAGGGTCGGCCTATGGGCGTCGGGTCGTCGGGTCGGTCGACGCAATGAGGATGCCGACCCCGGCGAAGCTGAGAAGCAGGACCAGCAAACTGCCGCCGGAGCTGAGGCCCGCGCCGGCGAGCACCCCGGCGAAGCTGAGAAGCAAGACCCTGCCGCCGGAGCTGACGCCCGCGCCAACGGATATCATCGTGACGGCGAGGCCAGTGGCCGTCAACCCGCTGCCCCGAGTGGTCATCGCACCTCACCTGTCTGTCGAGCGGGGCGAGATCACGTACGCGCGCAAACGCAAAATTATTAGAGGCAAATGTATTGAAAAAACAAAATACGAACTCGTTTGCAGTCGAGGGAGGTAGCCTGGTTTAGTTCGTTACCGGTGCTGTTGGTGGCGGACTGGCGGTGAGGTAGCACACGAAGAAGCTTGGCGCCGGCGACGCTGGAGAGGCTGCTGGCTCGAAGTGCGAAGAGAAGGGAAGGGCGGGTGTGTATATGGTGTGAGGGCGTATATTTATAGGCTGCTGGAGCCTGGAGGAAACTGCTGGTGGCGGCTGGCCTGGTGCTCTGGTTAGCGGGCGGATTAACCGAAGCCTTCCCCATCAGATATGTGATTTGAACCAACAGCCGTGTCAATGACATGCAGACACACATCTGAAATGTATGGGCTAATTGAGAACGGCACCAAAGTAGAACTTTGAAGAAAACGGGCCCTCGAGCCCAGAAATCGCTTGTATGGGCTAATTGAGAATTCAGGTAAGCAACGTGAACATTTAGCAACCTATATGGCGTTTCGCTCAAAAAAAAAAAAAAAAAAAAAAAAAAAAACAACAACCTATATTTCGTAACCGCGTAAGGAACTAAGGTTATCTATCCCAGAAATCAACGCATGGATATAATATGAAATCAGAACCCAGTAAAAAAAATGAAAACTTGATGGAATATAACTCGTTGCAAGATGAAATACTCATCTTAATATAACTCGTTACTACTAACGAGATCATCATATCATATATACGAGGAGGAGATCCTGGTCATGGCTCCATTTTTCACTTGCTAGGCTTTGTCGTGTTGCGTCTCATATTCTGGATCCGTGCCATACCCACACACACACCACACGGAAGGCCAGTAGGCATAGCGACGGGTGTCTATGTTCAATTACCACCATCGATGGAGTCCACCGAGAACGGCCTGCTGCTGCGTATGGTAAAGAAGAAAGAGTGGAGTGGGTGACCCACTGACCCGTGTTGCGGACGTGCAGGGTGGACGCCGTCCGATCTGTTACAATCTATATATGTAATAGTGTCATCATCAATAAAGGACGAATCACTTCATTTACTTCCATTGTTACTGTTCCAATCATATTACAACACGTTATCAGCGTTCTACCGCTGGGCGAGAAGGCCAGTAGCAGTTGCTGTGGAAGAAGATCGCCGGAGTTCGATCGCCAGCGACCGTCCGTGAAGAAGGACGTCCCTGTTGGTGGCCGTTCGTGCCCGGAGAAGTTCATCGCCGGAGTGGAAAGCGCAAGTGCAAGGTAGCAATGCCTCCGTTAACTTACGTTCCTTCTGCGATGCTTATTCTTCGCATGATCTTCATGGTCCTCTACCGCGCCCATGTGGCCTGATAAAGCTGGACTCAGAAACGTCCTTTTCAAGGTAGCCGTCCCCATCAGATATCTTATTTGAACCAACAGCCATGTCAAAGACGGAATTCCGTCAAAGACATGCAGACACACAACTGAAATGTTAAACATGACAACCAATGGAGAACTTGGAAGAAAACGGGCCAGATTATCCTCGAGCCCAGAAATCGCTTGTATGGGGTAATTGAGAATTCAGGTAAGCAACGTTAACATTTAGCAACCTATATGGCGTAACCGCGTAAGGAACTAAGGCATGGATATAAAATCAAAATGGATATAATATGAAAAAAATGAAAACAGATGGAATATAACTCGTTACAAGATGAAATACTCATCTTAACATAACTCGTTACTGATTCATCATGTTTCCAATGTTTACTTGGTCACCATTTTTCGCGGAGCTAAACGTACATGAATTAATCTAGTAAGTTAGATGCACCGCCTTACTGCACACCACGCTGGAACCATTGGAGAGCAGGTCTACGTCTACAAAGAACCTCGCTGTCTCCGGCACCCGGAATGGGCAGCAGCATGTAGTCCCCGTTGTACAACGCGCGGGCGCCGCCGTGTTGCAGGTCGACGAGCACCGGCACGACTCCGGCTGCAAGCCGTGGGTCGACCAGCACCACATCGAGCAGAGATTGACAAATGCAGAGATTAACAATTGCAGAGAGATTAACAAGTGCAGAGAGATTAAAAATGCGGAGACATTAACAGGTGCAGATCTTACTATTACTAATTGGGCTTCAACGAAGCCTCCACGTTAATTCTCACCAGATGCTCTAGAAAAAAAGATAAATGCTAGAAATTCTCACGTTAATCAGAAACATCTGGCCATTAAATCTATAGGCTCTACTAATTTATACCATTAGATCTATTTTTTATTTTCTATAGAAATTACCCACTCTGCCATTATGTTATATCTTAGATAAAAAAGCAAGAAAAAGATAAATCTATTATTTTAATTGAAACACACCTCCTCTAATGAGCCCCGACGGCGACTTTGTTAGATCTATTATTTTAACCGCACCTCTAATTCAGCCTTGGCAACTATGTTGTTCCATTGACGAGAGGAGGGGCCATGGCTTCACGTCATCGGTCGTCCCTGGCGCTGCAAAACTCATCTTCATCGATCAGGACCCAGAGCCATGACCAAGACCGGCGATCAGGACTATGAGCAAGGGATCAAGTACGTAAGGATGGCTTGATCATCTTCCATGTTAGGAATACTAATCTAATCATTATTACTACCTTCATAGTCTTGCACAGATGCATGAATGTTGGAAGGTGTCAAAGTAGTTTTGGCCTCGAGAATTGTTGGGTGCGCGACAGCCAAATGATCGAGATGGTTACAGACCGCGAGAGGCACCGCGGCATGAACGGGTCGCCAGACTGCGAGAGGCACTGCGGCATGAACGGCTCACCAGACTGCGAGAAAGGAGGCCATGCGACCATGCTATTGGTGTGGCCATCTCGATGTCTAGCATCCACGTTAATGATCAACGCTTCCGTTGTCTCCACGAGCAGACTAAAGGTGTGGTCATCTCACTAAATCCCATATTACAATTTAAATTACAATTTAAAATGTATTAAATTTGGTCATCCCAAAATTACAATTCAATTTGTTTTCTCTAAGTACTTATTTTATCTTTGTTTTTGATATCATCCATAAAACTTTAGCTGAGCTGCCAAGGATAGAATTGTGAAAAATGAAAGAAAGTAGTCTACAATTACTTTGAATAAATTGATATAATTATTATTGACCATGACTTATCATTTTTTGTTCACTTTAATAATAACTCCATTAGATTACTTTGTCATTAAAAGTTAATTATTCTTAAATATTAGGGACCATGATCCATATGGAGTTATCAATAAAACCTACGTTTTTTGTTTTAAAAAAACTAGAACTTCCACAATTATAACAGATAACTAATCCTATAATATTTATTTTTATAAATTATCCTCCTCAATCATTAATAAAAGATATTGGTTTGCTCCTAAGTAAGCATTCAAATTAACCATATTTGGCATTATGAAAAATTATCCATAGTTGTTACCAATAATTTAAGTTCACAAAAATCTCTAAATCTACATGTAAATGCTAATATATGGTATTATTAAAAATAATTTCACATCTATATGTACCATATATATGCACAAAGCTATTGAAATACACACTTCGCCAATATTATGTTGAAACTATGCACAAAGCTTTGTCCCATTGCATAGAACAAGCAAACATGTTTATATTAAGATAAATATTTATTTATAAGCTTATCATTTGTGGAAAATATTCTTAGCAAATCATATAGTAAGGACACTTACACTTCACTTTAAGTTATATTAATACTCATAATAGTAAATTGTACAAGTCATTATCTCAAAAAAAGTTTAAAGTATTTGAATGATCATTATATCATATATGAATATTAGTAATTTAGTTCTTATAATTATTTGATTGTTAAAACAATATTAATACAATATAATAAATTCAACATGTAGAGTGCCATGGTGCATGTTGAAACAACTATTTATGCCACTACAAAAAACTAAGGGTAGCCTACAACCTAGATTATTCTTTTAATAAAATAAAAATAAAAATTTTGACTAAGGGATACAATAAGCATTGGATCAAATTACCATGTTATCAAAAGATGAAAGTTAAAATATAGAATTTTTGATATCACATAAAACAAATAAGAGTTTACATGCTTTACATTTATGTTTCAACTAAACACATATCATGCCAAAAAAAGAATAATCAATAAATTATTACTCATGAAATCGCTAGAAATAAAAACCATATATCATTAAATTATACAAAAATCTAAAACATTTTTCCATTAAATGGGTAGTCTATAATCACCTAAACAAAAGTGGTTATGAGCAACTAATAAGCTCAAAAGTTTTGAAAAGAAATCAATTTGATGGTAGCTAAAATTATCATAGTTTAAACAAATATTCCAATTAAATGTATATTGGAGATAAATAGAGTTGCTATGTAAAGAAAAAAACTAATGGATATGGATGAAAGGTACATAAAAATCAATAATTGATAGATTATCATATCTGAATACAGACTATACCTATCACAGCTACTCCCTCCGTCCAAAAATTGGGTTCGTCTTAGGTCCTGGCGCAATGACCAAGGAGGGAGTGATGCATGCAAATTCCTTCTTAAATAGCTCTTTCTTAATTACCGATGACCAATGGGGGTTTGCATGTAATGCCGGATTGGGCATGAGGAGCCACCAGCGCATGGGATGCTGTGCATGTGCGTGGGACTGGAGGAAAAACTTGTGGTCCCTAGCTTAGACGACTCCGATTATTGGAAAACTTATTTTTGGTAAGATGCACCCGATTAATGGACGGAGGGAGTATTATTTTAGAACAATAGTGAAGAGAAAAAAATATTTAATATAAATCATTTTATTAGTCAATGTCTCCAAATATTCTAAATCGTGCTCTATGCACAGCTATATGAAATACACACTTCAGTTCATATTATGTTGAAACTATGCACAAAACTTTAAATTATGGTAACACTCATGATAATAAATTTTGGAAGAAGTTTAAACAATTTGAATGGATCATTATATCATAGTTGAATATTAGTAATTTAGTTCTTAGACTCATTTGTTTGACAAACTAATATTAGTGCA